>JAMWET010001275.1:145000-259066 GCA_024036415.1 Prochilodus magdalenae
ATGAGAGACAGAAGGCCTAGAGAGAGAGAGAGAGAGAGAGAGAGAGAGAGAGAGAGAGAGAGAGAGAGAGAGAGAGAGAGAATAAGAGAGACAGAGAGACAGAAGGCCAGAGAGAGAGAGAGAGAGAGAAAGAGATAGAGAGAGAGAAAGAGAGAGACAGAGAAAGACAGAAGGCAAGAGAGAGAGAGAGAGAGAGACAGAAGGCCTGAGTGAGAGCACTACATACCTATGACATAATCTCTCACAAAAAAGTTGACACTGTGCAGCAGTACTGTCAGAAAGGTTGTATTTATTTAGACGGTACAGATTATTATCCCATGGAAAGAATTCAGATCTGACAGTGAACCAAAAGTCCATTCATTCCGGGTTTGGTTCCGAGACATTAGCCAGATAGCACTTAGTAACTGATGTCGTAGACTGAAACGACATAGCTTTTTTCCTGAATCAGTGTAGCACTGAAACTACCAGGCTGAGGTCAACTTCCTGTTCGCCAGCTTCTTGTTCAGATTTCCTATCCCACCGTAAATGGTGCATCAGTTAATACGCTCATCATCAAAAGAATAGTAGCACCCAGAAGGAAGTGTGGGGTTGCAATGCTATTGGGAAGGAAGATAAAGGCTACCAGGAACAATAAATGATGATACATTTAAACTGATCAGGGTAATATTTATTGAGCTGGACATACAGAAGTAGTGTCTCTTAGTGTGGTGTTAAGCTGTTATGCTTGCTAACGCAACATGCCAGACATCTCGGCATCGAGTTGAAGAGGTTCCTAATGGTGGCTTCCACGCACAGATTTAATGGTCATATCCCCCAAGACAAAAGTGGGTCTTATTACTAAAGAGGATCCACTGCTAATCCGAGTAACTAATGACAGTCTGGCACGATACCATTGCAGTCTTTGGTGATGTTGACGTGGTGTTAACAGCAGTCGTCATAATAATCTGTGTGCATGTGTCATTCAACTGACAGCTGACTGAAGTAGTGATACTAAGCTCCAGAGTGATATTAGCTCTGAATTAATAATACATTTACTATATAATGTTACTATTACTTTACCTAATGACGTGGGCATGCTTGGTAGGACCACTTGATGTGTAGAATAAACTGCTTGAATGGTTGTGCTGATTAACCAATTTGGGTTATGAGAAGTTTGAAACCCCAGATTTTGCCACAAACCACAAGAAAAGTGAAAATATGACGAAGCCTGCCAACCGCCATTGCTTTTCAATGAAAGGAGAGGTCAGAGGGAGTGTATATAACTTCACTACTACTAGTATTCAGTGTTGGTCACTGTGCTGTGCTAAAGTCTTTGATGTCATTCTCGGCCTGCTGTCTTCCTACATGTATTTTCTCTGCATGTTTTAGTCAGTTTGAGACTTGTTGTATAAGGTTTGGCGCTCTGCCATTTCTAGATGAGCTGCTTTCCTGCTATTTGTTTGGATTGCGACCGTCATAACAGAGCTCTGATTGGGTTTTTTCAAAAGTCAGATCAAAGTCAGACTGATTGTGAAAAAGCCTTAAGGCCTTGTGTTTTGAACTACAAATTCTAGAAGTGTTATTAACACTAACATATAAGATCAGACAGAACACAGAGACGCAGCTCACCTTGGCTGCAGTGACTGTTGCCATCTTTCCAATTCTAATGATTGATTAAAAATCTACAGCCATTAGGAAACACTTTGAAAACAGGAGTGACAGACAAAGGGCAGAATGAGGCTTGAATTCCTGCCTCTCATGGCCTACGGTGGCTGGGAGATTAGAGAGCTCACATATTTGTGGAGCATTCCTTACCCTCAGGCTCTGGTGCCGACATGCATATTCTCAGATCAATGAAGCCCATGAGCTTTTTCATTATGTGGATCTTACAGAGCTGTGAAATGTAGCGATGTGTTTTTATTATGTTATTGTGCAAGCGAGTTGAAGAATCTCTGGCTGGATGATGAGAGTGCCTGTATTTTTAGATGATGATTTTTCACTGTGTTGACGTTTTGAATTGAGCACATTGGCATAAACCCTGTATAAATCTGCTGTATAATCATATTCTGTCATTGTTTTTTTGCCTTGTGTTACAGAGATGCTTCTGGACGACTTCTTGCTGACCTACCTGGTGTTCATGTCCACCAATGACCTCTGCCAGGCACTGCTTGGACAATATCCTTCCTTACAGGGTGTGCAGAAACTGGAAGAATAGTGACTAATAAGCAAATAGCTTTAGCAGCTGTCCAGCTCTAGTTAGTATAAACATCCATAATTCTGTTCATAGCTTTGCCTAGGCCAGAGCTGCTTTACTCCTTGTTTAGACATATTATGCAATCCAGAGTTTTTATAACATGCATGCACACCTGGCTTCATATATCCACATACTGTTGCTCTCGTAACCTCCTAACATGAGGTGCTTTATTGTAGAGAACCAGACACCTGTAGCCTTTAAAGGGAACCATGACTTGCATGCCTGAAACAGTGCCCATGTCCTTTGCTATTAAAATATGATGGACTGATTGTTTTGTTCTGTGCTAGTGTTGCACTGTGATTGTACACACAGTCCTGTCACATTGTTATGACCACCAGCTAATATCCAGAGTAACCGACGTGTGCAGAACGGACAATATCTAGATGGGCTGGGAGTGACTCAATAAAATCCTGGTAGGTCCAGGTATCTGGAGCCAGGCTGACTGCAGTGCAACCAACAGATAAAGTGAAATGATGCAAGTGGTCCCACAGATGCTCAACTGGGTTCAAGTCTGGGGAAATAGTGGGCCAGGATAGTAACCGGATGTCCTGCTATTCCAACCAATATCGGACATTTCTAAACGCATGACATGTCACATTGTCTTGCTGGAAGATCCCTTCCGCCCCAGGGAAGATAATCAGATTGTGTGGGTGTGCGTGATCTGCAAGGATGGTTTCATACCCAAATTGGTTGATAGTACCTTCCACATGGATGAGTCCCCAGAGAATGCCACGAAAACGTGTCTTCCTTCATGAGCTGTGCTATGCTCCTGCCGTTGAAAGTTGGAAAGGGTCATAATAATGTGACTCGACTGTGTAGGTGATACATTTAGATCAATTAAATAAATATTTATTCTCCTGGGTAGTGTTAGTTGGAAAGGCTGAATAATATATTAAAGATAAATTTGGCATTTAGCTTGCTGAGAGCGCAATCATTTGGTGCCACAGCAAAAATAACAACCTGTTAGTAAATTTACTTTAAGGTAAGGCTAAAATATATTTTTGATGTCTTGCTGCGGTTGTTCACCCCTTAACCTTCCCTCACCTATTGCACCAAGCGCTGTCGTGGCAAGGAGGAAGGAAAAGAAGCCCTCTACAGGAAGCGAAAGGTACTGCATCTGGTCTCCCAGTGGAGCTCTCTCTACAAAGACTTCCTGCGCGAGGAGGAACATGTCAAACTCTTCATGAAGGTACTAATGAGCCTCAGCATTAATGCTGAGACGGTTTATTAAGACACGGTTGGTGTTTTTTGTATGACTGCACAATAAGCGTTTTCTTCATTGTGTCAGCATATGGTGACAAACAGATTTAGTCCAATACTAGGCTAAATACACATATACACTGTATTTAAAACACAGTTCTTAGTGTTATATATGGATTACTACTTACTGTATGCATTCTCTTGCCTCTTTAGTAAAAACTCTTACACCTGGTGTAAAGCTTGACAGTCAAGCTTGTTGAAGGTATAGCCTATTTAGCTGTAGTAGTTTAGCTTATGAATATTAGCAATGTGTTCTCATATAAGTGCTTTCAGAAAATGCTTGGTAGACTATTACAAATGAGGTGTTAGATAAATAAATAGACTTTAGAGCCCCAGTTTTCTTTCCAATGAAGTTAATCTTCTTCCTCTGGGCAACAATATACATGCATAAAGCATGCCTAATGAATACATTCCCAAAGTCTAATAAATAAATAAATGTCTGTCGTATTTCACCATATCGCTCTGCTCTCCATGTAAACTGGGTGATCTTAATCCTGTGTAACACTGCCATACACTTTTCCTAATCAATCACAAGGTTGAAATCTCTTGTCCTACCCACAAAGAACAGTGTCAGAGTTTGAGAAACCTAGCGAGCTAAAGCTAACCCAGCATAGCCAAAGAACGCTAGCTAGACCACCCGTCTGTGGCTGCGTGTCGAACAATCATTCCTTTATCTATACAGCAACTTTGATTGTTTGCCTGCACCTTCATCCACTCTGTGCTTTGTTGGTCCATCAGGCTCTATATCTGTTCATCTGTTCTTTCGCCATTGGTTTGTCTGTCTACATGTCTGTTTGTCCATGGCTCTTGCCGTCCAGTTACCATCCCATAAAAGCTGGATGATAATTTTAGACTAATGTGAGTGGTGTTTTTACCATAGGTATATGTCATTTTTTAAATACAGGCTTTTACTGGATGTTGGATATAATACTTAACACTTAGTTTGATACAAAACATGTTAAATATGACTTTACTCCATGTAAAGCCTGCCAACCATGTTCAGGTGAAAGCTAGCAACCAAGCAAAGGCCCTAACATGCCTACTGAGGTAGCTTGTTTATCTCAGTGTCTTCGTGTCATCCGATCATTTATTCATTAGTTTGTTCAACTGGTCATGTCAGCAATACGCAGATGCGCATCAGCAGTACAGTCAATACAAAGCTTACCCTGTGACCCTCACCACATAAAAGCCAGAGAGTGTATTAGTGAGCATATATATTGTTCAGGTATCTGTATATTATATTTAAAGGCATATTAAAGACAATATTGATGAAATAGCTAGATGTTTCGCATGCCAGACAAAGACAAGGTTAAGCCTGCTGTAAAAAGAATATTGCATGGACCACTGAATAGACCCCCTCTTCCTCCTCCATTCCCACTCAACTCCCCCGCCTTCCCATGTGTGCGTGGTAACACAACATTGTTGACTCACATGGTCACGGCAGCAGATTAGTTTAGATCTCCGGGGAATGCCTCTGCCACATGCTGGGACTTGATGCTTTTAATCGTTTTTCTCCAGTCTTCCCTCCAGATGCCTTGTGTTCCGTCTCTATCCGTCTCTCTTTCTCCCCCCCCTAGTGCTCCAGCATGCATCCTGCCAGAGGCTACAAACAAATACGACCATTAGGAGACTATTTAGCGTGTCTTACAGGGCTAAAGACATTAGATCTGTGTAAGATGTGAAGGGTGCAAGTTGTTCTCTCTCGCTGATAATGAAACAGCACGGGTGATTATAACAGTGCAGTTGACTGTATTAATGGCAGAAACAGGAGTGATGTGCGCGAGCAGATGGATCACTGTTATTTGTAGTGGGAAGAGCTGAGATCTCCATCAATCACATCCCACCGGTTCTTATACTAATGTGGAAATGGGATAGTTTACTGGTTTCCGGCTTGTTGTGAAGCTTTCAAGAAACTTTTTACCATTGTACGTTGCATTGGTGTGTCATGTTGGTTTGATCTGATGATTTGAGTTCAAAACATTGAATCTGTTTATAATCGACTATAAAAACATTCAATAAAATATGTACAGTTTTCCATGTTTTCCATACCAAATTGAAATGACTAAAAGGTCCCCAAGTGGTACTACCACAAAAGCGATGGCCCTGTCGACAGTAGATTGCAAGTGTGAGCCATATGACACATACCGCCCCCTCCTGTGCCTGTGCGGTACAGCACATGGATTCTTTTCTGGCTCCACCATGGCTCCACCCACTCTCACACACCTGTAGCCGATCTAGGACTCATTAGGACTCCCATTAATTGCCCTGGTTTGCTCTAAGCCGTGTTTCCCTGTGTTTCTGGTCTGAGGATCTAGTTGTGGCTATGCCTATTTTCCTTGGATTGGCAGCTGCTTTAGTGTCTTGGTTTTAATGATCATGAATTTGTCTCTGATGATACCTGCCTGTGTTTTGATGTCTGCCTATTGACTATGATTCTTGGACAACCCTAAATAAAACCACTGTGCGTTTGCAACCTGCCTCAACCCCCTCATAACACTATGATTTTCTAAAACAAGTGGTCTCTCCTTCTTTGGGTGTCTAGAATCATCATAATTATCATATTCTTTATTAAAGCTCATATATTGAGGAGAATGTCATTTTCAGTGTAGCCAAGAATCACATGGGGAATAAAAAACAAGAAAGTGATAGCAGAATAAGAAATATGATAATAATACAGAAAACATAACCAATAAAACTGGAACCATAAAACAATAATTCAATAAGACAGTAAGATAATAAAACAGATCTTAAAGTAAAACGTAAGGGAATAATAAAATAAGCTAATAAAGCCACTTAAAAAAATTGAAAATGATCAAAACAAACTAAGATTACCAGCTACCTTAATTAAAACTGGAGTAAAAATAACTGGAGATTATTAAAACCTTTAGTACAGGGGTTCTCAAACTGATCCTTAGGGATCTCCAGACAGTCCCCATGTTTTGCAATTAAGGTTAGTGCAAAAATAGAGACCATTTGGGAGTCCCTGAGTGCCAGGTTGAGAACCACAGCTTTGGTGAATCTTGTACTGTATTCCAGCTCAGTTGTGTACCATAACTAAAGGCAGATTCGTCCAGCTCAGTAAAAGCTATGGGTGTAACCAAGTCAATTTAGGGACTTATAGAGCCCAGTACTCAGGTTCTGCCCCCTGTCCCCTATCACTGCGTTAGCGCAATCCTAACAAGTACATCTGAGGCTGATGTAACAGAATTTTTAAATCCTATATTATCATTTTGAAAAGATGTAGAGCTTAATGTGTCTCAGAAAAATGATGTACTAGCCTTCCACCTTCAAGCTTGGTAGCACTGCATGATGGGTGAGACCTCGCTAGCGGGTGGAATTGGCAAAGGTCCTAGAGACCTCTGGAGGAAAGTCATCATTCTGTAGTGGACATCATGCTACTAATAGGGACGATAAGCTGAATCTAAGAATAAATGCTGTTGTTGAAAATCTTATCTTGCAGTAAGCAAAGGTGTTCTTCATTTTGCAGTATCCACTAAACGTGTTGAATCGACTTCATAAAACTGGCACCCCCAACAAATAAACCCACACAAATCAGCAATGGCTGTGACAGTTGTAGGCTAGTGTTGTGTAGACAGTGTTGATACTGAACAGAATTAGCATTTAGCGGTAGCCTTGCTTTTAACGCTACGATATTTGAACGCACCTGAATCTTAGCTTCTCAGCAGTATGTGCGTATCTTTTTACAGTCACATGGTCCAGCGACTCTCAGGGGTGAAAATGTACACAGGACGTAAACGTGTCCAGGATGGAACATCTTTGTCAACCACAGACTCAGATGACAGAGATTTTCTCATTTCTCTCAATAAGAAAACCAGCATAGACCCGCAGCCCCTCATTATGGTCATGATGATGACTACAGGATGACGCACGCCGTCACTGGTCTATTACTGTATATGCAGTTTAGTCTTCTTCTCTGTCTTGACTTTTTGTCTTGTGCACACACACACACACACACGTACCCCTACCTTCTCTTGTAATAACCTGCCTTTCACGCCCACTCTGTGTTGCCATGGCAACCAGAGTGCCATTGCAGTGACAGGCTGTTCGCCGGTCGCCAGTATAGATTATTACGTGGAGTGTATCCCAGGTGATGGTTGCCTGGAAACTGGCGAGAAAGGAGTCGGTTGAGAGGGGTCAGCACAGTGCTGGGAGGACACAAGCCGTCATTTATACACCTACCAGCTCAGGGCTGTGTGCTAGACGGGGTGGGAGAGGTGAGGTAGAGGGTGTGTGTTGAGGGTGTCGAGAAATCTATTTCAGCGTTTATGACGACAAATGTTTGCGTATTTCCCTCGACACACTGCTGGCCAGAGTACACCCATAAACCCCTTTACCCCACACATTTCAGGACATTGACATAATACTAAATTATCTTATCATATAGAAATCATGTTGACAAGAGCTTTAAAGAATTTTATTTTTTGTGGAGGTGAACCATTTAACCGTGCGATGAACCATTCAAGCATTCAAACGGTTCTGTGTATTTGTCATAGCTCTACTTACCACTGTATATTAGGAAGCATTACAGATTTGGCGGTGTTCAGATCCTTGTTAGGAACATCAACAGGGCTATAAGGAAATGTTTGCATTGCCTGAATGCAGACATGTCATTGAGTTGTTCTATCCACATAAATCCCACTCTTAACCATTATGAGCTAAACTGTTCTAATATCAGTGTTAAAGGTGTGCTTCCACCCACACTGTGTGAATCTGCCTGTACAGACGCTGTACCGCTACGTACTGGAGGATGTCTATGAGTTCCCCACACTGGAGAAGGACCTGAAAGAGTTCCAGAAGCTTCTGCGCCGCAGACAGTGAGTTACGCACTATACCACATCACCTGTAAAAGTACTACAGCCTCAAATTCATTCTAAATCGCCATGTTTTGGAGGGAATGTACAGTAACACTTTACTGTAGGGTATTGTATAATAAGGCTACATTACACCTATGGAAGCTTGCCATGACCACTGATAATTCTGACCAGCCATTCTTAGGTTGCCAATTTTGGTAAAACAGCCATTAGCCAAACAGCCTCTGTACTAAATTATGCCTATTGGAAGAAGATTTATCAACATATATGTAGGGCCATGTCGGCTGTTCTGACAAGCTTATGTAGATGTCCTGTAGGCTTATGAACAATGCCCTACACTAAGGTGTTACCCACTGGACTCTGTGACTTAACAATGCTGATCTTCTTTTTATCTGTTTTAAGTTTCTTTCTGCACCGTCTTTGATTTTTTGAACACACACCAAGCTTGTTTGATTGGCTTCCATGACATTGTATTACATCCCCACTTTGCACATATCCCCAGTTTCTGGCAGCAGTTGGCTTAGTAGAATTGGGTGCAATTCGTGCAGACGGCTATAGGCCAGGTTGCTCCATTCAGTGGATATTTCTCAGCTTCCGATAATCCGGGCACAGGCTCTCTAATGCAGTTGAGCGAGGCAGGCCGGATGGGATGGAACGGCCCAGAGGAGTGATTAAGACAGCCGTGAAGGGGCTGTGGGGGGGGTCTACAGCATCACACCCAAAGCACTCTAATTGGTTAAGCAGGTGGCATATGGCCAGGCAGCACGGGACAGATGGGTATTTCCAGATGTTTGATGGATGTGGGAGTGGAAATGATCCACAAAGGTCCGCCCACTAGGGCAGCTTACTTTCATGATAATTCAGCATAGTTCAGCGAAAAAGTTGAATTTGCACATTTCCACCCAAACAGCCGAGAAATGTTTGATGTCTAAGGTGTGGTTCTGGAGGTTTGCACTGGAACTAACGTAGCAATTAACAAACACTTGTAGAATGGGCCCAAGAACAGGCTTTAGAATAGATGCTGCTACCGTTACAAGCTTTGCAATGCCCATTTTATTTATTTATTTATGTATTTATTTATTTATCCCTTGTTGATTCCACAGTGGGGAAATTTTGTCTCCGCATTTAACCCATCCGTGAAGTGAAACACCACAAACACACTCACTAGTGAACTCACTAGGGGGCAGTGAGCACACTTACCCGGAGCGGTGGGCAGTTAGGGGTTAGGTGCCTTGCTCAAGGGCACCTCAGTCGTTACTGTAGGCTCAGGGAATCGAACCGGCAACCCTCCGGTCACAAGGCTGGTTCCCTAACCTCCAGTCCACGACTGCCCCATTTTAATAGATAACAGTACATACTGTGTCAGAAATCAAATAAACGAGTCTACTGAAGTCTAGAATCACTCACTCAACATGGTTTGTTCATTAGCCTCATAACTCCAGTGCAAGACTAAATAACAAAACTTCGGACAGAGAATATTTCCTGGTTAATGGACCGCAGGGGCAATTGTGTAAATTAGTCTTTTTTGCTGAACTATTGCTTAAAAAAAAAAAATTCCACCAATTTTTGTTCCCATTGTTTTATATGAAACAATTATGAATATGCTGCCTGATGCTGGAGACATTGATTTATAAAAGTTTCGAGATAAGCTGTTGGTGCAAAATGTATTATGTCTAATACTAGTAATACTAGCAAAATACTGTATTTCCCACAGAATTTTTTTCATATATATCATTCTTTAGCCATTATTAACATTACTTGTAGTCTTCACTCGTAAAAGCTAAAGGAAGTAAAAGTGTATTGGTTATTTTGGATAGGAAATAAAATAGCTGTATTTGTATTGTAGACACTGTCACTCTTGGTTCCTATCACTACCACTATAAAGAAATCTGAATTGTTCAGTTTCTCTTTAATGAACAATAACATATTAAACCACTGTGCCAATGTATATCTGTATATGTGTACTTCTCAGTAACAAACAAGTGCTGGAACTCCCCTTTACCTAGGACTTGTGTGACCTAGTCACTTAGTTGACTGGTGGGTTGTATCACAGGGTCTCAGTTTAATGAGGTGATGTTTTGACAGAGACAAAACCTTCTGGAGCGAAAGGCAGTAGCTCAAGTTGTTCATTGGACGAAGGGTCACGAAACAAAGGTTTCCTTTTGGCCACAGAGAGAGATAAAGGTGTCTTTTATTCCTTCCCAGGACACAAAAACCACAGTTGTCATTGAGCACAAAGCTGTCAGTGAGTGTTACATTGACAGTGATGTTGCAGTAAAGCAGTCGCCTTCATCACAAACACCACTGTTTTGTGAAGCATGTCCATGATACAAGCAGAGAGAGAGAGAGTCATCCATCTTTTTCAGTTCCTGTGGCTGCCACTTACACGTAGGGTTCAGTGGCGAGTGGAAAACAGAGTCAGGAAGAGAAGTGGAGAAAAAAGACAGAAGCAGAGACAGAAAAAAAGTGCTAGAAAGAGCTAGAAAACGTCAGAGAGTGCGAGACTCGGATGTCTGGCAGGGGACTGCAGTCTGTGAGAGCACACTGCATTCTCTCATGTGGCAGATTCCTCGTATGTATGTGCTAAATGAATACTCCTGCATTCTCCATTCCTCTATCTGCTCCATCTGTTGTGCATGGTCACTTATCATGGAAAACAGTTTCAACTCATTTCATTGGATTTAGAAATGAAATTGAGAAAACAGGTTAATGTTTAGAAATCATTGGGCAACTGCTGAATTCCGAAAGTAAACATTTGCTATGTATTTTTGTGGAAAACTTACATGAATTCGTAGTAAATTAAATAAATTAAGCTTTGAATTTGGCCCACTTGGCTTCTATTATAAGCATATACTAGCTATGGTACTCTATACAGTCATACTGTATGTAGACAATGTATAACACACTCATCATCAAAATAATTGTTGCACAAGTAGCTGCACCCAGTAGAAATCAGCTGACTAGGTTTGACATTATGAGACCCACAAGTTTCACACTCGGCCGTGAGCAAGTATGGACCTTGCCGCTGTACCTGACTGACTCAACAGCCACGATTGCGGACATTCGCCGAGCAGTGATGCCCTCCATGGGTCTAGCTGTAAGTGCCAGCACCATTGCCAGATGACTGCACAATGCAGGACTGCATGCACAGAGACTTTTACAACGAACTGTCCTTAACACCATGTCAACATCACCTGTCTTGACCTGAGTGACATACATTTACATTTATGGCATTTAGCTGACTCTCTTATCCAGAGCGACTTACAAGGTTAATCACATTACAGGTGGGCCAGTGTAGTGTTAAGAGTCTTGCCCAAGGACTCTTATTGGTGTAGCACAGCATAGCACAGTCACCCAGACCGGGATTCGAACCCGTGTCTCCCACATGTAGTGTTGACTCCTTGGTGGGTAGTGGTGTTATCTGCTGCGCTACACCAACCACTCGACTTAGAATGGCAGTGGGTCATCTTCAGTGATGAGTTCCGCTTTTGTCTTGGTGGAGATGACCAATGAATCAGTGTGTGGACGAATGGTTTGTGGTCACACATCACACATCCAGAAGGCCTGGTGTAACTCCACCTCCACCCCTACCACAAAATCTGCAGTATGTGACCAGAGTGGCTTTTCCTTTAATGTACGGGGCAAACAGACTTGATTTTGCCTCTTGACTGTTAGTGCGGGTGCGAAACGGGCTGCAGGGTGGCAACACTTAGCTTGTCTGAAATGTTGCAGTGCGGTGACAATCTCCACACCAGCAGCTGTGAAAAGGCCAAAGCTTAGCCTGTCTCCTTTCGTCTGTCTACTTCTCAGCTGCTCTCTTGCTGCCTGTGTAGGCGTAGGAGGCTTTTATGTTTCCTTATGCATTAATCTCTCTCTAATCATTTCTCTCTCTCCCTCAGCACCGTGGATGACTACTCTCCCCACCAAAAGGTAAGAACGGAGAAAAAACCTGACACAAAACAACAAAAGTTCTGAATATTATTGGAGCCACATTATTCAGTTTTTTTGGCACATTTAAAAATGTCATTTACATGTTCTGAATATTTCATAATTAGTAGACCAATAGAAATGGGCCAAATGACATTTTGGATAAAATATATGTTATTCTTTGTTAGTAAGTGTGATACTCCTACTATTAAGGCTGTCATTAGTGATTACTTCTTATAAAAAGTCTCAGTGTAGGTAAAAGCCTTGTATTGCCTGCAAAGTGCTCGCCAGGACATGTTTACGAACAGTAAATATATTATATATATAATAAGCAGGGTTTCTCAAACAGGGTGCCACGGAACACCACTGGACCATGAACCACCCTTAGTGGTCTGTGTACCCGTACTCAGGTGGAGGCGGTAGTTTGTTGTGAACCAGAAACATCATATATAACCATATTAGCGTTATATTAAGTATATTAATATAAACATGTATATGTTAATGTACACATGTACTAACAGTAGCAGGCTAATTAAACATGTGCAGGTCTTGATTTTTCTGGTGGGTCGCTACGATTTGTAGTTTTTATCAGGTGGGCTTTGGGTCAGAAAAGGTTGAGAACCCCTGAAGAGAACACCCTATTAAGCATCAATACCACTATTCACAGACCATGTTTAGAAGTGCAGACTCTTGAGCAGCAAATGCTTTGTCCTTCAGAAGAAAACTTCTGTGAGGTCAACATGAAAATAAGAATGAATGCAGGAACAGAATAACTGTGATAAAATATTAGTCCATTGTGTTCAACAGCTACGCCAATATAAGCCATGTTAGAAAGTTTACTGCTTCCCTGCTATTTTGACTTCTTCTCGGCAATTGTGTGCATTTAAATCTCACAGCTGTCACAAACAGGAGTGCTGAAGGAGGTCTGGGAAGTCTAGGCACACAATTACGGATTCTTTTATTCAACATTTCTTCCCTGAAGAGCTTTTATGCAGCTCGCTTATGTTGAAAGGTAACCTTAAGGCCACAATTAGCTTGAGATTTATGCGAGTGACCACAGGCCTGTTTTTATGACCTAGTACATCTACATAACATTTTCTGTGGCTTGAGGCTTGAACACTGAATACAGTAACCTAGTTAAAACAGGCACAAACTCTGTAAAAACTGGGCAAAATTTACCCACTTATCATTTTAAAACGTGTTTTTGTAAACAAATTATCAATCTATCAGTGACCAAATGTGGGACTTTTATAATATTTTGTAACTTTTTATCATAATTAAATGCACAAGATATTATCTTAAGAGAAAAGCTAGTGGCATGGCGGATGGAACCATGTAATGCTTTATTGCTAATTATGGAATCATTCTGGAATTCTCTGTTCACTGATCTGTGCTCCAGTGTTGGTTTACTGTAGTTACTGTGGCAGGAAGTTGCCTTGTGTCTTGCAGTGTAAGCTGACTGTTACAAGGGAAAACACTGAAATAACTGTATTTACGTCATTCATAATTTTAATATAATGTTTAGTCATTGCGAGGGCTTTTCAGTCAGAAGTCATTATTACTAATAGAAAACAGCAGATGCGAACTTCACATCAACTCCACCCTACTCATGATATTAAGCAACCACTCTGAACATGAGAGAACCGGATCAACAGTGCCTCTCACAGGAGCGCTACAGAGCTGATTGAAGTGCATGCTGGACTTTGAGGCTCTGGTTCAGCTCTGAGCAATAAAATAAGCATCAAATAGAGCAAACTGCTGAATCCACCGTGGGCTACGAACAGCTGAAGGACAGCAGCAGTGTAAATGAGTTCTTAAGCTTTGTCGCCTCCTCTGTTGGAAATGGATACTGTCCTATATATATGAAATACGAGTCTGTCATACCCTGTAATAAAATATACAGATATATGTAAATACATTTGTCCCATTTGTTCAAATTTGCTTACAGTCCCCAGATCTTGCCATACACCTTGCGCGTGCTTGAGTTGATGAGATCCTGGTGGGCTGTGTGCTTTCGGTGATTAGTCTGGTAGAGACTGAGTGGGCGTTTATTCTCAATATGCTCTCCTCTGTGTCCTTGCAGAACAAAGCTCTTTTCCAGCAGCTGAGTCTGAAGGAGAACGGCATCCAGCTCCGTGGAGCGCACAGCGAAGGCAGAGAAGGTGAGCCATGTATTTGCAGTCAGCCACAAACTTAAACCCTTTCCAAAGGTGTTCATGATCTTCATAACTATATCATATTACTGACACAGAGCTCATATGCAAAGTTTGAATACCTCCCACCTGTAAACTTAACGTTTCCGCTCTCTGCTGCCTGCAAACATCCAATATTTGGCATACTCTATCCACATATAAATGATGTTCTCCTCAAATAATCACGACTGAAAACGAGTGGTGTGTGTCGGACTAGCCTGAGGGCTTAATTGTGGTGTATAGCCTTTTGCTTACAGCACTTTCCACAACTGAGACTAACTGACTGTCTTAATTCATGTGTTGTTCATGTGAACGACTGCTTCACCACTATTTAGAATGGGTTTATTGCTTCCTAATTGATTATTTAGCTGTTGTTTATAGCGAATGTTAATTATGTATGCAAATTTATACACAGTTATCATAATGTGTAACACAGTATTGGTTAACTGTCTACTCCCTCACCTGACACTGAACTGTGGTTCTTCCCCACAAGCTATTGCAATGATACAAGCAGGTCCCATGGAGTCATGCAGGAATGCAGACTTCCGGCTTAAACCCTGTTTTCACTCTGTAAAAGTGTTGTGTGTTGAATGTATGAGCAGCAATGGCCATTGTCACAACAAACTCGCCTCAAGAATTCAATATGTCCACCATTTTTGTAGCCTTTATAGAAAACGCTGTCAGACATTGCTGTACAATGGCTGTGAAACGTGTTTGTGATGTTACATGCTTGATTAGTTTTGTTTTGCACATTAATAAAGAGCAAGGTAGGTCACAGTGTAGCAGCAGCCAATACTAAAACAGCTTTATGTCCATATTGTGCAGCCATAGTTTGACATACAGTGTACGATGACGTAGCCAAATAGTTGGCACAGTGCTAATTGGTTTACACTACACGTTAGCTAAACTAGCCTTACGTGTAAAACTAAAGAGACACCAAGCATGCTTTGGCTGATTGGCGAGCGGTGAAATGGGAGTGAAAATCTAGTCAAATGATTCCTGTATATCCCTCCATCACCTGCTATTGCTATCCCATAAATGTTACCCTTGCTTTCTTTCAGACTTGTTGAGTTACACGCCCTAATGGTTGCTCGCCCTACCCTTCATGCCTTTGTTCTGTTTGAAGTCCCGCTTGGGTGAGATGTAGTTAAAGAATAGCGAACGGGGGAGCTAATTATGCGTACATGCTGGAGGCGGCGTCAGATGTTTAATGTATGAGCGGCTAATTAAGGTGCGAGGCAGCACCGTGTGTAGCGGTTTAAGGTTGTGCAATACTGGGACCATTGTAATTACTCGTTTAACTTTGTATATTGCTGCTGCTCAGTGATGCAATGTAGACCTGAAATCTGCGCCACCATCTCTGCTCTATCTCACACTCCCTCCCTTGTTCTTCTTTTTCTCTTTTTCCATGTTTCTCCCTCACTCTGTCTATCTCTCTTAGTGATGTGTCGTGTCTATGTGAGTTCAGACTCATATTTGAGCATCAGGGTGAGGACGACGGTAGTGGCCCAGGAACTCCTGCACATCGTGGCTCAGAGGATGGAGAAGCCTGAGGAGGACATGGTTCTGGTGGCCCAGGCATACAGTGGAGGTGAGCTCTGGATGTGAACACTCCTGATTTCTTTACAGTGGTAGGGATGGGAACCAGGAGTTAGAGTGTCTCCAACACTAATGTAGCCATTTGGTTTACTATCCAAAACCACCAGTAAGCATGCACATGCCTTCTGGGTTATATGTGGTGATGATAGTAGTGAAATAGTGGTGAATCCGAAAAATTATTTTTTGTGGGGACTACTTTGTATTACGATGACCTGCATGTGTGCGTCCACCATTAATGGAATTTTAAAATGCCAAAACTTTTTTAAAACTTCCATGAAGCATTAGGCAGCATGTTTATAGTAATTTTATGTAATAACTTGAGGAGGTGATGGAGCTTTTTAGGCATTACACTCTTCAGGTGTCTGGTTCCCATCACTAACACAATGAACAGTACTGACTTTGTAGGTTTATGTAGAACAGAGCATTTCACACCAAACCTTACATTATAACCTCTTAATGCTTAAATTACATAGAAGGCCTGTGCCTGTGCATGTATGCACACATATCTAGTCATATTTCCAAATAACTGAGCTATGACTGCACCTGTGCTCTGTGCTGATATGTTTTTTTACATCTCCATTTCTATGTTTAGAGAAACGTGCCATTCAGCCCCACGACTCCATCTTCTCTGAGTCTCTGACTCTTCCTGGTAGACTCTTGGCCTGCTGGAAGGACCTGAGTGAGATCCTGGTATGTTTAGAAAACATGGTGTGACATGGGTCATAGTGAGCCCTGAGCTAACCCTAACCCTCATTGGCTCAATCATCTAACAAGCATTAATCTGTGACTGTCTGCTGGCTTTGGGGAGCATTAGTCAGTGTTCATTAAAGAAAGAATGCTGGTCCAGAATCTGTTTTGTCCTTTCATGTACAGGTACCTGTAGAGTTTACTTGTGTAAGGACAGTGAATGGATGATATTAGATCTCTTTTACCCATTTGAGGAACAATCACATGCAAAAGTTTTGGCACCCCTGGACTAATGGCATGTTATGTTGATTATGAAGTGATAATAAGTTAACTCCTCCTCCTTCGTAGTGATCTCACTTCTGTACATTTGAATACACAGTTACTGATCATATGCTGAATTTACACATGTAATGACAAACATATTTATTTTCATATATGTTTATAATATATTTTGTGTTTTATGCTTTTAAACTGAGCAAATAAATAGACAATCTGTAGAAATGTACGTGTGTGTATATATAGGTTCTAGTGGATGTTGCCATTTCACCAGCTGTGTACAGGCCTATGTCTTAATGGGGTAGCCAGTCCATTGTTCTGAGAACCCCAGCAGTTTTTTCTGGGGGGGTGTTTTTTTTTATTGCTCAGTAAATGGTTTTTAACAGCTACTCATCCTTTCAGACCCATAGCACTGAATTGTCTTTTTCATAGTGGGAGGATTGACAGATGTTTTCAGAGTGGAGCTTGATGTTTCTCCTCTCTCTCAAAGATGAAAGTACTGTTTATCTGAAGTGGAGAATTTTGGTCTTCTTACACTGTTGTTAGGAATCCCGTTTTTGGAATTCCATTTTTATGCTCATTTATTTTCCTTTGACTTCCCACTTTAAGTGAATTATCTGATCTCCTCTGAAACAATTCCATGTACATGATAATTATATAAGTGCCAAAGTACAGTATATACTGTTATACCAGCTAGGCCAGGAAATCCTGCTCTCACACTCTCTTCTTTTTTCTCTTCTGCCTCCTGCAGCCCCCTCTAACAGACTGCCCAGAACTGGCTCAGCGGCCCACGCGTCTCCTGGGCATTAACACGTGGGATGTTTCCGTGGCACTCACCAACCTCGACTGGAGTCTTTTCAACTCTGTACATGAGGTAAGGTCTTCCAGTTGAGAGGCAAATGAAGGTCAGATTGATGCTAATGTGTGATAGGTAGCCGTTCTGTTGGTTAAATGTGCACTGCAGTTGTCATCTATAAAAACAGATCATGTATTTTTAAACATTTTTTATATTTTTTATTATTATTTGTGTATTTAAGCTTCTAATCAATGCCTGAAAATAAAGCACATGTACATTTCATCAGATCTAAGTCATAGTGCACATATTGTACAAAAAATCATTAGCATGACCTTTACATTAATTTAACCAGCTCATTTCTGCTTAAAATGTAGCTGACTGTTTTTGTTGCTGTGCCTTTAAAGACAGATATATGTAATTTACCTCTGCACGCTTTCTGCACATCCCCAAAGGTGTCTTGAGGAACCACCATGGTGATCATGTGGAGTGTTTAAAAATGACAGTCCCATATTCAATAAACTATGGTAGTTGTTCAGTGATGCTTTCAGGGCTCACATCCCTGATTGCCTTTCCTGTGTAATGACACATTCAAAATGCAGGACTGAAACCACAGTATTATTCTTATACTGTACATCTGTATCCAGTGTGATCTGATTGGTCAGATCACCCACCCTGTTCTGATCTCCGTTGATGGTCATCTGTGATAGCAGTAGCAGCATCCTGCTACATGCTCCGCCCCTTTGTTTTTCTGTGTCTTGCAGTGTGCACACACTTCTCTACTGTACAGCTGTAAACAGGGTATCAGTTAGAGCCAGAGTCTGATTCAGAGTCTGCATTGTGTGAGGGCATGTCAAGCCTGCTGGTACACGTGCAATAAGGATGGTGTTACGAGATTGCATCATCATAATACAGAGAATTAGTCCTCTTTAATATGTCAGGTGGAGCTAAACCACTGTAGGTGGTAATAGGTAGATACATATATGGCAGATACATATATTTGTGATGTCACAAAAGCAGTGCAAACAACATTGGCTGTTTTTGCAACTTGATTTCCATTTGGACGGATGCATTTTGAACAGTTAACACAGTTGACCACTGACTTCCACTGTAAAAGAATACTGCTGTGGCATCCATCCTGAAGTATGTTGTGAGTTGAGGTTATTTAAAGCTACGCTCTTGTGCTCCTGTCTACAGCAAGAGCTGGTGTACTACACATTCAGCCGCCAGGCAAGTAGTGGCCACACGGTGGCACTGGAGCAGCTGCTGCAGCGATGTAATGAGGTCCAGCAGTGGGTCATGTCAGAGGTGCTGCTCTGTCCATCCCTCGGAAAGCGCGTTCAGCTGCTCAAGAAATTCATCAAGATCGCTGCCCAGTAAGAGCCTCAGCCTCTTCATATGAATATAATGTAGCGTTGTCTAATTAAATCCTGAGTGTAAAAGGTCACGAAGATTGCTGTGAGAGGTTAAAGCTCCCACAAGGTCAGCACTGGAAAGCTGATAATGGAATCTGGGAATAAGCTGGCTGTGGCTTAATTCATTTTCAGCTGCTGGAATTGTTTTTGGCTAAAAGACAATGTGTAGCTATACATCTGGGAATCTCATTGTTAGAGGTTAAACATGTGTGTTTGTGTTCTCCATAGCTGTAAAGCACAGAGGAACCTCAACTCCTCCTTCGCCATTATAATGGGCCTGAACACAGCAGCGGTGAGCCGGTTAAATCAGACCTGGGAGGTAAGAGACATATTTTGTGTGTGTGCATGTTTGTTTCAGACCTCAGTATCATTGAATCTGTTTGGGATTATGAGAAGCAAAAGAAACCTCTGAGATTGAGGTTTGCAAAAACACCCCTGCAGATTTTGAAAAATTTCAAGGCCTGACACTCTGAAAGCAAGGGTGGAACTGCTGACTGCAAAAAAGAAGTTGATATAGTTTTATGTGAAATATGTGTTTTGCGCTCATTTCTGATTATGAAATATTAATAACTTGAAAAAGAAGCACAAACCATTTAAAGAATGGTTTCATGAAAGGTAGAAAGGTCATTTTAATAATAATAATTTCATTTCAATAACAACTCACACAGCGTAGATCAACTTAATCCACCAACACTTTATTCACAGTTTACAGAAGAACAATGTGAAGTTTGAACATGTTTAAACATTTGGAAGTGAATAATAATATATCATTTTATGTTAGGAAAAAAAATTCTTATGAATACATTTACAGCATTAAGCTGATGTTCTTATCCAGAGCGACTTACAAGGTTAATCATATTACAGGTGGGCCAGTGTAGCGTTAGGAGTCTTGCCCAAGGACTCTTATTGGTGTAGCACAGCATAGTCACTCAGCCCAGGATTTGAACCCCAGTCTCCCACGTGTAGTGGTGTTATCCGCTGAGCTACACCAACCTTACGAATACCTATGAATGACTGTAGATTAAGTGAGTTCCATTTGAACTCCAACCCTGTCTCTAGTTCCATCCAGAGAAAAAATGAATAATGTAATAAATGTACATTTGATATTATACAGCCCAGATCATCAGTCAGTCAAATTGGAGTCTTACACATTTTGGCTAAGCTAAAAGTCAATGTTAAGCACAAAATGAATAGTCCTTTGAAAAAGTAGGCCTGAAAAGCTGTCCAGCATGCACCATTTTCACATAGTACAGCTGTAGTGGTTTTACTGGTGAGTTTAAATGAGTGGCGTAACAGATCTTTAACTGAAATTGTAATACTAAAATTATGAAAATACAAATGCTGAGTCAGATTTGATTGAAGCTGCCTGAAACATTAACCATGTTAACATTGGCTTGTTGTGTGTTCCTCCAGAAAGTTCCGGGAAAGTTTAAGAAGCTGTTCTCTGAACTCGAGTTATTAACTGTAAGTCACTCCTGCAGCACTAAGCATGAACTTGGTTCGTACTGTATTATGTCAGGTGCAACTTGTGTTTCTTCTGCTCTGGTGAAGTTCATGTGTTGACTGTTGACTCTTGTTGCTCCACTGCAGGACCCCTCTTTGAACCACAAGGCCTACAGAGACGCCTTCAGGAAGATGAAGCCGCCCAAAATTCCATTCATGCCTCTGCTACTCAAAGGTGAGGCCTCTGCCTGCTGTCTCTGTGTAATAAAGATACAGTTGCAGGTAACTAATGACAAGATGAGCTAAGGATGTGTAACCATCACAAAAAGGGGTAACATATTTCTCCAGCAGTGATACACAATGCTGACACAACCATGCTGTAAGCATGTAAGGGCAAGATATTATATTATTATGACCACACGTGACATTTTTCTTTCAGTGTCATGTTACTATTACTCTTAATTTTCATGACAGATATGCTAATATTGCATGTCATGATGACTAAAATCTAATAATGAATAAATTAACTGTCATATCATCAAACACTGACATGTATCATCATGATAACCACCACATTGACATGACACTGTTGTATTACCATATATACCTATAACAGCATAGACAACTGATAACAGCACACAACATCTACCATGACTTGTTTAAGACATGGGTAAGTCAGTATTAGTAGTGGGGTTTAAGTAGAGTGCTACCTGTCTATCCATTATTATTTTTAATTCTTATTTTCCATTTGCAGACATCACTTTCATTCACGAGGGGAACAAAACATTTCACGATAATCTCGTCAACTTTGAGAAGCTGGTGAGTGAGTCTTCAGTAACTTCAGTTTCATGGGTAACTTTATAGTTAAAATGACATATTTTAGTGGAAATCTGTGAAAAAACTCGAAATGTGGAATTTCACACCATATTCATCCCAAAAATACCACATCATTCACTGGCTGAGATGTAAAGAGAGATCTATGTCATCAGGCAGGAAAGTCATAACCATTTTAAGTAATAACGTCCTTTTATGCAGCCCTTGAGTAAAGCTGAGATGCGAAACGCTTCATTGTAGAAAAATGTGCTGAACCGTTGTGATGACAATAACACTAATATTTATTTATTATACTAAACGATAGTGAATCTACATGTAGCTTCAGATATCTGGTTCCTATCACGACCACTGTGAATTCTGAATGGAGCATTTCACATGAAACCACACTGAATATAACTATATGACTATATTAACATTTAATCATGTAGAAGTCCAGTGTATCAATATTTTATTATTAATATTCTGAACGTGTATTAAGCCCTTCAACTATTAAAATTGCATTGCTTTTATAATATACCATATGGTCATAAGTAGCTACTGTTTAAAAGGGTTGCTTGACTCAGGAGAGCAGCGTACAATTCCCCAATCTGACAGTCGGTGATTATACTATACTATAATATACTATATTCAATTCAGTTCAATTTATTGTCATTAGCAATGCGTGCTTACGTTTACAATAAAAAGAGTGTTTTATTAAGGAGGTAGAAACAAGCATATGTTATAGAATATATTATAAAACTTTAATAAGGCAAGACCATTAATGATACACTCACCTGCCTGATTACCCATCCTGGATAGAAGCTTGTATTAAATATGTAAAGATGATAAAGGATAAAGTATTTCTCCCAAAAGTAATCCAGATAGCCAATATTAAAACATCATATTGCAGACATTTACATATGCATAATGCAAAAGGCTTTACACCAAATAGTAACACGTTATGCAGCACAATGGCATATAGACAAGCATTGGAATGGTTGGTTCTTTCAAATTGTCACATGCATTGCCTTGTTCCTTACCCTTCCAAAAGCGTTGAGGATTCCTGTAGTCTTGTCATGATCTTGAGAATTAAGGAACTGGGTTAACTCAGCCTCCATTTTAGCCATTAGCTTCTTCTTCAGGTGGTTTTATATTACCCAGTGTTTTTAAAATACCGAGATGTCAATACCAGTGGAGCTACTTTTACCGTGGGAGGCTTTAGCTTGACTGTGAATTATGGAAGGTAGTTTAATCTGGAATTATTACTTGGCAGACTATAGACTATAGGCATTGCAGATTCATACTGGATTAAAATCACAGATCTCCACAGTAATCACTCAGATTACAGCACCTTCACTGGTAATACCAATCCAGCTCCAGTAGGGTTTGCTAATGCAGTTATTGAGTCTATCGTCTCTTTTTCTTTTTCTCTTTCTCAGCATATGATTGCGGACACTGTTCGTCTCATCCGCCACTGTCAGACTGACCAAGCAGGTGGGTCTCCATGGGGTCACGTGATCTTTGTTCTGCGAT
The DNA here is from genome assembly GCA_024036415.1 of Prochilodus magdalenae. NCBI lineage: Eukaryota > Metazoa > Chordata > Actinopteri > Characiformes > Prochilodontidae > Prochilodus > Prochilodus magdalenae. Next base: position 168,004 of record JAMWET010001275.1, read on the forward strand.
AATGGGATAGCTTTATTGGTTGTATTGGTTAATTGTTGCTTGACACACAATCTGTAGACTTCATCCTCATAAATGTTTATATTTCTGCTTCCTTTATTAATCACCAAGCCCCACTCACCATGTAGCAGATCTGTTTCCTTTACTGACCGATGACTTTATGTGGTGCCGTTTTCATTTCCCCAGGAAACGAGGTTACTCAGAGCGACGGTCCAGATGTGAGAGCCAGCGTGCACTACCTTCACATTATTGACAATCAGCAGACTCTGTTTGAGCTGTCTCACAGACTGGAGCCCAGAGCGTAACAGCGCCACCACATTCGGCAGAACCGCAGCAGCAGGGCTACCTGATCTTCTGCTGTTATCTTCTTCACAAAAGAAAAAAGAAATCAACAGAACAAACAGAGATTCTTTCAGAGGAATCCCATCATCAGCACCGACTGAACAGACACTGCTTATGACAGGTGTGATTTTGGTGACATGCACTTATTTGACCACAAGAGGGAGAGGTGGAGCCCCTTTCTTGGCCAAAAACCGCAGGACTGAGTGGACCTCAGTCTGACGACGTGTCTGGATCCCCAGGTTGTGTTCCTTTAGGATTTGTAATGGTTTTATTCCCTGCCGTCTCCACCTACTCGACATTTGGTTGTTGTTGTTGTAACAAAATCCCGTTTCTCCGAAATACAGTAACTAACTTCATAAGAGTGTTATGAACTTTTAATGTATGTTAACGTAATGCGATTTTATTTCTTCTAACGTAATTCGATTTTACTTTCATGGGACGTTCACACAACGTGAGAATAGGCAGCTGGCATTTTCAAGTGACGTTAAAACAACTGAAAAATACATGGAGTTACGAGGCTTCGACACGGCAGTGACGATTCACTTCTTCACAGTCAACCAGTGGACGCACTCCTCCGCCTGTGCACAGGACGTGTGAGGCATTTTCGATATTGTTTTGTTGAAATGCTGTTTTTCCAATGGTATACTCCACACTTCTTCTATCCTGTGGCCCTGCTACGGAGCACAGTGCTGGTCTTTATGTATGTGTTGAGTACAATACAGTTTCATAGTGGTGATACTGGAACACAACCACGTCATAAGCGCTTTCATAGGAGCTTTTCAGGGATATGCCTGCATTTAGGACGGCCATTCTGAGTGGCTGAATGAGAACGAGAGTAGCACGTGTGGCATGGCGTGACATGCTTCACACACACAGTAACACTTTACTGAGGGGCAGCGTTCGCAAGGCCGCATGACACTTGCATTAGCCTTTCAGCTGACATAAACCTACATTCACATTAATAAAGGCTTATTCCAGCAGACGTCTGTTATCACGAAGGCTGTTCTTCGGTAATTATGATGTCATTTCACCTCTGTGAGTGGAACGCGTGTTGGAATAAGCCAAGTTTGTGTCATTTTGGATGTTGTGTAGTCTTATGAACACTGCCAGTAAAGTAATGCCACACAGACGTATGTAATTACACATGTTGTTGGCTATTGTGGTTTCTGTTGAACTTTTATAAGGTAAAGCCGTAAATGGTCCTGGGAGGGGGGGACTTGGTCCCTGCTTCCATAACATAGCAGTATTACTCCATTCGTTTTGTTCGTTTTACTTTGTTACTCTGTGCAATGCTTATGAAGACTCCTAATGCGGTTGTTGAGTGCAGTGTTTTGTTTTTTTTTTCGTTCCACATGAGCCATCAGGTTTTTTCCTCTCTCCAATGCCATAGAAAGGTGCCGTTGAACCTCATACGCTTTCAGTTAAACTGTAGACAGGAGTTGCATGCATGCACATAGTATTTGCACTTATCATCTCTGTTTATACAATAATGTGTAAGAATGTATAAAGGTTTATATATGTAAGTTTATTGTGAGGCATATGCGTATACATATGTTCCCGTGCCAAATGCTATTATTATTATTATTATGATTATGATTATTACAGGAGGGTGATGCAATATTGAGCCTAGTTAACAGTGTGCAACTTTGTTTTAGCCTTACCTGCAGCTTACGGGGACCCATTTTGTGAAGAAATGGTATTGTGCACATGTTAATACCTGGAAATATTTCTGTTGTGTTTTTTTTTTCTTGTGGGTGGGGTCACTAGCCTAGTTTTTGTGCCAACACTTCCGTTTATGGAGACATTATAATGCCCATGTAATGCATATACAATAACAAAACAATAGTTTAACTATGAGGCTTCTTATTACTATGTTATTAAGCATATTAATGCATATTAAGCAGGGTTGAATAAACCTTCCAACCCCCACAGTTTTATAGTATCTAGTCTTGTAATGTTTGATGGTCAACACCACAAAAGTAATTGTCTCAGTCTTGGGATCAAGAGATCTCCTACTTTCTCAAGAGCTGCTTTGCGCTGCGTCATTAGTGGTAACCTATTCACTGTATAATACACAAAAAGGCTCTGGCCACTGTAATTACTTGAGTTAATAATATAGTTATTAGCAGTCAGTCAACCAACTACTTGCTTGTTAATGCTTAATTCAAGCATTATAAGTGCTCTGTAAATGCTTAGTGCCCCCAAGTGCATCCACTCCTTCACAATACAGTAATAAGCAGTCAGTTAATTAGCACTTAGCTAGAAGAGGCTTATTAAGGACATAATGAGGGGTGACTGATATGACAAAATGTTTTATGTATAATATGTAAATAACAGTGCCCTGGAAAATGCTTATTTCACCATAGCTGCTAGTTCCAGAGTTGCTAGTTGTGTACCAACTACTGGCTTATTAATGCTTAATTAAAGCATTCTAGGTGCGCTGAAAATGCTTATTACATCATAGTTACTGTATAATAATGTAGTAATAAGCAGCCAGCAGTTAATATCAACTACTGAATTGTTAACGCTTAATAAAAGTGCTTAATTCGTCCCAAACACTGCTTAAAATTGTAGTAATAAGAAGCCTGTTAATTATCAGCTAAGGACTAAGCCTTAATAATGGCATTATAAGCGCATTATAATGTAGTATCTATATGTTTCTATATTATTTTTTTCAATGCTCTCTGGAAGTGAATACTTAGAATAGTTCAGTCTAATATAATCCCGGACACGTTACATTTCCTAGAGGTGGCTGATGAAAGTCAGTGACCTTCTGCAGTATCTTGCCAAAAAATGTTCTCCCCGTCTCTGGCAGCATCGCCAAATTAACCACTGTACATTTTGTACTGACCTTTTTATGGCATTCGAGGACCAAGGCGCTTCGCTTTTATTTAATGTCTATTTAGCTATTTATGTTTGACGTGAAGGAGGATATTGGGTGGAATGTGTTTAAGTGGCGGAGGGTGAAAGTCCATGCAAGTCACTGACTACTAAAGATAAAGTGTACTATTTTGATATGCTACGCTGTATGTTTTGCAGTGACCTGCTCAGAAAACAAGGTCCTGGTAACATGGTGACTTGTCTTGTGGTTCAGGCCTGAAAATAGAAAGGTTTCTTTTAAAGGGGGGTGGGGGGGTATTTTTTTCGTTGCTGCTCAGATCTGCTCTTTTTCACGCCATGTTCAGCTGGTTTGCATGTGGTTAAAAAAAACCCACCAATGAGAATGAACATGCTTGTGGTATCCTGCAACTGTAAATAGAAATAGATATGCTCTATGCTATTATTTATGTTCCAAATGGAGAAATGCAAAGCAATATGTTTACCTTCTGTGCAGTTTTTTTTCCTTTGTTGCTATAGAAACCACACACAACTTTTCTATAATATGCATTTTTACAGCCAATGAGTGAATAAAACGTTTATGTAATATTATTTACTGACTTATGTCTCGTTTCTGGTGGCCCTACATTTCTGTGTGTGTGCTCTGTATTTTTAACCATCTGAAAGAGGCCGTCCTCTGGAGCTACACTGACATCTCGTGGCAATCATTGGTAACAACAGAGGCTGCTGGTTTAAAGGGGCACCCTGTCCAAAATGAAAAATGTAATCATCTCTATATATGCGTTGTAAAGATGCCTACTCAGCTCTAACAGCAGCACCACAACAGTCCCTCGGGTATTCTAGTTTAAAGGCCAGGAAACCCTCTTCTGTATTCTGGCAGCGGGGGAACTATTGAAACTACTGGATACTCAAGGTTGAGGATGAGCACTCAAACAAACACTTCACTGTGGAAGAGGCCTAGCATCATAAATATGGTATTTGGTTCTACATAGAACCGTCTCCAACAAAGTTTCATATAGAACCCTCTACAGCACCTGAAGAACCTTTGACATGAAGAGCCTTTAAATCATGCAACGGGTTCTGTGAATCTTAATGGTTCTATATAAAACCATGTTCCTTACTAAAGAACCCTTACAGAACTATCTCTATAAGTGTGTAGATGATTCAGGCTGTATTCTCTGCAATGTTTAGTCTATTTAGTAAATGTAGCTTGCAGCTGTAGCTAATAATAATAACAACAATAACAACAACAACAATAACAACAACAACAACAACAACAACAATAATAATAATAATAATAATAATAATAACCACACTAATAATAATAATAATAACCGCACTAATAATAGTAATAACAACAACAACAACAATAATAATAACAATAATAATAATAATAATAATAATAATAATAATACCCACACTAATAATAATAATAATAATAATAATAATAATAATAATAATAATAATAATACCCACACTAATAATAATAATAATAATAATAATAATAATAATAATAATAATAATAGCCAAAGTAACTAGAAAAGTGCATCTCTTACAGAAAATACAAAATGATTGCACAGCTATTGCTTATTGCAGAAGAGCCAAAAATTAATGGAAGGATTGGGTATTAGAGAAAATTTCTATTACTATTACTAGGACTAGTAAGTGGCCAAAAAAATCTCTTGACAAAGAAAAATATATATCAACAGCATAGGGCAGATGCTCTTTTCCAGAGTGACTTGCACTTTACATTTACACAAGTAGGCGAAGAAAGGGTTAGGAGTCTTGCTGAAGGACTGGTATAGTGTAATGTAGTTACCCAGGTGGAAAATCGAACTCCAATCTACAACACTACACTATACCAACTCAACCAGATAACAATAGTGCTGCACATCAGTCATAATAACATTCAAATAGAAAGATAACAGTGAACTATAACTTACTAAAATGGAATGAATAAAAGATGATCTCAGACTTTCCTGTGTCTCCACATTCTTCGATACTGGATATGACTTATTGCATTTAACTTAATAGAGGCAGGCACACATCATAACACGTGCATGGATGATTCCATAAATTTGTCCTGCAGATGTTTTTGTTTTGTCAAAGCGAATTAATGTGAAGTTCACACTTTTCTGCATTGGTAAGTAGAGTATGTCCTAACAAGCACAAATACCAGCTCATAATAATTAGCCACTTAATTAAGCCTTTTTTTAACACCTTACTATTTTTTACAAAGTTGAGGATATGAAGTGTTACCTTCAGTCTCTCACCTGTTCCTATAATTTACATCACAGTCCATGTGGAAAAGAAGGTCAAGCAGGTCATCTTCCCCTGTGCAAACCTTGTTCTCACACGAACAAACACCCTCAGCCTTCCACTCACTCTAACGATATCAGCAGCAGAGGGTCCTTAATGAATTAGTCTACTAACGAGGTTGGTTTCAATTAGCCCACAGTTAATTAATTCCCAGTTTCCCCATTGAGTGCAAGCTCAGCGTTGCATCTGACCTCTGGTGGTATACCACCTAGTCACCCTCATTTGCGGAAGCCTTGTTCTTGGAACACTGTTTGATGGTTGGTGCATTTTGTCAAGAATGGGCGGAGTCAAGCGTAGCTTTTAAAACAAGCCAGTGGTTTGATGTGTTGGTACACGTAAGTATGTACGCAAGGAGTTCTTATGGTGGGACCACAAGTACCTGTGCAACAGACAATCTGTGCAGATCAGCCAATTGTCAGGAGGGTTATCAAATATGGAGGTCAATGCAACAGCAGCCCCAGCTGCCAAGGGAGCATGGAGTCTACTGGCGTCAACACCACTGGTCTGCTACATCATACTAGTGCTGGTGGGCATTCTGGGCAATGGCATGGTCATCTGTGTGGTGGGGGAGAACATTCTACATGGGCAGAAGGGGGGCCGCAGCGCTGACATGATTCTGGTCAACATGGCCTTCTCCAACCTGTTGGTGTCCGTGGCAAGGAACTTATTGCTGGTCTTGACAGACTTTGGGATTGAGGTATTAAGACATGGAAATGTGGAGAAATGGAGGATATAATGCAGGTGATCCAGTGACAGGATCTTTAGGGGAGCACGTATAGTTCTTCTATAGCATTGTTCCATAGAAACATTTATGGCACCTTTATTTTTAAGGATGTACAATTAAGAATCTAATCACTGGTTGGGTTGGATAATGAAAGTCCAATGCAGGAAGCACCGTTAATATACAGTACTGTTGTACAGTTTGGAACCACTTCATTGTTGATGAAAGCAGTGGTCCCAAGCTTTTGAACAGTAGTGTACCCTGTTATAAAATTCATTAAAGAACCGATTCTAACTTTTGCACAATAATGCACAGTATCCGTCAAAAGTCTGAGACTCCCAACTAAATGGTTTCTGGTTATTTAAAATTTTATAGGCTTATACTGAACACTTCCAACTGATGAGATGTCTGAAACAACACATATCCTGATATGACCACATACACTCTTGATGCATCACTGTATTATATTTCTGCCATATCTCCACCTTTAATATGTGTTGTGCAAATTTAGTTTCTCTTTTTTATGCACAGTTTTAAAACTCTAGATACCCTTTCAATTTAGTGAATGTTCATGATGAACAGACCAATGGAAAGCAATCAAAAATTAGTTAGATAAAATATTAACATCCATTGCTACTTGAGAAAGCTATTTTACCTCCAGGCTTGCACAGAGACTCTCAAGACACCCAGATACACAGTAAGGGATGCTCTTGATTGCATTATTGATCACCAATATAGAGTAAAATTCAAGTAAATATGGAATAGGACTCCTCACATGCTTATAATAATGCTGAGCATGCCTTAATCACAATTTTGTCCTTCTTCCCCTATGCAGACATTAAGGCTAGTGAGAAGTACCTTGTTGAAAACTTGTTATATTAACGTCCATTGCAAGTTCAGAAACCTGTTTTATTAATAGGTTTTATTAATAGGTTTATTAAGGTGACTGCATAATTCAATGAGTGCTAGGTTATAGTTTACTGTCTTCACTTTTATTATAAAGTAAAGCAGCAAGCTAAATATAAGAAAGCTTCTATGAATAGCCGTGTCTAAACATTTGACTGGTACTATATATTTCAGGGTAGCGAACTTGACCTGTCGAATTTGGTCTTGCCCGTACACTGTCATACACCTCTTGGCTGTTAATCCTCTTGTCTCATTTACTTGTCCACTTTCTCTCTTCTTGTTGCGATGATAGATGTTACCCTCTAAGAGCTGGTGTCAGGTACTGATGGGCGTATGGGTGTGGCTACGCTGCGCAAACGTTTGGTCAACATTTTTTGTTAGTGCGTTCCATTTTCAGACCTTGAGGCGGGTGGCCCCTCCCATGGCTCGTTTAAACAGCCCCCGAGGGCCCCCTAGCTCCCTGCTGATTGGGTTTCTTCTACTCTGGGCCCTCAATCTCATCTATTCAATTCCTGCCTTTGTGTACTCTACTAAAGGAGGCAGCAACGCTACTGAGGTAAGGATGGAAAGCAAGTGTAGCACTGACGATGTATGATAGTCCTGACAATGAACTGAACCATAAAGAACATTTTATAAAAAAAATCACATTTTTTTTGTTTCTTTTAAGTAAAAGAATTCGGTTCAGTCCCCATTCTATACAAGCGAAATGAATCTCGGATTTTAACGTTTGTGATGATCCAAGATCACATTTACAGGTTGCTTTGTTATACTACAGTAGTTTGGCTGTACATTCCTCTCGAGTGTTGTTCCTGCAGACATTGTGTTGTTATGGGTGCACACAGCACATGGATTGTTGCAGCTTTCTAAAGCAGGTGTCTGTTCTGTTCTGCACACTTTAACACAAACTGCTTTATAAATGTGCTATGACTCATTTCACTTGTACTGGACTCAATCAGAGCAGACATCATTTGCATATATCCATTCAAGTGTGTATATATATATATATATTATATATTATGATGATTCTTTGTGTTTTGGCCTGTCAAATTTTTAAAAATCATAAAGGTGAATCTAATCTAATCAAATCTAATATATATATATACATATATCAGATCTGATTAGATTAGATTTATGATTTTTTATTTGACAGGCCAAAACACATAGAATCATCATAACACTTACTGATGCCAAAAAAAAAAAAAGTACATGAGAAAAATAATCAAAAGGAATTAAAGCAAAACAAAATAACAACTTCTAATCTATTAAAGTAACAATCCATCATTCTGTGCAAAATGGGGAGACCCTACGGTTTCGCCCTTCTGATTCGGCCTAAAGCCTGGCCAATAGACCTTCCCAAATATTACATCTTAAAACTCTTACCTGCCCCAAAACCCCCACCACCCTCTCTGTTCCTCATTTCCAGATAAACCCAGGGCTCTCGGTTCTTAGCCAATAGGAATCAGTTGATGTCATGTTTAACCGCTCTAATCACCCTCGCTATATCCTTGTAGTTGTCCCAAAAGATGTTTGTTCAGAAGAGTCACAAGACCGTATCTACTGGGAATTATCTACAGGGACTAGTTGTTCTTACCATACTACATACTGTACGTACCCAGATACACAGAAAGGGACGCTCTCGTTTGCATTTTTGATCACCAATATAGAGCGCAATTCGAGTAAATTTGAAACAGGCCTCTAAACTCCTCTCAGCATGGATATCTAAACCACAATTCCTCAAAACCTGACAAACCCTGTTTTTCTATAACATAATTACATCACCTACCTACAAAACTGATTTAACGCACTGCATGATACAGGACCATCTGATTCTATCACAGGTCTGTTTCCAGGTATTATGCTTATATTCATGGGATCATCATGCTTTGCTATATGCCTTATTCGAATCAGTTTTTGTTCTTCTTCTCCTATGCAGACATTAATGTTAGTGACCAGTACAACACGTCCATTGCTGGGCTGTCTGTGGGATTTCCCCTCAATGTACAGCGGCCTAGCCTTTGCCACCGCCTCCATGGTTATCCATGAGATTATCCCTATACTGCTCATGAGCGTCACCAACCTCGGCTCACTACTCACACTGTACGCACATGGAAGCAAGCATCACCCTGCACACAAGAGTCAGCACGCCCCTGTCATGCAGCGAGTGCCCGCAGAGAGACGTGCAGCCAAGGTCAGGATGAAGTGCTTTGAAACAGACAGGTCAAATGTTGGAAGCTCCACCTTTTGGAGTAGATATAGCTAAGTGTATGTCTGAGTGGATTGTAGCATGTTTCTGAAGGAATGAGTTTCTTAATGCTCAGGTATTGAAATGGGAAACCTTATACTGTTTCTAATAAGTTGTTTGCTCCTTTATTCCAAATTTCATTTTGGCTAAAAACACCCTGAAGGTTTCTAATTTAGTCCCATCGGAAAATAGAATACTGTAGTACACGTTACTGAACCACTGCATTCTCAGTGTGGGGTAATCAGTTGGTCATGTAAATGCCACTGCCCCCAAAACAAAGTATAATGATGACAGCTGGGAAAGTGAAACGTTGCTAGTTAAATTGCTCAAAAGTGAGGAAGCCAGGAGAATATATTAGGTGAAGCTTCATTTCTGTTACTTCTGTTACGTCTTTTTATCATATATATATTTTTTTATTCTCCATAGGTGATCCTCGCTCTCATCATCTTATTCATCACCTCCTGGGGTGCCAGTGTCGTCTCAGTGAACTACTTCAACTATAACCGGGGTCCATCATCTGCATACTTGTTGGTTGTGGCACGCTTTTCCAACAGTGCCTTTATTGCTTTGTCTCCTTTCATACTGGCTGTGGGACACCGGAGGCTCAGAGCAGTCATACAGTCCGTTATCAAATGCAGATGCAGTTAAACAATATCTTACTCCTTCTCATACATGGTGTCCTCATTATTTCTCTGCTGGGTTTGATCAAGTCTGAGCACATTTGCTCAATAGCTTTGGGCAAACTAACTTCAAAAGGTCAGCTGCATTACTGCATTCCTGAAATTTGTCCAACTGCAAATCTTTCAGGGAATCAATATCTATTTACAACAGATACTGATGACATGACTTATATTAACAGGTTTCATTATTTTATTGAATTGACAAAGCAATTTGTTTACTTTTGATTAAGAAATAAATTTACTTGAAGTTAAAGTTAGACCTTTGGAAGTAAAAACTCCCCTGGACAGGAGCTAAAAGCCCCCTTTAGCTTGTTGGCTCAAAAATGTTATTTAGATTTTCAGTATATAACCTATTACTCCAGTCAGTTAGGTGCTTCACTGGCAGGCTATCATTACTGTTGCATGTTGTGCTAGGGATGAGCTGATATGGGAGTTTTATAGTTCGGTAGAGTTCCATCTACACCTGATCTGTTCTACAGCGTAATAATAATTTATATTTACCAATAAACAGTAAATACTATTTCTTTGGCTGAAGTGCTATTCTTCTTCTTGTTGGCCTAATAATAGAGACAATAGAGACAATGAAGAAAAATCTCATGCAGGTTTTTCTAAAATAAACATTCATCATTTGTATGTTCTGTTTGCTGCCTGGACGTTTCAGCACATCCATAAACAGGATAGTTAGCTAGTCCAATGTACAGGCTCTAAAACTAGAACGCCTGACCAAAAAATCGCTTATGACTTATCTGATTTTCTATGGCTTAATCTTATATACAGAACCTTTTTAGGGTTCTTCAGACTGTAACTGAGTTTCTCCTGCTGTCATGCTTTGCTTGAGAGGCACTCTGTGATTATGTGCAATATATGTATATATACCTGAAAACTGAACAGTTCGATTCTAGACAGGTCCTTTTACAGCTACTCCAAAAACTACTTCAGTTCAATTTACAATTACAAGCAGTTATGGAGCATTTCTATTGGCCTGTTCATTGGTGCTTTCAGAATTACATTACAAAATGCAAACTGACTAAATTAGACATATAAAGAAATAGTAGAAATTACAATATACAAGAGATCACTTACGTGCCAAATTACTCACGTGTTGGTTTGTAGACCTCAGAACTGTAGTGAACAATAAACAGGCAGGTTTCAGCAGTCTCTGTCCTGGAGATTAGTCCTGCTGTATGACTCTGACATCACTAAACTCCTGAAGAACCTAATTAGCTGGTTAGTGGGTTGATTACGATGCGGAGATCCAGGAACAGGAAATGTTGCGGGTAATGATCTTCACTACAGTGGAGTACACACAGCAAATTAATTAAAGAATGAAGGATTTAATGAATAACTGAAGGAAGCTAATTTAATAAGATGAAAAACAGTTCGTCTGAAGATGTTTAATATATTTTAATGTATATTTATAAGTACAGCCTCAGGTTTGTGCACTTATTACATTGATTTTCATTTGTATCTTATTGCATGTGACCAGGGTTGGAAGAAGCACTGCAAATCCCTATTAATATTAAAGTACTGGTATGGTAGTAAACAAAATGACTCAAGTAAGGGTGTAAATATTTCTAAATTGATATACCTACATCATTAGAAGTAATCTGTGCAAAACATACTTCACTACAAGTTAGTAAAGTTAAATAAATCGCATAGTAATATTGTTTGCACACATACAGCCTTTGAAGCTTGCCCTAGCTACAAATTCATATTCTCTATAGACTATCAGACTCTATACAGTAAATACGTTAAAAAAAAAGTATATATATATATGGGTTGGACAATGAAACTGAAACACCTGGTTTTAGACCACAATCATTTATTAGTATGGTGTAGGGCCTCCTTTTGTGGCCAATACAGCATCAGTTTGTCTTGGGAATGACATATACTGCGTCCTGCACAGTCTTCAGAGGGAGTTTAAGCCATTCTTCTTGCAGGATAGTGGCCAGGTCACTACGTGATGCTGGTGGAGGTTCGTCCTTCTTGGTGGTATGCTGACATTACCCTGGATACCGTGGCTCTTGATATATCCACAAAGACGTGCTGTCTTGGTCATACATATGCGCCAGCAAGACGTGCAACAACAATCTGTCCTCTTATTGTGAACTCTGGTAATGTCCAACAATACTGGGTTGTGTGCATTTGCAGTATTTTGAGCAGAACTGTGCTCTCTTACCTTCTAACTGAACCTGCACACTCCTGCTCCTTTACTGGGTGCAATGTGCCATTAATGAAGACCTGGCCACCAGGCCTAGTCCCATTTAGTCCATGAGACCATCCCACACTAAAATGACAAGGTGCTTTCAGTTTCCATTGTTCCAACCCCTGTAATATATATATATATATTATATATAGAACAAGTACAAGGTCCACTTATGTGGATATTATATATATTATATGCTATATATATAGATATATATATATATATATATATATATATACTCCACATACCGTGGACCTTTGTACTTTGTGCTATAATTTACAGACTGTATTCCAAATAAAAAAACCAATACGTATAAATCTCTGTATACTTTGTATAACCCACATCACCTTTTTTCAATGGGTCTGGTTCTCCACAGAACCACCACAGAGCAGCTATAATGTGGGTGGTGGATCATTCTCAACACTGCAGTAACACTGACATGGTGGTGGTGTGTTAGTGTGTGTTGTGCTGGTGTGAGTGGCTCAGACCCAGCAGTGCTGCTGGAGTGTTAAAAACCTCAGTGTCTCTGCTGGACTGAGAATTTACCAGGAACTTCTCCCCCGCTGTGATTTTCAATGAAAATATTAATTTAAAAAATGAATTGTGATTATGTGGTTTTGTAGGTTTATATCTGATGGTGTATCAAAAGAACTAAAATTGAACCCACCCATCACTGCTAGAAACCTGTCTGCTAGCTTACAGATGAAGGAACAAAGGTGGGCTTGGAAGTTAACCTGAAATCATTTTAATTAATCTTATAATTAATAATTAATAGTGACTGTAAACCTTACATTCACAGCCTTTAAAAATAATACAAAAACTAAAATATATATATTAATAAAAATAATAATAATAATTCCCATGAAGATCATGTCTATCAATAAGAACATTAGTAATAGCATTTTAGCTATGGTGATATGTTCCTCTTCTAATTACACAAATTACAATCAAAATATTACAGTTAAATGTGATGTACAGCGACAGGCTGCTCACTGGCTGCTCTGATGGGCACCCTTATTTTAATGGTTGAGATGTAAACAAAGTTATTCAGATTGTTTTAATATGAAATGGTGCATTCATGAGAAACTGGTGGTGAAAGGATGCAGGGGTTGCAATATTTACAATGCAAATGTAAGTTCAAGTTGAAGGTCAACGTTTTTTATCAAATGCAAATAAAACAGGAATGATTGTACAATGAACGTCTTACTTAAATGCTTCTCCTCTGTCCTATTTTGATTGCTCACATGCAATGTTGGTAATGGTAAAATTATATATTATATATATATATATATACACATACATACGCCATGAATGAGTTTTAAAAGTACATGTTAGCCTAAAGGATTAAGGATTGTATAATTTCCATGATTCCCAGGTAGACCATGTCGACTATTAAGATCATTAGCAATAATAGTAATGTATACAGCTCTATATACATTTTAGTTACGGTGATATGTTCCTTTGGTAATCATACTATTTACATTCAAAATGATACAGTTAAATGTGATTTACTGCGACAGGCTTCTCACTGGCTGAGCTGACAGACACCAGATTGTTTTAATATGAAATGGTGCATTGAAGAGAAACTGCTGGTGAAAGGATGCAGGGGTTGCGATATTTTCAATGCAAATATATGGTCTAGTTGAAGGTCAGAGATTTATTGTCATACGAAATTAAACTAGGCACTTATCATTAAAGCACATTAACCACATATACTGTATGAAAATCACATTTTATTGCTTTATAAAATTCCCACTGTACCATCACGTCTATTCTGTTTGTTTATATGTAATGTCGGTAATGGTAAAATATAGAAAGATGAGCTTTCTCTGTGTGCTGTATACAATATCATATATATGTACCTTCACACCATGAAAGAATCTAGGAATTTCATATTAGCCCGAAAGCTCATGTCAAATTTTCCTAAAGCTATGTCTCAGACATCAGGCTATGCATTTGTGATAGTGTGATTCGATATCATTCTGTGTGGTAGCTTTTAGAGGTCTAGATTTCTGGTGAAATTCTGAAACATAGGTGAAATCCTTTTAAACATTTTAAAAAATGATCAGAGCAATGGTCATTTTCGACTCTACAACAGAAGACATATCGGATAGATCCTCCACTGCATCCACATTCTATATAATCCATGAGAATCATTTTCTAATGATTAAACAGAAGAAGAGCTATATGGGAAAGTAAATGAGCATATGAATGTAGATAGTTACTATATTTGCAGTTATTTAATACAACTGATAAACAACTTAATCATGCTTATCATTGGACTTAAGTGAATTAGGCGCATCCAGACTGTATAAACACCAAAACTGGTTCCAGTGGTGACGTAAAATGTACAGAAATCCTTCAGCCTAGTCATCAAGAAATAAAAATCCCATCCCCACATCTTTCTCCCTCAGTGACGATATCAGCAGCAGAGTTCGTTGATTTATTAGCTTGTTAACAAGGTGTGTTGCAATTAGCCTGAGTTAATTAGTCCCTCGTTCTCTGGTAGGATGCATGCTCAGCTCCTGGATCAAAAGGCACCCCTACTTGTTGTGGAATCTCATTCATACACTGTACCCTAATTGAACCAAGGTAAGAGCTTGGGGACTTGATCATGAGCAGGTTGGGTCTGGTGACCTGTGTTAGTGTGGAAACCATGGATATAATACAATGCACTGCTTGGGATTGGTAATACTCACGCAATGTGGGTGGGATCAGGTGTAGGTGGCAATATGAAGTTCTGAACCAGACAATGCTGTTTCATCTGAGTCATCTGAGAAGACGAGCGTGTGGTAGCTGAAGATACAAGGACAGAGTTTGGTCTTGGGAGAAGAGCTATATTTAGTAGTGAAGTAATTTAGTAATGGAGGTCAATAGAACAGACCTTTCAGTGAAAAAGGTCATAACAGGGCAGTTATCGCCTGTGCCTATGGCCCTGTACCTCATCCTGGTGCTGTTGGGCATTTTGGGAAACGCCATTGTGATATCTGTGGTGGGGGAGAACATTATCCGAGAGCCTGGAGGTGGACGCAGCTCGGATATAATCCTGGTTAACATGGCCTTTTCCAACCTGATGGTCTCCCTGACAAGGAACATAGTGCTGGTCATCTCGGACCTTGGGCTGGAGGTATGGGGTGATCCTAAGTGAAGCATGGATTCTAATAGAGTGCAGTTTCCATCTTGGCAGCATTAAGAAAAGATAAGCCTTTTCATTATCCCAGTTTGGGAAATTTGCATTGCTACAGCAGAATATATTCTAGATTTTATACAAAATAATAATAATAATGAATAAAATAAAAATGATAATTGATTATGTTTTTGAATATTGACGATTAAATTATTCTAACTAAATTTAAACATGTTTTAGACGTCCACGGACGACCATTGTTTACTGAGTAGCCAATAGATATGAATTACACTGCGCTCTGAGACCATGAGCAGAAATGCTTATATTTACTTTTCTAGTTTCTGATTTTGTTTTTGCTAATTAAATTACAGCATAGCAATTTGAGAAAAAAGGAAAAGTAACTCAAAACAAACATATATACCCTTGACCTTTTTGTATGAAGACATTTGTGTGGCTCAGCATATATATATATGTTTTATTTGAATAGTGACCTTTAGTGGAGATGCTTTATTATTTCTACTACTTTAAGTTTAATTGTCAAAATGACTATGCATCAAACATTTTAAAATTCAAAGACTTTATGTTGTTGATTTTCAAGTTCCAAATTCCAATATGCTATATACAAAATTTCCAATATGGTGTAAAATTTCCTATATTTTATATACAAAACCTTGTATATTAAAAATGCCAGCTTTACTGAAAAAGGCTAAAATACAGAGAGACAAAGTTTGTGCATGACAGGAACCTAAAAAAACAAATTTTTTATTTCCCCATTGGCTTCTTTCCAAATGACAACATTAGAAATGATACGTTTATAAAGTAATTAATTTAACTGATTAAATTAATGATGCAATTAGGCACCATTAACAACCATTAAGTAAATACATTAACTATACAATCAGGCACCATTAACAGTAAATTACACTAAGGACAACCCAGATATTCAGAATTAGTTCCATTTGAAAACGCCAGCTGCTCTTTAAACTATTTGAACATTTCATGATGAATGGACTAATAGAAATGCGTCAAACTAGCTTGGATTCGAATGGAATTATATACACCCTAATGTCTTTTTCTTCTTCAGTAAAGCACCATGTTACTTTAAAGGTTAAGACCATAGTTAATTTACCAGCAGGGCTGTGCAAAATCTGCATCACAGTTACATAAAGGATGAACTTGGTGGTGAAGTAGCATCTTTCTGGGTTAAGCTGTGCATTATCCCAAGCGAAGTGCATTACTGACTGTGTTGTGTGAAGGGTTAGAAATCATTCTGGATAATGATAGATAGATAGATAGATAGATACTTTATTGATCCCAGAGGGAAATTCAAGGCATCCAGTAGCAGGTATACAAACAAACTATACAGAAGTAACAACAGAAGAAAGATAGATTTGTACAAATAGAAACAATACTATATAAAGTATGAAGGTATAAAAATAGAGTCCTTAGTGTCTGTGTAAAGTGTAAAGTATAGATGGAGGTAATGGTATACCGTTTGCTAAGCAAATGAATTTGATTTGGTTTTAAGCAAATTAAGAAGATGGCTGTTTTCAGCCATACAGACAGTGCAAATACGCAGTAATATAAATAATTATCAGTGCAAAAAGTGTAAACAGTACAGAATGGAGTAGAATAATACAATATAAATAGATGCAGGGCATTTAGGGGGGCATTTAGGAGGGAGTGTGTGCAGAGATGGGGGTGTGTCCATTGGAGGGACCGGAATGAAAGAGTGTCACAGACTTTTTCATCTGCTGAACTGAGAGGAGTTGAACAGTCTTATGGCCTGAGGGACAAAAGACTTCCTGAGTCTGTCTGTGGAGCAGGACTGGGACAGCAGTCTGCCACTGAATGAGCTCCTCTGCCTGATGATCGTGGTGTGCAGAGGATGGTGAACATTGTCCATGATGTTCAGCAGCTTGTTGATAATGCTTCAGTTACTACTTTTAACTTATAATTGATCGTTTCTAATAATCTCTTTTCATTTGCAGGTGTTACCCAGTAAGGACTGGTGTCAGCTGCTGATGGGCATATGGGTGTGGCTTCGTTCTGTAAATGTTTGGTCAACGTTCTTCCTCAGTGCATTCCATTTCCACACTTTGAGACGGATAGCCCCTCCCATTGCTAGTCTGAATGGCCCCCGAGGGCCACCCAAAGCCCTTCTGATGGGCTTCTGTTTCATCTGGACCATCAATCTCATCTACTCAATACCTGCTTTTATTTACTCCACCAGTGGAGGAAAGAACGCCACAGAGGTAAGGACAAAACTTCGACACAGTGGTAGTGTAGATTTATAGTCCAAGCTACACCTTGCTGAGCTTTGTACTCACATCAAGGGTTAGAAAAGTCAGTAGATATGAACAATGCCGCTGGAGAGAGAGCAGAAAACTGTATTGTATATTTAAAGTTTTACACAGGCAGTATATGCACCACACATTTGATTTAATGCATGTTATTATTTTGGGGGGGTACGGTGGCATAGTGGGTAGCACTGTTGCCTCACAGCAAGAAAGGCTCAGGGTTCTTTCCCTGTAGAGTTTGCGTGTTCTCCCAGTGTCTGTGTGGGTTTACTTTGGGAGGTCAGGTTTTCTCCCACTGTCCAAAGACGTGGTCATGTGAACTGGAGACACTAAATCGTCTCTGGGTGTGAAGGTGTATGTCTAGCTGTTTGTCCAGTGATGAACTGGTGGCCTGTCTAGGTGTATTTCTGCCTTTAGCCCAGTGGGCACTGGGATAAGTTCCAGCACCCCCTGTAACCCCGCAGTATATGCAGCTTTGAAGATGAGTTAGTGAATTTTATTATTTTCCTTTTACCACTTACAAATGATGTGTATTTTATGTAGCAATCAAATTGGATTTTTTTACCGAATATTCCCAAACCTTCTGTTTCCCTTTCATTTAAACATGCTAATAATGAAGACATCAATGCTCTGTAATAGTTTAAAGAATGTCTATGGTCTCAAAAATTACCTTCCCGTCAGATGTTATACCCCACCCATCTTCATCATGACATGCCTGAGTGTCTGAAGTGCAGGGCAGATGTTCTAGTAATTGAATTTATGAACACTTCAGTAGAGCTTTGATTGGCTTTATGAAAGAAATACATGAAAATTTCACATTTCTAATTTACTGACCACCTGTTCTTTCTCTTTGGCTACCCACAGACATTAATGTTGGTGAGCAGTACCACGCGTCCACTGCTGGGTTGTCTGTGGGACTTCCCCTCAGTCTACAGTGGGCTGGCTTTTGCTACCGCCTCCATGGTGATCCATGAAGTCATCCCCATTCTGCTCATGAGCGCCACCAACCTAGGCTCACTGCTCACACTGTACGCACATGGAACCTTGCACAACGCAACAAACAAGGTCCAGGATGCACCAGTCATACGCAGGGTGCCCGCAGAGAGACGGGCTGCCAAGGTAAGGACATTTACAGACATGCATTAAAGTTATATGTCTATTAAAGATAAGCTAAAAATGCCCAATAATGGCCTGTTTCTAAACTCTGATTGGCTAAAATGTCTTGAATGATTGACTGAATGCACCTAATCAAATTGTTCAAAACCGGTTCCCCCAGTGGTACATAGACTGTATTCAGATTTTAGTATGTATCCACATGCATGAAGTGACTAGGTGGAAACAGGGTCAATGTCTATATACAGTTATCATCAAAAGAATACCCGTTTCCCGGAGGGGAGTGTCTCAATGCTATTGGGAAGGAAGATAAAGGTTACCAGAAATAATAAATCATAAAGGCTATATCAGGCTATATGTAACTATGTAAAATCTACACATACAGAAGTAGTGGCATCTGACTGCTATTTTGGCTAACGCAACATGTCGTGGTGTTAACGGCAGTTGTCGTGACTGTCGGTGTGCATGTAGTCCTGGGTTGGCAGCAGTCTGCCAATGGTGCACTCACATGATGACATTTACATTTACATTTAAGGCATTCAGCAGACGCTCTTATCCAGACCGACTTACAACAGTGCTTAGTGTTCTGCTGGATAATATTCCAGCTAGTACCGGAAGGTTATACTACCATGAGCTCAGGCACTGCCCAAATAAGGAGCAAGTGTTGATACCTAGAGAGATCAATACACAGACATATATATAAAGCAAAAGCTGGCAACCCCAGCCCAGTGCTCATACCTATAGAGAAGAAAAGGTCACTATAAGTGCAACACAAGTACATACACATATAACTTACACATCTACTAGAGCTCACTCACTTAAGTGCCTTACAAAGAGATGGGTCTTCAGTCTGCGTTTGAAGACCGCGAGAGATTCTGCTTTTCGGACACGATAACTTTCAGAGGGCATAACTGCTTGCTGAACGTTCATAATCATGGTTGTTGGGTCAGTCAGGGACGGTAATTAGGCCCGTCCTTGCTGATGTCACAGGTCAAACCTAGCCACCAAGCTTGATTCCTTCCGGGTGCAACTGAATTTGTACAACTGTTTTTGGATCGTATTAATGTGCCCATGTACAGTATTCATATCATTGGTATATGTATGAAGTATATATGCATCTCTTTATGATTCTCTTCTTTTTTTTCCCTCCTCAGGTGATTCTAGCCCTGATCCTTTTGTTCATCGCATCCTGGGGTGCCAGCGTGATCTCAGTAAACTACTTTAACTATAATCGTGGAGGCTCCTCTGCGTACCTGCTGATTCTGGCACGTTTCTCCAACAGCGCCTTCATTGCTTTGTCCCCCATTATACTGGCTGTGGGACACCGGAGACTCAGAGCAGTGATAAAGTCCATCATCTCATACTGAGACTGATCTAAACGCTGAGTTTACTGCCAAGCTGCCCTGGGTTACCTTGTGGTTTGTTTGAAGGACTTACTGCTCAATAGAACCATGTTTTTAGATCATGTACATTCTTTGATAGTGTTAAGGCAATTAATTAATGTTCCTGGTCCACCATATACTGTATAACACCAATTATATACTGTATAACATCAGTTATATACTGTATAACACCAGTTATATACTGTATAACACCAATTATATACTGTATAACACCATGCTTTATTATATTTTTAATGCAGTTATTTAGAAGAGATTTTAATTTTCATGTTAGTCCTGTATGACAGCCACAAATGCTGTGTCATGCCAAACGGTTGAACCTGTAACACCTTGTTTGAAATTATGAACATTATGTTTTTTTCATGTTAATTTATCACCAAAGGAGACATGTGCCATGTAAATGTACCATATAACCTTATACTTTCAAACTCTCTGTACATTGTAATTACACCACATAAGCCTGAATTAACAAAGCAACAGATTGTTACGCACATTATATATTTTTTCATATCCCTGTGACTGAGCCACTGTGTCCATTTATTTAACATCTCCACACACACCAGCCACACTATTTACCATATAGGTGCACTTTGTAGTTCTACAATTACAGACTGTAGTCTATCTGATTCTCTTTCACAGCACCACCACAGAGCAGATATGATTTGGGTGGTGGATCATTCTCAGCACTGCAAGTGTCTAATAGAGTGGACAGTGAGTGGACACAGTTTTAATGACTGATTTTTTAAAAACTTGTTGAGAACTGCTCTGTTCTTGTAAAAGCTTTGTTTACAGTGTTGATGATAGGAACCAGACATCTGAAGACCTCCCTCATAGAAACTAATACATAAAAAGGTCACACTGCTGGAAATCTGAGACATTGTTTAATGATACTTTAGACACACAAGCACAAAAAGTAAAAAAGTCATTCATGGTAGAGAGGTACTTTACTAGAGAGAGTTTACTACAATAAAAAAAAAAAATACCAAAAGATTTAAATTTTTTTTAATACTAATGACTATTTTACCGTCATAAACACGGCATACACAACATTTTAGAAAACATGTGTAAATTCACTTAAATATTTAATATGTACATTTGTGTTGTAGACATCATGACCCCTGGTAACTATCTCCGCTGTAAAAAATTTTAAAAGTACCACCACAACTGTTAAAAAAAAATTCTACAGTGGGACAGATGAGGTACGCTGTTAATTGCACATTGTCTCTGGCTTAAATTTCACAAGAAGTTAAATTAAGTTTAATTAAATGAAGTGAACAATATTAATTATTTAGAATCAGAATCAGAAATACTTTATTGATCCCAGGGGGAAATTGCAGTTTTTACAGTAGCAACCATTTAGAATAAACAAACAATAATAATTTACAACAAGAGAGAAATTTTTCAATATGTACACCTATATAAAGTCTTATAATACAATAAAAATAAAATAAAAAGTAAAGTGGCTGTGGCTATAATAATAAGTACAGATATACTGTTAGCAGCAGTAAGTGTTCAGTAGTCAGAAAATTATTGCACATTTTGAGTTGTCGCACATATAATTAAATTATTGTTTTACTGTTATTACTGTACATGTGAATGGTGTCGTGCTCTAAGGGAGGAGTTATAAAGTCTGATGGCCACAGGTAGGAATGACCTCCTGTGACGTTCTGTAGTGCATTTTGGCTGAAATTTATTATTATTATTTATTTATTGTGTTTATAAGTACAAAATTACAGAAACTGTAAAAATAATAATATTTCGACTGAGCATAGATTTTCCTAAACTCCTAATTTGACAGGGTAAAGATTTTTCCAAACTCTTATTTTGACAGAACTCAGTTCGTTATGTTTCCAAACTCTTATTTTGACAGAACTCAGTTCATTATGTTTCCAAACTCTTATTTTGAAAGGGCAGCTGCTGTGACGTCTCCCCTGTTTTACGGCTGGGTTGAGCATTTGGCGCGCTGAGTTGAAAGCAGCTCGTGTGAAGCGCTAGCTTATGTTTATATTGGTTCAGTAAAATACAGTTAACAATAATAATACCGACCCGTAGTATGTTAGCTACCTCATGACTATGATAAACTGTGGGACCTGATGGACGTTTGTAAGCGTTATTACTTCCAGCGATATTAACATTTCCTGGTGATAATTTATAGGTTAAGCTGTCGTGGTAAAGTGGATCCGGACCCATAGTTAGCGAGTTAACTAGCGGACAGGATGGATCGATACAACGATGTAAAAATCCTCTTAAAAAAGTGGGAAAGCTCGTTTTATCAAGTAAACAACAGGAAACCCAACAAGGTAAATACGCCGTGTGCATGTTATCCTGCTTCTCAGCCCAGCCAGCGTCTACTGGTCCAGAATATAAATGCTTTATCATTTAAGGCTGAATAAAAATATGAACAAAAATTTGGCGACGTGGCCAAAACCACGAGTATAAACGAATACTATATACACAGTACAATAAATACAACAGACACAGGGCAGACAGTACACCTTACACAATAATACGAACTACTATATATATGTATGTACGTATATATAAAATGTAAGTGTGTAAGTATGTTTATGTGTGTATGTATATGTATGTATGTATATACATATGTGTGAGTGTGTTTGTTTGTGTGTGTGTGTGTATGTAAAGTATCTGCCGAGAAATGAAAACGCTCATATTGAAATTCGGTTTTAATTTTGACAATATTGCCCATGCTTAAGTGAAAAATATTTATTTAATATAAACACGTTCACTTTGAGAACAGTACATGTTATACCCCTCTCATTTAAAATAGATGATAATGATATTCTTTTTATTATTATAAATTTGCAAAGTTAAAAATAATAATAAATAATAATGTGCAAAGTTAATTGATTTTTGTATTTATTCATGTTAAGCATTCATGTTTTATAAGCTATATCATGGTGAAGGAGTATTTTTTCTGATTTATTTGTTTATTTATTTTTGGAATATTGACTGAATATTAAAGTTAGTTTTTCTGACTGAATATTAAAGTTAGTTTTTCTATCTCTTAATGAACTCAATTTATCCATGCCTCCAGGATGTATTTGAAACCATGTAGGTTATGAAAAGTGTGGCTTCACTTTTTGAAACTGAATTCAGACTGTGCCTTGGTTGGTGCTGATCTTGAGGAAGTGTATTTTACAGAGTGCTGTATATGCTTAAAGACATAAAGCACAAGTCAGGCTGAAACCGGCTGGGTTACCTACTTGGAATAAGTTGGTGGTGATGAATTATTTAAAGAGATTGTCCATGTACTGTTACTGGGTCTTGGAAAGCAAATTCACCACACACACACAGTTAAGATATGGTGCAGGAACTTAACCAGAAACTGAGTAGCTGATGTGCTTTTTTTTTTTTTTTTTTTTCTTCTTCTTCTTTCTGTAGGATGATATAGATGCAGCTCCAGAGGAGACCAAACGTAAGTAGATTATTGCATCTCTCTTCTCTGCACCAGTTTTTTCCATCTTCCTGAAACAAGCCTCTATCTCAGTTTAACCTCTATTGCAGAACTTTATAAAGAATATCGTAAACTGAAAGAGGAGAAGGAGAAGACTCTGGCGGATGTAAAGACACAAGACAGTCAGTCTACAGAGAGTGTAAGCAGTTTTGTTTTGTGCAGTGTGTGTGTGTTGTGGGCGGTTTATTAGAACTGGGCTAATACTGACTCTTCTATTCTGTTTGAAGGAATCCTGGGGTTCTCACCTTAACCGAAAACACATGCCAGCAGCTGTTCCCAAACTGACGTCAAAAGACAAAGAGACTTTACAAGCCTCTGCCCAGTACTTCGGCATGAAGCTCAAATCAAACCTTGGAACTTTGTCAAAGGTGAGTGAGAGTCCTGAGAGCCACAAGGCTTTTGCTTGTCTGAGAAATAACCGTTCATTCATTCAGGAGCGGTCACCATTCATTTAGAGCCAACAAAAGAATGTTAATTTGTTTGGCCAAAAGTAATTTTATTTTCATGTGTTTTGTGGAACAATTAAAGAATTAGAGGTTTGGGATTAAAGAGTTGAAAGCTGGCTTCATGTCTTATACTGTGTGTTTGCAGGATCACAGTCAACAGAGTTTAATTATCTGTCTGTCTGATTCTCTTTCTGTCTATTCCAACGCAATCTTGAAATGTAGGAACGCTCATTTTCCCTGAAGAAGTCAGTCACCCCACGCCGGACACCAGGAAAGTCCTGGAAGGATAGTGGACCTGTTGGCACAGCACCAGCAGAAGCGGAGACACTTTCACCAAAGCCGGCCAACACATGTCCAGATCCTTTCACCCTTCCGGTGAAGAAAGCTAGCAGTCAGTTGGAGGATGAACCCGATGACCCCTTTCCTACCTTCACCCCGTCTAAGTCCTGCACTATAAGCATGGTGGCTCAAGACAAGTGTCTGGAGCGGGCCCAGTTCCTCAAAAAGTCTGTGACCAAGAGGCTCTCCTCTGTAGATATGGGCTGGCTGGACCGCTGTCAGGTCTTCACAGACACAGATGATGTACAGAAACCAGTTGCTGGCAATTTAGACCTGCCAGACGAAGATAGGATTGTAAAAAGCTGTGATGGAACTGCTGCCGATAAACCTGTTGTGAAGGCACCTGTGGAGAACGGAATTTCTGTAGCGTCAGCCCCCCTGAAACATCCAGATGATGTGCCCCAAGTTGGTATGGACAAGTTTCCGCTAGAGGGCAGTAGAGAGCTCAGTTCTGATCCCAGTTCCAAAACAGAAGATGAAAAATTCCAGGTAAATATTATTAAAGAAGCTCAGCCTGGGACAGAGGAAGCCAGCCCGGCATCCAAAACGAAAAAACAAACCAAAAAGCCCAGATCTTATAAGGGGCGAGACAGTGGCCAGACTGCTCAAACTGAGGAGGCTGATAATGAATCCAGGGGAGGCAAGAAAAAAGGAAGGAAAAGGCTTAGAGAAACTGAAGACGGGGAAGAGCAAATAGAAGAAAGCGAGAGAGTCCAAAAGAAACGCAGGACCAAGAAAGACGATTCTACCAGCGAGAGGCCTCCTACAAAACGTAGGAAAAAGAAGGCACAGGGAGCTGGAGAGGGGGAAAGTGACCCTGAGGGCTCTCCTAGTTCTAAGCCAACAGCAGCACAGAAACCCAAGATGCCTCAGGAGAACCTTCTGGGAGAAATGCAGGAAGAGGATGTGAGAGCTGCCTCATCCAGGACGAAGAATACGATTAGAGCCAGGTGAGTGCCAATTAGAAATATATACCGTGTGTAGGAACCATGTGTTGAACTGGACAGTGGTTTAATTTTATTTTTATTTATTTATCTATTTTTTGTGCGGCAATAATAATTAAGAAGTTTAATAACAAGGTTTTTATACAAGCAGTGGCTGCTTCCCTGGACACTGACATTCTCTTTCTGTTACCACATATAACAATTCAAATTTCTTTTGTGATGTATTAAACACCATTGACCTGAAACGAAAGAAGACCGGCCAGCATTATAATAGGGTTGTAAATGAGCAAGTGGTCAGGATTCTTACAGCATTCAATAAACAGTTTTGTTAATGAAACTAATGTCTGTGATGTCAGAACTGCCATCATTTTAGTTACACTGTACAAGTATGAATGCACTTCTGAACAACTGTACTGTGTTTTTTTTTTTATTTTTTATTTTTGTGACTGAACAAGACCTACTAAAAACACAGATGGAAACTTTGTGAAGATCAACCTAAAGAAGAAGTCTCATGTTAAAGGATTTGCCTTGAGAGGTGCTGCCCTTCGCAAGCAGGTGAGTAGAATGATAGAATACAGAGGTCACAGTCTTGGCCCTGGCTTGTCATGAGATTAATATAGTTGCTGTGATTCCAGATGTACATGCAGAAGTTTCAGCTGAAGGGGGAGCGGTTTGGAGGAGGGGGTGGATGGGGTAGAGGAAGGTTTGGAGGTTTCAACCGGCAAGGTGACAGCTGCTATAAATGTGGTGGCACAGGACACTGGGCACGAGACTGTCGAGGAAAAGGTGAGGGATTTGACTTGTGTGTGAAGTATGTGAGGAGCATTTTATTACATTGTTTCCCAACTTAATTTTTATGTACTGACGTTTCTGCTTCTGTGTCTTTTTAAGTCACAGGTCCTGCTACGAGTCAAACAGCCCAGCAGGAAACCCCTCCAGAGGAGGAGGAGCCATTTGAGCTGCCCACTCTAGAGGAAGTTGCAAGGGCAACTGGAACTCTGCGCTCTGAGCCTATTTGTAAGCACTGACTGGGCACCAGAAAATGATTTTGGACATTTAGAAATGCAAATAGCTGCAGTTGGTTTGCATGCGTCAGTGGCACAGCTGTCTAAACATTTTCCGATCAGGATGTCACAAGCCCAGGAGGGTCTCTCCGACCATGTGGGGCGGTCCTCCCTCTCCTGTTATACAGTGCAGTTCTAGACAACTTCTGTTGCAAGGAATTTAGCATTTTGAGTCCTCTTCCAAAAAGTTTATCTATCCAGTGGATGGCATTTTGATTCAGTGAAGCTTCATTTGTCTTTTAGGCGAAGCAGTTAGCATTTTAGCTAGCTGGTATAATTGGCTATGCCAAAATTGGAAGAACGTTGGGTTAAAAAAGAGGCAGAAACGATGTATAAATCCTCCTAAACCATATTACTGTCTTCTACCCAAAATTATTTAATTCTGGAACTGTAAAAATGCCACTATCCGTTTTGGGTTGACAGATACCAGGACAATGCTACCTACCGGAAGCACAGAGCCATCAGTAAAGTTTGATGGAAGGATAATAATCTGGAACTGCTTTTTAGGGTTTGAGTCTGGTTCTTTTGTTCCAGTGAAGAATAATGTCCATGTTATAATGCTGTCAATACACATGTGCTCAAAGGAAGGTCCATAAAGACATGACCACAGAGCTCTGACCCTGACCTCTGAACAACTTTGAGATGATTGAAATGTTGATTGCAAGCCAGGACTTCTCGTACACCATCCGTGCCTGTTCTGACAAATTTTTTTTGACTGACTGGGCACAAATTGCCACAGACAAACTCTTATGGACAATCTTATGGAAACCTTTCCTACTAGAGTGGAAGTTGTAGCCACAAGTGGAATTGTCGCCCTGACCCCCTGGTTTTGGAATTGGATGCACAGCAAACTCATATAGATGTTACAGTCAGGTGTCAACATATTTTGGACAAACGGTGTTATAGGGTTACGTTCCTCATCATGTAATTGTACAGTCAGAATTGTATGCAGATATTGTTCAAGGACTTTGATCACCTCTTTTTTCAGCAATGGCCCCCAGTGTGGGAGAGGATGCAGAGGAGAAGGAGGACAAGGGGGAGGAAATTCTGCTTAATGTCATCCGGCCAGATTATGAAAGACCTCCCCCTCCTCCGCCAATGGAGCCTCTCTATAAGCCCACTGAGAGCGGCAAAGTGCAAGGTAGATGTCAAAAGCCTGTACTTTTCATTTTAAATGAATGCAGATGAAAAAGTAGGCTGCCATTTATGCTAATCATTGTCCTTTATAGAGGTTCCTCCAGAGGTTTACCAGGCTCTCCGTGACTTTGGTTACAAGTCGTTCAGGCCTGGCCAAGAAATGGCCATAATGAGAATCCTTTCAGGTATGTGGTAATATTTAATAATGTGAAAATATTTCTGTCAGTGTATGAAAGTGAGATAAATAGAGACTGAATACACACTAACAGTTTCTATTTGAGCACCACTGGATTGGTAAAATTGGTTGACACATTGTAATGGGTAGAATTTCAGTATTTCCTAATCCTTGCCTTAGAGTAAGTGTACACACACTGCTGGGATGTTGGTCCACTTCTCATGCTTTGTCTTTGCGTTATTCAGGTTTGTCTACTCTTGTGGTTCTCTCCACTGGTATGGGAAAATCTCTGTGCTACCAGCTACCTGCCTATCTCTATGCTCAGAGGTCAAAATGCATAACTCTGGTTGTCTCCCCTCTGGTATCACTAATGGATGACCAGGTAACACTGCACTTTGTCATCTGTGTTTAATAAAAGATCTGGAGGTTTAGCTGCCTGTTATGACGACATACAAACTGACCTGCTTTTGGTTCTTAACACTTATGTACCTGTACCTCATTTGCATATCATACCTCCTGAGACCCGGACTTGCTTGGTGTGCAATTTTAATTTCTCCCAGCTATTTGGGATTAGTAGGACCTAACAGGTATAAAAACTAAACGCTGTGTTTGTACAAGAAGTTGTTTTGGCAAAAAACAATGTCCTCATATGAGGCCAAAGGGTCAACGTTTTAAAAAAAAGTATCATGGTGCAGAGAAGCAGAAATGTAATGTCCTCATGAGGACGCAGGGGTCTCAGGAGGATAAAGCTTGCCGTAGTCCATGCAGATGTAATGACGGCTACTCTTTTCTCAGCTTTCTGGACTCCCGCCTAAACTGAAAGCAGCTTGCATCCACTCCAACATGTCCCAGAAACAACGAGAGGCAGCTATCGAGAAGGTCAGTATTATTAGGATTGCAGATGTTGTGGTTCTTAAATGAATGAAGTCATCGCTTTACTTTTATGTTCTTTGTGGTTTTCCCGTGCGAGTAGGTGAAGGCAGGTCAGGTGCATGTTTTGTTGCTGTCTCCAGAGGCACTAGTTGGCGGAGGGCACTCTGGTTCAGGTTGTCTTCCCCCAGCTGACCAGCTTCCCCCAGTGGCCTTTGCCTGTATCGATGAAGCGCACTGTGTGTCTGAGTGGTCACACAACTTCCGACCCTGTTATCTCAGGCTGTGCAAGGTCAGATTTGCACCCTCGCACCACATGAAGGTTATGTTATGACTGAGAGAGCTACGTTGTGCTGAGTAGTCATGTTAGTTTTAACACTAATCATCTTAAAAGTTGTCCCATGGTTTGGAACTCAGAGCGGTCCTGTTTGATTTCATTTCTTAACAATGGTGTATTAAACAAAAGAGTTGCTTATTAGTTTCCTGACAAATTCTAAAGGTTCAAGAAAAGAGGTCTAGCACTTACATAGCACTCAGAAGCAGGCCTTGTTGAAATTTTCACAAAGTGTCCCGTTTAATGGATTTTTATAAGTTAAATATGTTTATTGTAGTGTATAACATTTTTAAAATCTTAAAGCGTACTATCAACTCCCCAACCAACACATACACCCATACAGCATGTTTTCCACTATTTGACATGAAAGTCTGGAGCGTTTCAGCCTGGACAGCTTGTTTATTTAAACCACACTACAGGTCACTCAACAGATCAGAGGTGATTTACCTGTAATAGCCCTAAAGGCTCAAAACAAAAATATTCTGTTTATTTACCAGGGATAAGCATAATTGTAATACGAATATATACAATGTAATAATTATAGCTGCTTGGTGCATAAAAACAAACTTGTTGAAAAAATTTAAACATGGGATATGGGCTCGATAATTTGCCCTATATGTTCAGAAAAGCCTATTGTGACATCTTGAGAGAAATTAGATAATGTGTAATATTGTCATATTGCCCAGCTCTAGGCATCAGGTCACCCTATTCCTAATCTGGAAAGTCTTCTCTTTTAAAGCCTCACAAAAATTTAAGACAACCTAAGATGATCAGGGCTTTTGTTCGTACTTCTCCACAGTATTTCATTACAATAATTCTTTAGAAATTGATTTGGGATTGTACACATATCTAGATTAATACCTCTGTACATGTAAATAATAAGTAATTTTAAAAAATTGATGTGTGTGTGTGTGCATGTGTGTGTAGGTACTTAGGGATCGGCTTGGGGTGCGCTGCCTCCTAGGTCTGACGGCCACTGCCACTCTGTCTACTGCCCTGGACATTGCCCATCACCTGGACATCAATGACCAGGAGGGTATTGCTGTTCGCTCAGCCGCTGTTCCTCATAACCTCCAGCTCTCTGTGTCCATGGACAGGGACAAAGACCAGGTCCATACTGTGTTTTTTTTTTTTTTTTTTTTTAGTGTAAATTACCTAAAAGTTAACTTTTCTACCTATATACAATCATGTTTTAGAATCAAGTTGATCACAGGTTCACAGTATACACAGTTGTTTCCGCTGAAATGTGAAAAATGATATTCTCTCTTGGCCAGGCTCTGGTGACCTTACTAAAGGGTGAGCGGTTTGGCGCGCTAGACTCCATTATAGTGTACTGCACCAGACGAGAAGAGACAAACCGCATAGCTGCACTACTGCGTACCTGCCTTCAGGGGGTGATGCTAAAAGAGTCTTCGCGGCCTGTGAAGAAGGAAGAGGAGGACAATCCTGTTGGCAAGAAGAAGAAAGCTTTGGGTAAAAGCAGAGGCTAGGGATGGGTCAGATCTCTGTCAGTAGTGTTTTTACAGGCACAGTGTAGTTTATGTTGCTAGATCTTGACACTGCAAAATTAAGATAAGGCATACTTTCCTTGTAAGGTGATTAAAAGAACCCCAGAAAGACTTATTCTTTCTTTTTGTGGCTCCTATTAAAAATCCTTTATATTTATTTTGTAATTCAGTATGCAACTCTTAATGAATTCTGAACAGTGTTGATGAATTCCACAGTACTGTTATTGTTAACATTGTATATTCCAATGCTGGACATTTAGCCAGGAAGAAGATTCGGAAGCCTCTGAAGTGGATCGCTGAGGCATACCATGCTGGCATGTCGGCTTCAGAACGACGACGTGTACAAAACAACTTCATGTGTGGTGAGCTGCGGGTAGTGGTGGCCACTGTGGCTTTTGGCATGGGCCTGGACAAATCTGATGTGCGCGGCATTGTACACTACAACATGCCTAAAAGTTTTGAGAGCTACGTGCAGGAGATCGGCAGGGCCGGTCGTGACGGAGAACCTGCACACTGTCATTTGTTCCTGGACCCTGAGGTGAGACCATAAAATCTTTATTCTGTAAATATCTCTAATGTTCCAATTGAGAAGTAAGAGAGCAAATAAATAATGCATATTTAGAAAAAAAAATAGTGTACTACCAATTTCATTCATTTCTGGATTCTTTAGAGGGAATAAATCTGTCATGGTTGCATTGTAATTTGCAGTCTATTTGATGATGATTATGATAAAACGTATTTGATATTGTCCAGCCCATTAGTTTGCTGCCAGAAAGCTTTGGTAATTGGCTGTTTGGTAATGTGTACAGGGTGGGGATCTGCACGAACTGCGCAGGCACATCTATGCAGACACTGTGGACTACTTCACTGTCAAGAGGCTGGTGCAGAAGGTCTTCCCATTCTGCAAGTGTAGACAGATCCATCAGAAGCGTCAACTCTTGGCCCAGGTAACTCAGCAATTCACGTAGTAATCTTAACTAGAACTGCCTGTATTCTTATTTCATATTTCTTCGCTTTTTAGAGGTGTATAAAGGGTTTAATAACTTAATATTTAATATAATTGAATATAATTTAATATAACTTAAGTTATTATAAATTATAATTGTTGTTTCCTGGCCATTCATTTTTATTCTCTATTCAAAATCAATTTCATACTGGATGTTGACATGTTGGACATCTTTTTTTTTTTTTATTTTATTTTTTTTTTTTAGAATGTTTGAAATACAAAATATCTTATTTTTTTTTTTTTCCTCAGTTGGTTTGCCTTAACTAGGTTTTTTTTAGACCACCACATAAAGGCTTTTGGCAGTATTTGTAGCATTGCTACTATGGGTGTGCCAACTCCCACACATTTTTACCCCTTTGTTGTGATGTCAGCACTGAAACAATTCAGATGGTGAATTTTGGTAATGGGTATGGGCTTTTAGGAATAGTTTGGAAAAGCTCAATGTTATGCAAAACATCAGTGAAGTGTTGATTGAGAACTGTTGGAAAAGCTTCAGATGGCGCCTTTAAAGCTGCTTGAGGGAATGCAGAGTGTTTAAGGCTAGATAAAGAAGGCTTTCTTTGACTGCTACTTTTACTCTCACGTAAGTGCAACACTGTAAGGTTAAGTCTTAACTCTCCAGGCTACAGCTCACATTGAAATTATCAATGGAAAATCAAATATACATATTTGTAGTTATTATTTTATTTTAAACTTCTGCATCTAAAAATATGAAATATGAGATTTTTATTAGATGTTTTAATGGTCAAATATAGTGATGTGAAAGCATAACTTGAATGTTTTCTCCAGTCTTAAGCTACATAGTTTTGCTCCTTCCTCAGGCAGCGGAGGTGGATGACGCTGAGATGATGGAGCTGATGGAGCTGTGTGAGGAGTCTGAAGAAAACCAGCAGGAGCAGAACACAAATATTCAGGGCACACATCCACAGCTGTCTGCCTCAGACACGAGCCCACAAAAGTCAGAGAGCAAAACTGAGGGGGAATGTGAAGGATCCCTTGCTCAGCATGAGGGAGAAGAGAAACAACAACAGAGAGATGAGATGGATGGAAGCAGCAATGGAGAAATGAAAGACCGTGTGTGTCACACCCACGAGAGAGCCGTTCCAATGCAAGACACCGTGGAGGCACTGGACATCACAGAGGAGGGTGAGTAAGGACTCATGAAGGTTGCAACAGAGCATAGAGCTTAAAACAATAGTTCAGGATACTGTAGCTAATTTACACCAATGCCACTGTGGTAATTGCCCTTCCCACCAAGGGCCCCTTTCTTTGGTCAGTGTTCTCGAGGATTAGATCCTGTCGTAAAAAAAGAGAGTCAGTGTTCTTGGGGAATCAAATCCTGTTGTGAATACCTGAGTGTCTTAGCAGAACAGTGTCAGCATTGTTTAAAAAATAAAAAAACTGTTCTGCTTTAGAAAGAGTCGTTAATTAAGCTTTGGTGTAACGTGTCTTACAATGAATACCAACTAAAACAAAAAGGAAACAAGAAAATAAACAAATCTCAAAAGCATAAATGTAGTCAATCAGCAAAGATGCATTTGCTGCCTAAACTTTGTTTCTGGTGTTCTGTACAGTAACTGTAAAGTCTCTGTTTATCTGGTTCCTGATACTGTACAACATGCTGCCATTGTCATCTTAAAATATACCTGTGCCATCAGGGAAGAGAAAATCCATTGATGGAATATCCAGGTCAGCTGACCTCTTTGGGCACATAACATTGCTAAACCTAGACCTGACCAACTGCAGCAATCCCAGATCATAGCACTGCCCTAACAGGCTTGTACGGGAGGCACTAGGCGTGATGGGTGCATCACTTCAGCCGCCTCTCTTCCTACCCTGATGCGCCGATCACTCTGGTACAGGGTAAATCTGGTTTCATCAGACCACATGACATTCTTCCATTGCTCCAGAGACCAATCTTTATGCTCTCTAGCAGATTGAAGCTGGTTAGCTTCACTGACAAGTGGTTTTTTAGGGCTACACAGCTATTGGTACCGATCCCTTGACTTCCCTTCGCATTGTGCATGTGAAAATGCTCTTACTTTCACTATTAAACATTTCCCTGAGTTCTGCTGTTTTTCTGCGATTTGATTTCACCAAACGTTTAAGTGCATTCAAGATTTTTGTCTGTCTGTCTGTCTGTCTGTCTGTTTTTGTGTGTCTGTGTAGGTCTGGAGACTTTACTGTGTTACCTGGAGTTACACCCTCAGAGGTGGGTGGAGTTGCTGCACCCCACCCTCTCGATGTGTCAGCTGGTGTGTTATGGAGGTCCCCCACAGCTCCGCAAGCTAACCAAAGTGTATGTAAAAAAAACAAAAAACAAAACAGGAATTCTAATTGGAGTAGATCTTTGACCTGGTTTCATTTATATTGTGTGGACTGTAACATTGTCCCCTTGTCCTTATAACATGGCAGGTGTCCTCCAGTAGCTGTGGTGTTGGCACGCAAGCGCCTGGCGGGGGAGAAGGTGGAGACATGTGACTCTCTGGAGTTTGATGTGGTCGAGCTGGCAGACACTATGGGCTGGCAGCTTCCGTTAGTGAAGAGAGGCCTGAGACAGCTACAGTGGAGCGGTGGGCCAGGTTTGGGGAGAAAAAGCATGTTTCTAATTCCATTCAGGAGAATCTTTTAAAAAGAGAAAAAAAACTGTAATTTGACCAGACAAATCTGAAACACTCTTTGGAACAAAATTTCCTTTGAGACACTTCATGAGCTCACAAATAAAAAAAAGATGAAAGGGCTAAATAGTTTCTTGCTGAACCTACACTACACAGCCAAAAGTATGTGGACACTTATACACAAGTATTAGTGTCCAGAAAACATTTTATTTCAAAACCATGACCAGTAATGTGGATTTGGTTCCACCTTTGGGAAAGATGATAGAACATGCTTGTGGGAATTTACTTCCTTTTAAGCATGAAAACATTTGCGAGGTCAGGACCTGATGTAGAATGATTACCTCAACCCCAATGGGTCTGGCTGTAAACTCTGTATTTTCTCATGGACCTTTTCGCACATGGAGAGTTGTTGTGCTAAAACCACAACAGTAACTTCATTTTTGCCACAAATTTGGAATTACACAATTCTCTAGTATGAAGTATGTCATTATATGCCCTCGCATTAATGTTTCTGAGCTAAGGGATACGTAAAAACAGCCCCTGCAAATTATTTCTCCTCCACTAACCTTTACACATAGTGGCACTGTGCGTTCTTTCAGGTCATCTAGCATTCCCCTGGTATCTGATAGGTTATTCCGTAAGGCTGCCTGATGGTGGAAGTATGATGGAAGTATGACCTATTATTCCAGAGAACCCAAGAATCCAATATACTTAAATTAGTTTATTTTTCTAAATTCATTTTTCTAGAAGTGAACACAATTTTTTTGACCATTCTGTTCAGACAGTTGTACGATTTTTAGTTAATATAGAATTTAGTCTTTGCAGATAGTATTTTAGAATATACCTTTTTTGATATCATGTTCATTGCTTCTGTGGATTGACACTGTATGTCCGTATGTGATGTGAATCTTGTGGTCAGGTTCTTATGGAGGCAGTGGCCGGAGCGGCATCCGTGTGGAGTTCTCTGCTTTGTCCTTCTACTTTCGCTCCTATGGAGACTTGTCACCTGAAGAACTGGACCAGGTGTGTGCGTTCCTCCATGGCAGGGTGCAGGCTCAGGAGAGGACTCAGCTCTACCAGCTCAAAGCCTGCTTTAAAGCCTTCCGCAGGTCAGATCACTGCTTACATACCAGAGTTTGTTCCATTGTAATAATAGACAAAACAACTGTAGTGGAAGCAGTTTATGAAGCAGTTTTAATACGATACCCGTGTCCTACAGCTTCTTAGGTTTCTGATGATTTGTAGGAAAATTAGAATTTTCCATGTGTCCAAATATGAGAATCAGAGATGATTCCATTATTGTTCAGAATGCCTTTTTATATACAAGTTTATATTGTTAACTTTAAAATATTAGCATTCAAAAATAAATATATATCCTCAAGAATTACTAGTGTTTAACTAATTTATTTTTTCCTCTGATGGCTTATTTTTCATTTTAAAATAAAAAATAAATAAAAACTTTATGCTGCAGACATTTCATTCTACACTATAAAGGGCATTGTTGTGGCAACAGTTTAACAATGACTGGCAATGTGTCATAATTAGTGGTATGCAAATGTTTAGGTGAACCCTTGTCAAATGACGTTTTCTTTTTTTCCTCTTTTGTAAGTTAATACTACTTCTACAGAGAACACATTTCTGCATATTTCAGTGCATAATAACCCTTTATTCGGTAGATATTATTTATTGGGGAAAAACTAATTTGCACTATAATTTGCAGATCCAGATTTAAGCTTTTGTAAATGATGTGTTTACTTTTTCACTTGGACAGTCAACAAAACATGCAGCTTGACTGGGAAAGGTTTATATTTACTAACAACTGTAAGCTGCGTGGGATCTCTTTTTGAATTTTACTAAAATATGCAGTTGACTTGTGGTGGTGGTGTGCCACAGGTTCTGATACTATATTCAGAAAAGTGTAATTTCCATCATTTAATAAGATCATAGCCTTATATTACGTGCTCTTATTTTTGAGAACTAAATCTAAATTTGTTTGAATTCACAGCGTGGCGTTTCGGAACTGCAGCTTCTGCATGGATGAGCTGGATGAGACGAGAAGCCTGAAGTTGAAGGAGCTGCTGTCTGACTATTTTGATAAGAGAAGAGACCTGGACATGAGCAAGAAATACGAAGAGGATCAGGAGGATGAGGATGAAGCTCTAAACATGTGCAAGGTTTGTACATGCAGTGTTTGTTTTTTACTGGGGTGCACTCAGTTCTTTATTGGCTAAAAAATGTAATTGGTATATAACTTTACCTTTATGTAATGTTTGAATTAACTTTAAACTTATGTCTGAACATTTTTGCTCACAGATCTCATGTACAACAGTAATTAAATCAGGAACAACCCATTACACGTTCTTGAGGATGCCTAAAGTGGTTCTTCTGTGGCATTATTTTAAAGAACCTTTTGGCAGTTTGTGTGCTTGAATTTTGAGTAAATCAGAACAATTCAGCTTTTGGGTTGACTGTCTCGCAGCTAAAGGAGTGGGAAGATCAGATCCGGGCTGATGTCCGAGGTTTCCTGGCCAGTCGGAGTGACGAGAAGTTCTCTGGCCGTGCAGTGGCGAGGATTTTCCATGGGATTGGTGTGTCTGTGAAGCTTTCTCTCGCTTTCACTTTGCTATCCAGGCCTCTAAGGTCTTGTTACTCACATATAATTTAACGTTGTGAATTTTTTTTCTCTGTTTTCAGGAAGTCCATGTTATCCAGCCCAGACGTATGGCCGGGATCGGCGGTACTGGCGAAAGTATATTCAATTTGATTTCAATGAAATCATTCGCTTAGCCACTCAGGAAATTATTAGAACAAGGTAACCGGTCTGTGGTTTAGTGACTTCAGTTACTAGATAGAATTATTTTTATATGTAGCATTTTTCTGTCGTTTCTTATATATACTGACTAAATAATGTCTAATTTTACAATAAAGATTATATATTTTTCTACTTTCCTTGTTGTTCACTACAGTGACCCAATTATGACCCTTTGTTACTATTGATAGTTTGTGCGCTGATATCATGCAACATTTTTCAGTATTTAGTGTCTAACTAGTTTTTTTTATTTGGTTGGTTTGTTGGTTGAGCTTTACCTAGACACATGGTTTGGTATTGAGGTCTAATCTCTGGGGAGACTAACACCAGCAGCTTATCCATGTCCTATTTCTTTTTTCAGTAAGGGCTCATTTGGTCATTATGTAAATAGTTTTTATGTATTTGTCAATGAATTTGTGTGTATTTGCATCATTAAAAAAAAATTTTGCGATGTATTCTTGAAACATTGAGCTAGTAAATATACAGACAGGAGCTTTCCTTGTTGGTTGCCAAGTTCGTATGTTGTGGATCATTGTCCTACTACATAATGAGGCAAGTAATTGTTTACTATTCCAGTGGTATATGTTGGTTTTGTCATGCCTAAATGGCTGTATGTTTGGCTATTTGACCGTTTGGTATATTTTTCAGGCCCATTAACTCATTTGTGTTGTGCTGAATGGTCCAGGAGGAATGGGCCAAGATTCTTCCAAATCTATGTGTGTAGCTAAACAACAGCTATAGGGAGCCATTCTGTAAAGTCAACACTGCCCTGTGCCATTATCTATATAGTTTGTATGTATTTGTAAATGCATTTGTGTGCATTTACATTATTTCACCAAGAAGGCAAAGCTAGTTTCTTTGCGGTGTATTTTTTCCTGAAAGCTTGAGGTAAAAAATATGCAGGCATGAACTGTCCTTGATGGTTACCAAGTTTGTATGTTGTGGATCATTGTCCTGCTACATTATGAGGTAATTTCCTATAGGTAAACTTCTTAACTGTGTACTTTTCCAATGGTATATGTTGGCTTTGTCATACCTAATGGCTGTTTGTTTGGCTATTTGACCGTTTGGTATATTTTTCAGGCCCATTAACTTCATTTATTTGTGCTGATTGGTCCAGAAATAATGCAGAACAGGATTGCCTAATGCATATTTTGACTAGCTGATTGACGGCATATGTTCTCTTTAATCTCGCAGTTAATGAAAATAAGGTTTCCAGTCCCAAGCATTTTCAGAGTGCATACACTAGAGAGCAGTGTTGTTGTTTTGGTTTCCATTACCTATTAAATGTGCTGGCACATGAGCTGTATTTATTTTTATGTGATTTTTCTTTTAGATTTCTTTATTCTTTTTATGTGATATGGTTCTTTGTCAAGAAACCTAATTTTAAGTGCACTAAATGAATTATCAAAAGCTGCACAGCAAGTCCAGTGTCAATATTTTATATGCCCAAAACTTGAAACTTGAATGGCTTGACCTGCAGTTAACTTTGTATTTATTTATAATAATTATTATTATGAAGCTGTGATTCAGCATGAATGGCAGGCTGCTAAACTGAAGGTTGTATAGGTGGATACTTTGCTGCTTGACAGTTTCTGAATCTTTTATCAGTTTGTGTATTTCTATTAAATATAAGTCATAAAAAATACATTAATAAATAGAGGGAATCTTGAACAACTTGAGCCTTCACCGTTGACATCTGGTCTGTACCACAAACATTTGTTAATGCATGTTATGCTTTAGTCAAGTGAGATTTTTGAGGAGCTCAGAAAAACATTTGCCAAAGCGCCAAAGTGGAACCTGACGGTTCCATAACAGTTTCTGAAGAGTTTGGACTGAACCAATCTTCTATGGCAGATGGCATACAAATGGAGGAAATTCAGCACTACTGTTACATCTCCCTGGAGTAGGCATCTAACAACCCCTCCAAAACTAGAATGTTCTAGGTGTGAATGTTCTGCACTGGCTAATGCTCATGAACAAACACGGAACAGGTGAAGTATGTATGAAATGATTGTGTGGAGAAAGCCACTGCTCTCCAGGAAGAACTTTCCTGCCTGTTTAAAGTCTCCAGGTGTATGAGCCAGTAGATGTTTTGTGGAGAGATGATCTGTAAGGAGTAATGGTAATCCTCCACATGTGTGTGGGTAGTCAGTCAACAGTTATAGGGACTGATTGGGTTGAAGTCATTGCTGCTCATAGGGGCTTACACCAGTTCCTGAAAGCAAGGTTTACATGGTTGTACCCACAAAGACCTTTAAGTTCAGTGAATGAATAAATAATACACTGATAATTCATAAGCCACTGTTCAAGTCACTGTCCAACCTCACAAGATAACACGTTCCTGAACATCTCCTGAAGTAATGCCATTTCATAATCAGTTTACATGCTGCTTTCCCTATGAGTTTTGGTTAACAATGTTAATTTGGGGTTTTTATTTGTTTATTTATTTATTTTAATTTTTTGTATCTATAAATGTGGGCTAAATTGAACAAAGTCTATACAATTTGGATGATTCTGATTTATTCAGAAGTGAGAACAAATTCAGTTTGCCACCATATAGGCCCTTTAAAGGGGAACTCCACATGTGTAATGATGTAAACAAAGCCTTTCGGAGTGGTTTGTGTGATTAGCATCTTCAACATTTCCTGAAAAACATCTCCAACATTGCAACTTTACAGGAGAGGGCAGAAACCTTATTGAATTTTAATGTAAATCAATGGAACCAGACTTCTTTCCAAGCAGGTTGGGTCCATTTTGTTGGTCCCTTCATCATGAATTTGTGATTAGCAGCTGCTGCTGTTTAAATGTTCCTAAAAAAATCCTAAAAGTCTAATAAACATGAAGTAATTCTCAGAGTGATATAGGTCCACTGGTCAGTTTGCATAGTAAATAAAATGGCTATATTTACAATGTAGACATTATGACTTCTGGGTCCCATCACCACCACTGTAAAGAAGTCTGAGTTGGTGTGTTTCTCTCACGGGAACCCGTTCCCATTAAATCACTCAGAATGAGTTTGTTCACATCTCAGTAACTGAATTACACAGAAATTTAATGGCTTAGAGACCCGTGAACTGGAGAAAGAGGAGCCAGTGCGTGCTATCTCTGTCAAATGTGCTCTAAACATTGCAGGTGGGTTTTGGTAAATGGTCACGTTTCCTCATGAAATCTGCCAGCTTCTCCCTTTCATGCTTCTCCTCTTATGGCTAGAAGTTAGGATTTCATAACTTCAGGCTAATCTGTTTTGATTAATGTTTTCACTGTCTTCTGCAGACGTGGCTTGCTTGGTTGTGAGATTACCTGTCAGTAAATCTGTTTTTTACATTTATGCAAGCCAAGTGAGAACTGGAAGTCTGTGCGACGAGGAAGCAGACGAAGGTAAACAGTACCACTGCTGTTGATTCAGTTCCTTGTTATTAATCTATATTGATGCGCTTTAGGCACGTAGTTGATTGTAGATTAACCCTAAAGTAAGCACAGTCTTTAAACACCAGTGCTCAAGTAACATGACTCTTGGATTTTGAAATCGGGCTTGGTGAATTCCAGCTTCTCAGCTTACTGATGTTCCAGACTGTTTTCATACTAGACTGTCCCGGAGTCCAGCTCTTACATTCTGGGTATGAGGAAATGCAGCTCTTTGTGCTTGGTCATCTGACAGCCACAAGCTGGCAACGCTGCAAAGAGTCTGAAATAAAGGCCTTGTGTCCCTTATGAGAATCTTCTTTCCTCGTATCTGGAGCAACTTTAAAGAGCAGTTCCACTGATGTTTTTAAAATCTCTTATTTAACTGTGAAAAAAGTTTGTTGCCTCTAAAGAAAGAAATCTCACAAAATGTGTTTGTATACAAGCTGCAGGGGTTGTGATGGCAGCGACACCAATATAGCCATTTTGTTTGCTATCCAAAACTAACTTCCCTACAGCCTTTTCATATGTAATGTTGATGATGGTAAAATTTACCAAATGCTGGAAAAATATACATTTATTCTTAAAACCGCATTTCATGGTATCAGGCAGTGTATTTATAACTATTCCATGTAATAACTCTTGTGAGGAAGCTTTTAATATTAATATAGATCACTCTTGATAACAGTGGCAGCTCAAAGTGCTTTACAGTTGGATGCAAAATCTTAACAGTAAGAGACTGTAGGTATTCATCATAAGATAATAATAAACATAGAATTTAAATATGAAGTTAAATGTACACATTAAGAGTGTGCGCAGAGCATGGCTGCCTGATCTACGTTGGAGTTAAGTTCAACAGTTTAGAAGCATAATAACCGAAAGAAGCCTCTGCACATTTTCTGTTTTTATGCAAGGTGTTTACAGAAGGCCAGTATCTGCAGATCTAAGATCACATGCTGGAACATAAACTGGCAGACTTTCTGCGTTGTAAGCGAGGGCAGGTCATTTAGAGCCTTAGAAAAACGTTTGCGTTTACATGCAGGATAAAACGAGCTCAGAGTCTAAGATCACACCCAGGTTTCTTACTTCAGGTTTGATGAAGCAGCTTTCTCTGCTTCTCTGTTTTATTTATTTATTTATTTATTTATTTATTTTTCTTTTTAAATGAAGAAGATTTTTTGCAGTATCAACCAAGATATATCTGATACACAGCTTGGAGGTCTACTGAGTTTTTTTTTTTTTTTTTTTTTTTTTTTTTTTTTTTAATCCGAAGGAATGGAAATAAATAATTGGGTATTATGGTCATAGATATGACCATATATGATCATAGATAGGTCGCTTGTACAAAAAGAAACGCAAAGGCCCTAAAACTGAGCCTTGTGGGACTCCACAAAAATTGTTACTTTTATTTGGAGTTAGTTTTTCCCAGTGAAATCCAGCACTACCTATGCTTTAAATATGACTTAATCCATTCTAAAACTAGCCTTTCTAAAAAAAAGGCCAACCCAGGATTTAAGACCGTGGCTTAGGATCTTGTGATCAATGGTATCAAAAGTTTAATTACAGTTTGATTCAAAAAGGCCAATACAGAAGGATGTTGTGCATTGGCACTAAACTTGAGATCAGCAATATAAGCAAATGCCGTCTCAGAACTATGGTTAGAACAAAACACCTGATCAAAACACCTGATCAAAACACCTGATTGACAAGTGAACATGTGAACTGCTCTTTTTTAGTAGAGGCCTCTCCAAGGCAGTTTTGTATGTGGAAAAAGTACCTGCAGATAGAGAAGAGTTTATAATGGCTAAAGCATTTAAAGTAGGAACAGGGTCAGGGTGACATGCGGATAGATGGAATTTGTTTACAACAGTTGTAAGCTTCTGATAACTGATAACCGAGAAATATGTCATTAGTGAAGTAGGTGGCCTAACAGAAAGGTTGTTGGAACCAGTTTCAGCTGGCTGAGCTGTGCTCTGTCCTATCTGTGGTGTGTTGTAGTTGAGGGTGTTTCTTCAATAAGTTTTGTATGAGACACCCAGTAGGGGGTGCTGTTGTAAAAACCCTGTGTTCCAGTGAGGAAAAGAGGAGACGGCGGTCGGGCAACAAGAGTGATAACTGTGTTGTTTGCGTGGAAAATAAAGTTAACCAAACCTAGCCTACTGAGCTAATTGACGTATTTTCTTTTACCACAAACCCGTTTATTTTTGTTGAGTACTTAGTACACGACACTATCAACACTATTTTATTTTGAAAATGGTCTCCAAAATAGACGCAAGGAAAACTAAGTTCCTATTTCAACTACTATAAAGATATCTGAATCAGTTTCTCTGCAGTTAACCTTTTCCACATCAGATCACTCTGAATAATCTTAATGACTGAATTATGCACCTGTGTACAGAAAGAAAATTGGTGGATTTCTGGTCTGATTCTTTTTTTTTTTAAAGGAGCAATTACTAACATAACCTGTTAAATTCATAATCCAAGCAACAGGAGGCAACATATTTTTTTTGCTGGCTGCCGAATGTGGATTCTTACCGACAGCAGGCGGTGGTGGTCATGGAAATGGTTGCTTTGACAAGTGCTTCAGTGTCTACTCTTTCTTTCAGCTGCCTGACCTCAAACAATCTAACCAGGAGCAGACCTTCAGTGTGATTGACACAAGATTACAATACATCCTCAGGGAAGTGCTACTTCTTCACACTCTGGTCTTGGACTGATCTGATTTCACGTTACAGGATGGGCCAGGGCTGACTGGGTAGCATGCTAACTTCACTACATATCTTTGTACACACAGTCTTCTCACATTCTGTTTATAATTGTTGTTAATTTTGTAATGTGTTAAACTTAAAATCTTACATATCGTTCCTTTAACAAAAGGCATCCTTCTAGTGTTCCTTAGTAAAGCCGGTGACTACGTACAGACCTGTGACAACCCAAAGAACCACGTGTGCTGTTTTTCTTGTGTTACAGTTACAGATGTCTGTTAGCTTTAATATTAATAACATGTGTAGATGTTGTACTCTTGT
Organism: Prochilodus magdalenae; assembly: GCA_024036415.1. Classification (NCBI taxonomy): domain Eukaryota; kingdom Metazoa; phylum Chordata; class Actinopteri; order Characiformes; family Prochilodontidae; genus Prochilodus; species Prochilodus magdalenae. The sequence goes on from JAMWET010001275.1 coordinate 211,351, forward strand.
GTGCTTCTCAGTTATTTAAACACTGAAATTACCCATAGAAACCAATACTAACCTGATGCTTGTGTATGGGCGATTGGTATTATTGTATTTAATGAAAAACCCAATGGCTGCTTTTTATTTATTTATTTATTTATTTTTTATTCCATGGAATTCAACATTTGAGATGTAAGCAAAGTCGTTCACAGAGTGAAGTGGATTGCTATAAATGTTCTGATGTGCATCTCTACACAGGGGAGGTGATAGAAACCAGGAGTCACCATATCTACATACATACATGCTGTTTGTTTGCTTTCCAAAACCACCTGCACACAGACATTTATCTTCTGTAATGTTGATGTAAAATACTTTTTCTTTGGCAGCTGTTTTGCTTTACAGCACTCTGCATGTCTCCTGTATACCTCTTTAAGGACATATCTGTCTGTCCTCAGCTACAGCATCCACAACTTGTGGCACTCTGTTTGCTGTTCTCTGCCATAAACAGCCAAATGAGTTGGGTAAGACAATGCATGTCCAGCATTACGCCTGGGCATACACTGCCTGTCAAAAGTTTAGCTTCAACCTCAGAGGAACTTGTTTTTCAATCTGTTTGCTGGGAACAACTGACAAAATCCCAGGAGTAGAAAATATTTAGGAAGTTGCCTCTTTTTTTTTTTTTTTACTGTTCTAAAATGTAATTTTATAAAATTAGTACTTTATTAAAATGTTAATAAAGCTGAATACTTTGCATTTCCAGGAGAAGAAACATAATTATTACCTTATACAACCTTATTCTGTAGTCTTTACAGATCTTAGAGACAAATCTCTGCTATTTGAATGTATTGTTGTTTTTTTTTAATTCATTGTTATTGTCCAGTTTCCTTTGGCCTAAGAGTGGCTGAGGTGATGATGTAATACATAGGGTTTTTGAGTAATGGTTTTTACCGGTGGTTATCAGATAATCAAGTTTATGCTATTTTAAGTAGCTCTTGTACCACCCTGCAGTAAAAGCCATCCTGCAAATCATATATCAATTGATTAGTGAACTTGACTTGAACCACTTTCCACAAAGAGTATACCGTCTGACCTAGCCTTGCTGGCATAATTCCAAAGAGAGCTTTGAGAACAAAATGGGCTCTAACAAGCGACAAGAATGTGAAAAAAGAGCAAAGATATAACAGGCCTGTGTAATGACCTGCAATAAACGATGGGTGGAGGTTTTGCAAAATGATAGTACCCAGCGAACATTCAAATTAACACAAGTAAAGAAAAAGAGCAGTAAAAATACAGCAAATACAGAGAAATATTACAAACACCAGTCTATCTGTAAATACACACATATAAAAGGATTTCCTGATTCATTTTAGTTTAATGGTTTACTATAGAATAAAAGTGAAACTTAAAAAATAGCAGTTATTTAATTATACGGTCCACCTTAAAAAGCTCCAAATAAAAAAAAAAACAGCTTTATACGCAATGGAGGTTGATATACAGTATATATTTTTTCTAAGCAGTTTTGAATGAATTCTATCCACCATATCCATCTATTCCATCATACTTATTTACTAAACTGAAGGGGGAACTAGAGCTTATCCCTATGGTATTATCGTGTGAAACAATAAAAATTCTAGATTTTAAAAAGAGAGATTCATTTTTTTTGAGCAACAAATGGCAATATGAGGTGGCAATATGGCAAAAATATAATATTGTGGTATATCACAATATCTCATCAGTTGGAACTGTTAGGTGAAAGCCTGTAGAGTCTTTAAGATAACCAAAAACATTCATTTAGTTGGGTGTGCCTAAACTTTTGACTGGTAGTATATGTACTTTCTAATCTGTGTGCTGTAATAACAATATACCTTTATTGTTTGTTTATTGTGTAGTTCTTTTTCATTTGTTTGGGGAGAAAAAACAAGAGACGTACAGTGCAGCGCAAAGGCCTTTATTTGTTTATTTCCAAGGTCAAGCACTGTAACTACAGGGTCTGAAATTGTGAGAAACAACCAACTTCTAAGACTGAACTTTGGAGGTGTGGAAAAATGGCCCTTCACATTTCTTTGAGGAGTTAAAAGCAAATCAAAGATAGATATGTCATTTTTTGTGATGCTAAAAAAATCTAATAGCATAGTTTTGGACATACGTGAATGAAGTGTGGGCTCACTGTTTGGTCTTAATACCATCACACATTCAGTGTGTCTTGACTTAGTTTCTGAAATCCAGGTCAAATAAAATCAGGTGTTCAGTCGTGATTTAGTCATTTTGCAGAACGGCAAATCTTATCTGCAAACTACAAGGAGCATGTGAGTTTAAGAGGGTACAAGAGCCCTTTATAGCTGCTGATAAGATTACAGGCTCTTTGTCAGATTTGAACTTTGTGAGCCAACAGGTCCTCGCTGCTCTGTGATAATGGGATATCTTGTGCAGAGATACTGGGTGGACAATATAGACACTGTTATGTAAGGTAAACAGTAGATCATTTTGGACTTCATAGATAATGTACTGCAGTGGTAGAGGTTTAGTTATGAATTGTAGCTGCTGTCAGTGGGATTTTATTTTATGAGGGAAATATAATGTAAAACAGCTACCGCTGTTAGAAATGTCGGCATTTTGGTTGTTTAAAAATAATAAATGTTTAATTTTATTGGTTATATTACGTATTACACATCCATTTCTATCTGCACATTTTGCACACACACTGAGTGTGTTTACATAGACTTAATAATCCACTGCCTGCTTATTTATGGCACTGCAGTCTGTTTTTGCACATGTCCAGACTGAAGAATCTGAAAGAAATCAGAGTAAGAGTATTCAAGTGCTGAGAAATCCAATTACTAAGCTAAAATCCAGATCTGTTGATCAGATTTCATTATTGGGTTTCTGGGCTTTAATCTGATCTAAGAGTACGCTGTTTAGATGACCACTTGATCAGATTACTACAAATGTCTGATTATAATCTGATTACAAATATTATATAGTCGAATTAAGTGCATGTCACATTAAATTAATTGTGAGTGCACAAATTAAATGCACTCACATATTGGAGCCAAACTTTATTTGTTTTCCATATGTAATATTTAGCTGTACATGTTTAAATGTTTGCATGCCAATATATAACTGTTTTATATTGGACTTGCACCACTGCAGATCTGAAAGGCATGTTCCAGTTAAGTACTGACCATGACTTTCCAGTAGCATGTCATTTGAAAGCTCCTGGCAAAATTGGTTATGCATTGACGTAATCATCAGGAGATTGCCATTATCTTGTGGTTAAGCTGAACTATGAACATTGACCTTTAAAACCACAGTGTCAATCAGGCATGGTAAATAATCTCCAGAGATGACCATGAAAGTGTAAGAAAAACCTTTAGAGCCTCGCCGGCCTCATCGCCCTCACAGCAGCCAAACAGACAATATGGAAAATATGGTTTGAACCCTCCAATACTCTTTCGGAGTTTACAACAGCCAGTGTACATAGGGCCAAAATAAAAATAACTATGTCTTGGTCTTAAATTGAGAGGGAACTGTTAAAATGAATTAGAGCTTGACATTTTTAGCTGATATGAGTGTGAGACCCATTTATTTATTTAATAACTTTGGAAAAGTATTATTATTATTATTGTTGTTGTTGTTATTGTTATTATTATGTTATATGAAGATGTATGGCCTCTCCCCCTATGCAAGTGTACCGCTAACCATCAATCAGTCAGTATCATTATTATTGTCCTGCTATTGGGTATCTACCTGTAATTATTGACTCTATGCTGTACCTATTGTGAAGAAGCTTACAGACGTATCTTGGGTTCAGTGAACATAGTTCTTGTGTTCCATGTTATTTGTTAATGGTTAATAAAAAATCAACATACCACACATTCCAGTAGATTTGTCTTTATTCATCTTTATTTAGAGTCGTCTTTAAAAGCATCATTTAAATATAACAGTTCTTACTGAGCATACCAAAAGCCTGTGGTGCTATATCACATAGTATTTGTTTAACAACAGTTTGCTACATTCTCACAAATTTTATATTTGCTCAATTCAAAAACTAACTAGAAACCAGAAAAACTAGAATAAGAAACTAATAAAAAGAGAAAAGTAATTGCACATCAGAAATATCTAGCAATATTAACAGAAGAATACAGATCTAACAATAAACCACCTTTTACCATACAATTCTTACTACAGCAACAAGAAAAGTGCATAGTTGGGACAGTAAATAAAGCAGTTCCACACACAAGAGCACAAAATGTCTTCATGCATGTGATATTTTCCAACTCTAAGTGACAGAACCTAAAATGGCAGGTGTCAAGTCGAAATATATTGTCATGTATAGACACGATTTGATTACTAGATCCATAATTAAGATGTTTTGAACAAAGTGTGAAAATTCTGACTATAATCATGCTGTTGCATGATTTTCTAATGAGCTGGGAAGCATGAGGAGTGCAGGAGCGAGGTGCTGATTGGTGCATAAACAAGAGCAGTTGATGGCATAATGAGTAGAACATCCATTCTCCACACTGTATTGTCACACTTCCACAACACACATTCTCAGTTTTCCATTGTGATATCATGATTTCATTATGCATTGTTACATGACAAGTTGTGTACTGTACTGAGCAGAAGTCCGAGGCTGCTCTCATTTATTAAAAAAAAAAAAGTAAAAAATTTAAAAACTTGAGGGAATATTACCAGAGATTCATTGAATGTTTGGCAACAAAATTATAAAAATGGCAAAAAAAAAATTATAAATATAAAATATAAAATTATATATAAAAACACTTCTGGCCGAATAAGTGAAACGACCAAATAATTTAGAAGATTGACGTTCTTAATGATGCTGTTAACTGTTTCTATTTCCTTGGTGCAGACAGAGTGTTATGCAGTTTAAAGCATTCGAGCCACACAGAACTCCAGAAAGAGTAAATAGGTGAACAGAGCTGTTAGGTTTGACAAGCACTACAGTGACAGGCTTCTAAAGAAACACAAACCCCAGGTTTACAACAACGTGATAAAATCCCAACCAGGTGCTCATTGTGACTGCAGTAAATGTTGTCTGGGGAGGCTTTAAGTCACACTGTGCTTTGTTGGTAAGTCTGATGGGATGTTACCAGGTACCAGGTGTTGTTAAACTGCAGTTTAGTAATTATTTCCTCTTTCAAAACCAAGAGAAAAATACATCCCAGACAGCAAAACTGTTCTGTCCAAATCCGCCCAAATTCATCTGGCCCACTTGCCAGATGGGTCGCTGGACACATATGAACGCTAGGGCTTTGCCTCAGCCAAAAGTAGGCAAACCTGCCGTATCTGTGCCAGAAGTGGACCAGATCTGTTTTGGTACAGGTCGGCCATATGCATGTTGTAAATCTGTGGGTCAACTCTGGCTCACAGCAGACTGCCAGTGCAGATAGTGGGCTGGCAGCACCATATCGTTGCCGGATGTGGCCCACAACGGTTTTCTATTTAGCCTATTCACTTTATGCAGTGGTGAAACAGTGGCAAACACAGTGAAAACCGTGTTCAGTGCTCCACCTTCGGACAAATGTTTGTTCGGTTTCAGCTTCGGCCAGAAATGTTCAGTTTGGTGCATCCCTAAATATTACACAACATGCCTTAACAGCATTATTTAGTATGTACTGGCTCGACCCTTGACCTTTAATACAGCTTCATTTTTTTACAGCTTTCATTCTGTTCAGCACACTTGCTTTCATTACACATCAGTTGCAGTGTCTGCTTCTTGCAACCCAAAGAGTCTCAGACATATTCAGGGGTGTTGAGGTCTGGCTGTCAGTCTATTGATCTTGGAACTTCAGTAGCTATTGCTGGTGTTTTGTAAATTGTGTCTGTTTCCTTTTCTCAGTAACAGCTTCTTGACAGCTACACTACTTTTATGAAAAGGTCACATTTACGTCACATGTGATTTGGGCACGCTACATGTGAAATATGTGTGGTATGTGTTGTTGAGGTGTGAAAGGAAGACCTGTAGATGTGTTCAGATCTAAGGTATGAATGGAGCATGATCTTCTCCTCTTTAAAGATGAAAGCCGTAAGTGTTGTTAATCTGACGGTGGGGATTTTGTGACCTACTAGATCCTTTTCTTTCTTTCTTATCCTTACACATGTGGATTTTCTTCTACCTAATCTACCTAAAAAATGAGCAACTTGTAAATAAAGCTGTTTTGATTGTAAATTGAATAACTTAAGGCTGGTTTCACTTCTTTATAGTACAGTGATTTCTGTGCTCTGATATATCATGAGCATGAGTTTCCAGCAACTCATGTAGCTGCATTATTATACCAGTCAGATTTCCCAACTATTCATTGGCACATTGCCAGAGCAAAAGGCCCTTCGATGTCCCTGGGGATCACTAGTCTCCACTACATTCACAATATCCTGTGTGCCTTCGTGTGTGTTTTCCAGGAGCTTTCTAAACGGTGAAGCACTGAGGCACTAACGGAACTAATGATCCAACCTTCAAACGGCATCCCTAAAAACCTATCTTATCCTCATAAAAGGACAGCAACAGCAGGATGCCCCAGCCAGTCAGCAGCCCCAAGTTCTGCAATGCAAACATCAGCCATGGCCTGTCGCTGTTCACATGGATCATGGAGGGGAGCTATGGATGAAATGAGAGAGAGAGAGACAGAGAGAGAGAGAGATAATGGTATTTAGTAACTGGCTGGCTTTGTACAAAAATAAGAGTGGTAATTGAAAGTTCACTGGTTTCTGTATATCGTCGCTGTCCAATGAAAAACATGTATCTCCACTATTGTCCATTTTTACTTTTATGCATCATTTGAACCCATCAGCTGCTGTTTACACTGAGTGAGAATCTCATGAAGAATGGACCAACTTTAATGGCCCAAAACTGCTTGGAAAGACGTCTGGTTCCATTGACTTACATTAAAGTTAAATGAGGTTTTTGGCCTCTCCTGTAAAGTTGCCATACACTATGTTGGGTGTCTAAATTTCCTTCGGGATCAATAAAAGATCAATAAACACACGTTTACAAATCGAATTGTTACAGTTATGCCTTAGGTAGACATGTAAATGATTACAGGTGTGGCCAGGGTATGTGAGCGAATCCGGATCAGGATACAGATGGCTCAGACAAACCACCAGTAGAGAGTCAAACATGGGCAGCTCCTTGTCCACCATGCAGACACAGGTAGCAATTTCATTACACAGCCCTGTCTCTGCCCACATCATTTCCAGGTGCTTAGCAGAAGGAAACTTGGTGTCACTGTGCCCACCGTTGGCTTCGTTTGCAGTGGTGTTGTGAACGAGAAACCTGGACTGCTACAACCTGGACCTGAAACGGCTTTAGCAGTGATTCCAGGTTCAGTTTGGGAACCATAGCCAGGTTCAAGTATGGAGGCCTTGTGGTGAGCACTGAAATCCAGTCTTTGCTGGGGTGGAAACACACTGTCCCGACTGCTGGTGTGATGATCTGGGGAGCCATCGCATAAAATAGTTCACCTCTAGCAGTGATACGAGGGACACTAACAGGTAGGCTTCCAACAGGCAGGATACATTCTGTTCCAACACCTTCCTCTTACTGCGTTTAAAGAACCATCCTGTGAAGGTTTTCTTATAAGTGGTTCTTTGAAACTTTCTATGGCTTATCACTCCAAAGAACCCTTTATAGACCGTTTTTAATATGATTCTATTTTTTCTTGTTATTTCTATGTTGGTATAGTTAGTAACACCATTCTTATGTTTTTATTACCACCATTTTAACCATTTTTATTACCATTTAAACAGGCTTTTTTTCTTACTGCACCTTTAAGACTCATAAGTAAACGATCACTGTTCTAATTATTCTGCCCTTTGTCTTACTCAGTTCAGCTTACAGTCTTACAGCTTACAACTTCAGTGTGAAGGGGCGGAGCTAACTTGCTGAGTTGAATAGGTAGATGTACTGTATGTTAATGTGCTAGTTGGTTTTTAGGAACAATCGTTTTGTTTTTTTTCAATTAAGTGACATCAAAGTTCATGCAGTTTCTGAAACTTGATGCAATGTGAGACGTCATCACAAACGTGCATCAAAATGCATCAGTTCATTACAATACAGCCAGCTGTAACTCCTGGCTGGGGCTCGCCATCACCACCTCATTCCCTATATATTAGTGGAGTAAACTGGTCAAAAACCCTAATCACATTATGATATTATGATAGGTTGTTGGTGCATCGAATTCACTGTTGCACCTGTCAAGAAAGCTTCGANGGTTCCACATACCATATCTGCAAGCCCCACATAGAGGAACAGGCCACTGGTCACCGCTGCTATCCACTCTTTGGCTACAGTGTCTGTGGAGACTGACAGTGCAATGTAAAGCCCGATAAAGGAGGTAAGGGCACTTCCAAGGTTCAGCAGCAGAGCTTTCTTCACCGACACGCCACAGTGCAGCAACACAGCGAAATCACCTGGAGAGAACATTGTAGAACATTGAGAACCGTTAATGCATTCTGAGGTGGCTGTACAACAACAGCACTCTTAAAATTAGTATGTGAAAGTATGTGAATGCTTTCACATACTAATTTTAGGAGCTCTGTTGTTGTACAACCACCTCATAGTGCTGGGTAAAAGACCTTGACAGGTTCTCCTCATGCACACATCTATTTTCTAAACACTGTATTTCTTCTATGGCATTGTTCCAAAATGCTTTATGGCTTTTATGATCTTTTTAAGCCAGAATATTTGTCTTTTATTCATCTGATGATGAGCTTGTGGTTAGCCCACACATGTGTAATGCGAGTTGAAATCTGTTTCATTTGGACTTCCTGCACATAATTCATACATTTGGTTGGTTATGTTTAGGTTAAAGAGATTTACTGTGGTGCTCTAGGTCACGGGTCCCGATGACCCCAAACTAGGCAGATTTATGGGATGCGGAGTGACCTGTGTTTGAAATATTAAACCTAAGAGAAATGAGGACAGGGTCAGGTATGCAGATTGTATGGTGTGGAAAGTGTTAGCTGACTTTTTAAACGTTTTAAACACGAAACTACTCCGATTTACATGTTTACTGGCTCTGTGTATGGTAAAATAGCAGTGTACGGCCAAGTGTAACCCTGACCATGTTTTTTCTTACCCAGCTCATGCGGCAGCTCATGGCAGAGCACAGCCAGAGAAGTGGCCAGTCCTGAGCGCCAGGACACTGAGAAGGCCGCCCCTATAGCCAGACCATCCGCAAAGTTGTGGATGCCGTCGCTGATGGTGATCATGTATGGGAGCAGTCTCTGTTCTAAGTTGGGGAAAGGAGAGAAAGCTGGGTTTTATTTACACTCAGGAGAGATAAGTTCTCATTTTACATTTTAAAACTTGATTAAATGTATAATGTACTGAGTTCACAACAACTAGCTATGTCAAAACAGAAGCCTAGCTGTTGGTCAACAGTGTTAAGTTGGAGATCTTGTAAACTATCAGTGTAGAACTTCTAAACCAAGCCAGGGTGGGGCTCAAAGTATGGGGCAATGCTGCACACATCAGCATTTTCCAACTCGCAATAGGTCTGTCATTAGCACATGAATACAATACATGTAAGCATGAGTGAAATATCCTCCTAATATCTTCCAAAAAAGTATCTAAGATAAGATAAGATAATCCTTTATTGATCCCACAGTGGGGAAATTTACAATGTTACAACAGCACAGAGGAAAGAACAGAAGTGCCAGGAAAAAATACAAATAATAAATAAGATCTATATACAATCTAGGTTCTCAACATCACACGTGGGGTGGTATTTAGAAGGGGCATGACGTTGTTAGTGGTTCTTTTGCCATATTTCAACCACAGATTGTCTCTTAATGATGGGTGGTGCTGGTGGAGGGGATACTATTGGTTAACCCATAAGGGCCCCTGGACCCATTGCATCTTTAAGGAAAATGATTTGGGATCAGATATAGGATTATAAAAGATCAGTTTTCCTGTGACAGAGTTCACATGGGATCTTCTCTAACTATTTTAAGGTCAAAATGCTGATGTAACATGTGCCTCGACAGCCATTTCTTAACTTTCTTTCTTTCAAGTTTCAACAAGTTTCAAGTTTTGTTTTAAAAGTCGAGTTATATGCAACATAGGACATGTCAGTAAAGCATTAGAGTGGTCACATGGGTTGGAACAGACCGTATAGATACAGAAACTGAGCTTTTAAATAATTTGGGTTTGTCTCATGAACTAACCTAGCACATTGCCTTTTCGTGTTAATGAGGTCACATGTTCACAAATTCACAAACTGCCATGCGACTGCAACCAGGATGTTTAGTATAGGTCACCTAAGGACCTCCTGGGTTTAAATCAAAGATAAAGCTGTGTTAGGAACTTTCCGGAATCTCTGACCCATATGTCACTGTGGGCTCTTATGGACTAATATTGTTTTTCTTTGACCCTCTGGTGCCCAGCAATGTAATCATAACTTATTTTATTATACTGTATGATAAATTGTGCTCGGTGAATGGACCAGCAAGGTCAGTTTTGATTCCATTTTGACTTTTATAGTTGAATGAGAAGGTGAGCATCTACAGTGGATGTCAAAACTATAGTTTTGCTAGTAAATCTGTGTGTACCTATTTTGCCAAACCTAATTTAACCAGACTAGACCCAAACTCCATTTGAAGTTCTTTATTGACTAACTGTAACTGCCTCAGTGAGCTGCTCTACTGAGCCGCCTTTAATAATTTTTTGTTCTCTTTTTTTGCCCAACCCCTCATCCTCATCCCAAGCACTTCCTAAAACCAAGCTACGCCCATGTACTCCCAGCTCAGTTTATTAAGCCTTTCCCACTTTCTACCCTGGTGCGTGTGAAACAGGGTGATTATGTACATATAATTAACAGGGGATGATTGAGTGCTCCTTTGCCAGCACACTAAGTGAGCTTTACTGCATGACTCAGAATGACTTGGCACTGGCAGCCATAAAGCTCACCTCTTGTGCGCGGTGCTGGTTCTGGGAAGGATTTAACTTTGTTTTCCCCATCGACCTGCAAGCCAAAGAAAAGCAACACAAGACTATTATTCACTCAGCAGGACCACTACCAGAGGACAAGATCTCAAACCCAAGGAGTGTAATTACTGAAGAGAAGGACACTCTCTGCAAGAGGAGCCAAAACAAGCTAGAGGAGACTCACTAAGGACTTTTTGGGATATACTGTAGTGGGTTACTCTAGTTACTGTACATAGTGGACTCTGTGTAGAGTGGACAAATATTTCAGTTGTGAAAATGAAGATTTCAATAGGGTTTTTTTTAAGAAATTCCATAGAAAAGGCACCTTTCAGTGGATGTATTTTTTTTAACTATAGAATGAGATATCTAGGTATGAGAAACTTTTGTTGCAAAGACCTTCATATAGTCGCTGTTCAAAGAAAAACAGGTATCTCCAAAACGGCAACTTTACAGGAGAACCCAAAAACCTCATTTGATTTGAATGGTAGTGAATGGAACCAGACGTTTTTCCAAGCAGCTTTGGGCCATTTTTATTGGTCCATTCTTTATAAAATTTCCATCTAGTATAGACAGCAGCTCATGTGACCAAATGAGCTATAAAAGTAAAATTCAGCAAAAAATGGAGATACATGTTTTTCTTTGGACAGCGACGATATACATGTTGTTCAGATAACCAGAAATTATGTGTCTATGGATTTTCTCCCAAAAACATTTGTAAATGGAGATATCTAGTATAAGGAACCATTCTTAAAAGGATCTTCATATTATGGTTCTTCAGATATTCAAATTCAGTTGTTCTTCTGTGGATTTGTTTCAAGGAGCCCTTTGATTTTCTTTTGTTTAAGGGAAAATATGGTAACATTTATATTAGGTATTGACTAATTAACATGAAGTACTGCCTTAACAATGGTAACTAATGTTAGGTAAACATGTAACAACTCTGACATGTTTACAAACATGTAAACACATAGTTGCTATATGCTTATTTCACATTAGTTACCCACTGTAACCTCTGTTAATGTAGTACTTGATGTTAACTAATAGAGTTAGTTAGTCAGCACTTAATGTAAATGGTTACCAAGTTCCTATTATGTTTAAACTAAAACTAAGACGTTGCTGTGTAGTAACACTGGATCTAGAATCTGTTTACAATTGTACATTTACACAAACACTTTTGTAAGGTATTAAAACAATGGAACAACTTTTACTCCATTGCTGGTCAGGATTCCGGTTGCTGTTTCTCATATCACGGTTGGGTTTTTAATGTTACGCTTATGTTTATGTTTTTTCTGATGGAAGTGTTTTGTGTGGCTACTTTCCATGCAATTTTTGCCAGCTCATTTTCCTTTCCCTTGAAAATTCCACAGATTCCAGTTTGACATCATCGTCCGCTTGCAACTGACTCTGGGTCAAAGTTTTCGATCTCATATTTCTTCAGAATTAGGTAGTGTAGAGAGAAAGTCTTACCAGGTCTGCTTGCGAAATGGACAGCTTGCTCTTTTTATCTCTCTGGTACATCTGTAGGACTTTGCCATGGTCACAGTGGTGTGGATCTCCTTCCTCCTATAAGCAGCAACCAAAGCTACTATTAGCCTGTTTCAGCGAAGATTTCTCACGTGTGTATATATGAGATAAACAGATACTTCCTCATAGAAACAGGAAACCAGTTCCTGCTCTCAAGCCAGTGATTTGTTTTTTTGGTCAAGCATTTGCCTTTATGAAACCTCATAAACCCGATAAGCAAGCTGTAATCTGAGGTAGATCTGTAATAATTCTCCATTATGGGACTTGTTCTGAACAACAGAGCAATAAGAAGTTTCAAAATTCACAACTGGCATCATATGACACATGCACACAGGCTTTATTTAGGGAAAAATGATTCAGCCATGGCATGTGTAATGTACTTATTTGTAATTATTATAATAATGATTTATTTATTTATTTATTTTTCGAGCTTTGTTCTTACAATTTATCTATGCACCAGTGTGATCAAGCATCTCATCTGGAGCTGAATCATGCTGGTGAAAAAGTTAAATTGCAAGATATGAAAAATAGACAGAGCTCAGATTTATGGTAGATTCTTTCTAAATGGAGCTTAATCCACCCAGGCATGATACAGTAGAAAGAAGTTGAGAATGTAGTTATTGAAGCTGCTTCTATTACCTGCACTGTACACTATATATATATATATATATATATATATATATATATATATATAGTATTATTATATATAAAATAAATATATATATATATATATATATATATATTTTTTTTTTTCTTATACTGCACTGGAGAAGGAGCCTGACTGTGTTTCATTATACTGTACAAACCTGTATTGGTATAATGACAATGAATTTGAATTAAAATAAATTGATATGAATTGAATTTTAATTTATTCCAACTTATTGAAGATATACTTCATGCATCTCATTTCTGGAGATACATTCCATTTACACAGATACTGGTTGGGCAGCTGGGAAATGAATTTACATCTATGCTGCCCTTTCCAAAATATCCCGACATGATGCAGGGTTTGCTTGGTTGCTCATGATAAATTTCATCAATAAAATGCAAAAGGTTGCAAAAATAGTGAAAGAGGATGAAGTAGGTCTTTTCACTGACACGCTATGCAGCATCAAACATTGGTCTGGGAGAAATAATGTATATTATTAATAAATTATTAGTACTGATTACTTCGCTTAGCTAAGCTGCTTATCTGGGCTCTAGATACACGTGTCATTAACATGCATCCTGAGTGATCTGATCATAAGCGGACAGCTCTAACTACAGTTGGGGTCCAAAGCATCTCAGAGATGTATTATGATCTAATCACTTATATAAGCTTCAGAGGTGTTCAGGGACACATACAACCGTATAACACTTGAATTTTAAAGCTCCCGATGTGTCCAGACTACATCCGCCTTATTAAATGCTTCATCACACCAAAAACGAAAGCAGCTGCATAGCACCTTTTAAACATCTGTTCTCGCTTGTTTATTTATTCATGATCTGTACGTCTGCAACAGCTCATACATTTACACAAACAAGGACACTGCATCTGCTATAGTTAGTTGCATATGGCACACTTTTAAAAGTCATGGACAAGCTTTTGAGGCCCATTGAAACGGCTATACGTCTCAACACCTGAAACAGATTGTATGCAAAGAGACTTGGTTGCATTTCTATTTGGCTGTTTCACGACTAAAAGTAAATTCTGTCAGCTCAGATGTGTGAAGTGTCTAAGTAGGCTGGAATGTGTAAACAGGCTCCTTTATACGGTTAAAGATTGTCCTGCCTTAATGTGGTCCTTATTGTGACGCAGCTTTTTTTATTGTTCCTGAATCATGTGAGTAACTTCAATCAGTTCATTCAATGACCCCCATAAAACCTTGGTTTTTGGTCAGGATGCTCAGGGCATTCTGTGAAACATTCTGTGATAGGTTTGAATGGTCACCAAACATTGGTCATTTACATTTATGGCATTTAGCTGACGCTCTTTTCCAGAGCGACTTACATGGGTATCCATATTACAGGTAGGCCAGTGCAGTGTTAGGAGTCTTGCCCAAGGACTCTTATTGGTGTAGCATAGCCATGCAGACTGGGATTCAAACCCCAGTCTCCCACATGTGCTGGGGGCTCCCTGGTGGGTAGTGGTATTATCCGCTGAGCTACCCCAACCATAGAGGTCATAGAGATCATAGAGATCTACCTTCTTTTCCAACCATTATGAACCATAATGACTAAATAACTAAATACTTTATGAGTTTTTGATTGACAGGGCCAGATGCATTAATGTTAGAAGCATGACAGAACTGTAAATAAAAGTAAGTCTCCACGAGTCGATGGTTAGTGACCACATGGTAAGAGGCTTATTTACATGCTAAATACTGCTACAATATTATTACTACAAAGATTTATAAGTGAGGAATGATATGTCACGCAATTCTAGCTTTAACTAAGACCAAAGTCAGTCCTGGGGACCCGGCATCCTGCACATCACCAAGCTTCTCTAGATAATTTAGATCATTAAGCACAAGCTCTCCATGTGCTGGACTATGTATTGACCTCGGAGTCCCATGTACTGACCTTAGGAATCACTGGTTTAACTGAATAAGACCTCCTACTTATATAGAACCAATAGTTGGCAACTTACTTCATGTTGATGAGACTTGCTCTTTTTTTGCGTCATGATCGAGAAGATGGTCTCCATCAGGAAGAAGTAATAGATTCCTCCTAAAACCACCAGCAGCTTGTAGGTATATGTCATGTTTTTCTCTGAATGGTCATGTCCATCACTCTGTTCTTCCCCGTGCACATGGAGGCCCAAAAACTGCACACATACACATACAAAAAAGGCACAAGGCTATCAAATCATAACCCTGCTGATGCTATTAACTCCAACCCAAACTCTGCCTTCTCCCCTGATTCCCCCGGAAGCAGAGAAAAAGCAATTCCAGACTTGGGTTCAATTAGAGCCTGCTGCCTTTTCGCCAGTTAATCCTGTTACTTCCCACTCAGGCTGCTGACATTGTGTGACAGGGCGCCCGTTATGTTGTTATGACAAGCATCAGAACGGATGAAGCGGTGGAGGCGTTACTGCAATGAGCGTCAGCCCAAGGGAAATAAGTGGTAGGAGGTCTCACGTGGGCCCGTGACTGATTCTTCCATGTTCCACAGCAAAATGGGCCAGTGTAATGAGGCCCAGGCTGAGCTTTTATGGGTTTAGTCTTACTAAAGGTGAGTAGGAGGGTTTGAGTTGGTGGTTAGAAAAGAGCTTAAGCACTAACTATGGGTGGCTTTGGAGGACAATGTAACGTGGTTCGGTGCATTCTGCATCCAATGCCATCTGATCTGCTTAACCCTCCTGGATCCCAAATGGCATAAATGCTGTGAATTCCTCCTCTTGCTATATACATAGGTAATTTCTAATGTTCTAAACTTTCAGGTGATAACACATTTGCAAAAAAAGAAGAGAAGATCCCAATTATAATGGGATTTAAATTTGATGGAAAGTTATTGGCTATGGTATGTGTTATTTTGTGGAAGGAAAAAAAAACATTATTCACATATTATATATATATAATATCATAATTTTCCCAACAAAGCAAAGTTTATTATTCAATACGTAAGTTATATTGATTATAAATGTGATTGGGATGTTATTTGAATGTATAGTAAAATCAACATAGGCTCCTATTGACCCTGTGGGTTAAACTGCAGTTCAAGTTTGTAAGTCACTGACTGACTGACTCACTCACTCATTCACATTTGGCAGGCTTATGGTTAAGGCGCAGTTACACTGAGCTTTGTTCCTACCACCAGGAAACATAACTGAATGAAGTTCTTTATTTGGAGCTGAATGTTATTGGGAAAATGTCATATGTCATATGATATAAAAAAACAATCACTAAGACAAGCAATGATAAAAACACTGTAATTTGTTAAATGGTCAAATGAATAATTTAATTGAAAACCAGACAGTGGTATATGCTTTAAATGAAATATAAAATGTATATATATTTCTTAAACCTAAAAATTAAGCAACCGAGCTGACATGCTGCGTTCACTGAGCTTAAAATAAAAAGGTTAACAAATTTAAAAACAGATTATTCATCTGTTAACTAATATTACAAGTTCAATTAACTCAATTCTTAGCATATTTCGTCACTTTTTTACAGGACAGTTCGGACCGCTCCACCTTGCTGGAGATCCATCTGTTAATACACAGACTGTGTTAACCATCCTGTAAATTTTCACCAGTGCCTGAATGCAGAGCCACTACTGAATATTTTTGGTGAGTATTTCACTCTTAACCTAGCAGTAACCCTGATGTGTAAAAGCCTGTGCTGAGAAGGGTCCTCTAAACAATAATATCTGCCCAACAGCTGTTCTGTGGCCAGAAGCTGAATTACATAGAGGGTGGAGGACAAATAGCCACAGATTGGCTACCGTTTGTTATTGTACATCTACATGAAGTAACGTGTAAAGTAATGAGTTAAAGTACAACATCTGTGCCTGTTTTTCCAGCATATGAATACATGGAAGAAAACCCGGTATGGGTTGTGCTTTGTTGGGTTGTATGTGCACTCTCACCGTGGGCAGGAGATGCAGCAATGCGTCACCGGTCAGCGAGCCCACGGCCAGGCTTATGCAGAATTGGATGCAGATTTGGAAGAGGTTGCTGCAGGACGTACAAAGCAGCACCACAATCCCAAACATGGCCACGAGACAGATCACAATATTGGCCAATGTGGCATACATGTAGCCTGCAGAGGAGAGAGGGAAGAGAAGAACGGCAATAAAGAGAAAAGCACAGGAATGATCATATAGAAAGAGTCTGTTTATTTGGTATATCTATAAAATCAGTTGTAGAGACACACATGTAGAAATACATTGTTGGGATTTGATAATCTCAGGTTTCTGGTCCCTCCCTTGTTTTAATCATGTAAATGAATAATCAAAGTGAAGAGCTTCCAAGTAAGCAGGAAGTCAAAGGCGTTATCTTTATAATAGAACACAGCCTCCACAAACAGGAGCCTAAATACACTAGAATGCACTGCAACACTTCACAGCACTATTAAACTCACATATGGCAGCATTTCCTCAATGCTTTATAGGAGCTTCTCTCTCCGGTTTTACATGCTTTGTAATGACAAGCTCAAACTACAGTCATCATAAAAAACAGATACACCAATAGTTGCACCCAGAAGGAATCAACTAACAGGAAGGAAACCTGGTGGGAAGGTTTGACATTGTGAGACATGCAATTGAATCAAATTTCACACTCAGCTGCACATGTGACGTAAGCAAGGAGGAGCCCTATCACTGTACCTGACTGACCCAACAGCCACGACTGTAGACATTCAACAAGCAGTGATGCTTCCATGAGTCATCCTGTTAGTGCCAGCACCATTGGCAGACGGCTGCATGACATAGGACTATATGCACACAGGCTGTTGTGACGACCGGCCTAAACACCACATCAACATCTCCAAAGACAATGTAATGTAATGTAATGTAAGTGTAAAGACTGAGTCTTCAGAATGAGTCACGCTTTTGTCTTGGTGGAGTCAACCAAGGAATATGCGTGTGGAGGTACTGTGGTCAGCGCAAAGATGAATGGTTTGTTTGTCATGAGTCACACGTCCAAAAGGCCAGTTATTACTCCACCTCCACCCCCACCCTAAAATGAGCTCTCATGGTCTATTGCGCCTCATTAATTTTATTAATTTGAAAAATGACATGTCAATACACTAATGGTGTTGGCGACAGGGCTAAACATCAACAATTTGGTCATTTTTTTGGGGGTACAGAATATCTTGTAAACAGTTTAGAGACTCACGCTCAGTGGTGCTGAGTTTGCCATCCGTATGGTCCGTGGTGGGATTGGTCTCACTACAGGCTTTGCTAAGGAGTTGTTGGATCAGGGCGGGACTTAGCTGGGTGAACTGATCTCTGCTGAGTCCTGAGGTGTTCAGCTGGTAGATCCGCAATAGCTCCTGTGCACTGAAACATGTCTGCAAGCAAAATTGCAATCAATAAGTTTCATTTTGAAATAAAAATCCATAATAGGCACACTATTTGTATCAGTGCATCTTCGGTCCCCAAAATTCTGACAACAGAGCAGCTCTTACCAGGATGGCACACTGTTTCAACCTGATTCACAAGCAGGACATTGCTGATTAACTGGATAGTAAGTAATTATGAAAGGTGATATAGAGGTAAATGAGGAATCAGAATGGATGACCGTGTGCTGTTGCATTAGCTGATAATCATGCAGGCCATGCTAAACTTAAAAAACATTATGGCTGTGCCACTGAGTGCTGTTTACACAGACTGCAAATAACATATTTCCAAATTTAGACACAACATTAGGCCGACTAGTCATGGACCGGGTGGAGGATGGCACGTGTGAGACTCCATTAAACACGCTTAAACTGTGATTACTGAAGACGGAGGAAATCGAGTCCTCCCTATCAAGCCACTTCATCCATCTACACGGATCAGCCACTGACACTTCATGTCAGAAACTTGAACATAATTTTTTCGCTCTGCCAGATGACTGGCCCCCATGTGAAGTGTCTCCACTAAATGATGGTTTTACCCTCCAAGGCCTCAACGGAATGCATTTCATTTAGCTTCCTGTCGCGCATGGAAATTTCCCATGTGGTTGCGTGTTGTGGGTCTGAAAGCCTTTCTCCACAGTAGACCTTATCCACTGGTCTATAACCAGACTTCTCTTATAACGACTAAGTGAGAATTTGATTCAGCGGTGGCAAATCAGCTAGATTAGCATAGCTGCATTTGCTTGCAATGAAGTAATTGCGTGCATTGCTTTGAATGTACTTAAATCAAATGTGTGCATCAATTACATATAAATAAAACGGTAACAGTTTATTAAAGGGGAGTGTGCAATAGGCGACATGACATAAGCTTGTCAGAACAGCTGTTGTACAGGGGGGTATATGGGTAAGACCATAACTTTTTCTCAGAGTGGGGCCTTAACTGGCCATATGACGGCAGACGGTGTAGAGTAGACTAAAAGGCAACACTGATGGAGCTGAACGACCTAACCATAATTGCTCCAGTGGCTCAGTAATTACCTTGTCCCAGCTGCTGTTGAAGAGTTGAGGCTCCATGTGACTGTGCCTGGGGCCCTCTCCACCATCTAGGACCTCCTGATAATGGTCATGGTCATGATCACCATCCTCTCCGGTGTGACCCAGGTTCAGAGCATTCATTAAATTATCTAGGTCTGTATTGAGATAAATTTGGTGGATATGAGCCAGTAAAACAGTCAGTACAGTCTGTTTACATATGAACACATTGAAATTATTACACAAATGAATAGGCATATTAAATGAGGGCTAGATATGTACAGAAGGAACAGATCCACTAGGTTTATTGACTAGCTCCTTAGCTAACATTAGTTAGTTAGCTAACAGGCAATCAGTTTAGTAATTTAGATTTAAATGAACCTAAAGTTTTAATTAAGTTGAATAAAAAGCCATCATTCTTGTTATTATAAAATGACAACATTAATATAAAAAGAACACAAAACCCATCTACTAAAATTAGCTAGCTAGGTGAATGCTTGCTCGGGTTTGGAAAATGAATGGTAAAAATAGTTAACCTTCTACATACATTATGTTGCCTCAGGGAATCAGACCCATTTCACTCACTAATCAATAATATGATAATTAATGATGACAAAGGATTTAATAATTAAATATGTTTTTTTAAATTTATTTTTCCTATAATTAGCTAGTTTCCCAGCTGATTGCTTGCTCAGGTTGGAAATTGAATTATGCTAAAAGATTATCCTCATGATGTTGCCTCAGGGCAACCAGCCCACTTTCCCCACTTTACAATGATGTGCCACTTAATTAATTATGATAAAAGCTTTAATAAAGATGGGAAGGGCCAAACATGTGTTTCTTAAAAGCATTTTATAGTTAATAACATGCACACTGATTTAATGTCTTTAAGCCTTTTTTATCATGTAGCACTTAGCATACACTATGCTTGACTAGTGTCATCAGTAGTTTACCAAATATATATTACTTAAAGATGAATTTATTTCTGAAATATTTTATCATAAAATATTTTTTATTTATCATAATTTAACTTTTTAGTGGTTATTATTGGTTTCAAGTAATTGGTGTGGAAAAAAGCAAAACTTACTTGCATCATGATAATATAACTTCTTTAAATATGAATATAAAAATGTTCTTTTGGCATTTTTAGTATTAGGTAGTTTTGTGTTTTGTTTTAAAATATACATAACAATCCTTCTTTTATATCAGACAGTGTAGAATGTTTTGCTTTAGTTGGACACTGTTACCTTAAGGCAACATGCCCTAAAAGGACCCCCTTACAAGTTATTATATATTATAAGAAATGCTTTTGATTTTAATAACCAGGTGAATCAAGCTTTCTCTACACATTCCTCTTGTAATGCATGGAATAGTAATTGAATGTTTTACTTAATTACATATTCATTCACACAGGAGTAAATTACTGTGATTGCCTTGTAGCTAACTCTTACAGCACTCAAACTAAACAGGCCCGCTAGTTCCTAAACACAGACCAAGTCACCACAATGATGCCAGCGCAGCAGTGAGCAGGTGTAATTAGCTGCATCATTCAAGTCAATGACAGGTTGCTTTCCTCTCATTCCACATCATGCACTTTACTACGTCACTGTCCTACCTCCAACAGTGATGTTGCCCGAGCTGAAGTGGTTGAATATGTAATCCATGAAGAACTCCTTGTCTGGAAGGCTACGAGCTGTCATGCAGTCTCCCTGCAAGACGTGATAGATTATAATGCCCAACACTTCGTCCAGGTCGGTGTGTGGGTCAGCTCCTTGATGGTCTTCGTCAGTTACATTGCTCTCTTGTAGGATGTCAGTCAACGAGAGACAGTGCTGCAGAAGTGATAAAAAAAAAACATTGCTGTCAGCGCCGGGTGTCAATCATCTGTCAGTACAGATTCTGACAGGATGCAGAATCAGCTTTTGAATTTTAGATTCAGATGTAGTCACGTCTCTGGGTTACTGTTATACTGAAACTGAATCTTGATCACTTCTTTCAGTTTTACCAAAAATTAATATGGAATTAACATGGAGTCCATGTGGAACAGTATGGAAGTCCAGAGATGCCATTAGGAAGTTGAGATTACAATTTATGTAATCCTTATATAACAAAAAGTGACTAATTTAAAACCTCAGGTATCATTATCTATCTATCTATCTATCTATCTATCTATCTATCTATCTATCTATCTATCTATCTATCTATCTATCTATCTATCTATCTATCTATCTATCTATCTATCTATCTATCTATCTATCTATCTCTACTTCTTAAAGGAAACCAAACAAAGTTTTTGTACAATGCCATAGACAAACCTCCTGGATTTTCCACCAGTTTCTATAAGAATTAAATGTAATTTATAATAATAAATAAAATAAAGACATATATAAGAGAAATATATAATACATTAATAAATACACATGTACTTACTTCATCATGTCCCTCAGGGATATAATACATCTCCATATCATGAAGCAATTTCTCCAAGCCTTCCGTTCCCAGGCTGACCTCTTCCTCATGGCTGTCACTGTGGTCACTGTGAGCTAGGATTGACTGGATGAAGTGGTCAGTCTCTTGCGCCCAGCGACCCTCACGGATGGCTGTGCAGGTGTTTGAAACAGAACTGAGGAACAGGCAGCACCCGGCAGCCACCCTGAAGAAGCCTTCGACCTGCAGACCGCTGGAACTGGTGTAGTTGCTGACCAATTGGCCTATGTTGTCCTCTAGAATGGACTGCAGACAATAGAACAGGAGAGAATCAGTGTTTAACGTAGTCAGTGTTTAAAGTCTCGTTTATACTATAGTTACATTTTCAGAGCAAGGCAGCTATTCGAGTGGCCAGATGACTGAAAGAGGTCAAGTATTCCGTGGGCAGATTTAAACAGGGAGAAAGATGAAGTTAGATTCATGAAGCCTCCGGCCTAATCATATTTGTCCTGAGGTGTACATTGTTATTAAAACTGTCTATATGAGTTCTTTAGCGAAAGCTTTTGTGTTGCCT
Organism: Prochilodus magdalenae; assembly: GCA_024036415.1. Lineage (NCBI taxonomy): Eukaryota > Metazoa > Chordata > Actinopteri > Characiformes > Prochilodontidae > Prochilodus > Prochilodus magdalenae. Next base: position 233,870 of record JAMWET010001275.1, read on the forward strand.
TCAAAATAAAAGCTTTATACGCTGTATTTAAATGATACAGAAGTCTAAACAGCAAAGTATGATTTCTGCTGGAGTGTGTCATGTCTTTGTCTTCATTGCAAATTCACTCTTTGGGAGATTCATATTCTGCTTTTTCCCCCAAAGGAATCTATAGATATACTTTTCCAGACTTCCAAAGTTCAGGTATAGAAGTTGGTTGTATTTTCTACTTCTCATGATTCAAACTATTCCAAACACGCTCTGTGATGTTGAGGTCTGGACTCTGTGGTGTGCAGGCCATTGTTCTGAGAATGCCAAGAGTTTCTTAATTTTTTTATATCATGTACTTCATTGATCCTACGAAGGGGAATTTTTTTTTTTTGCCTAACTATTGCCAATCTGGGAACAGCCAAACACTGCTAGACCATCAGCACTGCCTGGGGCAGTGGGCAGTTAAGAGTTGGGGATCATATTGTGCCTATAATGTATATATTTTATTTCATTTTCTCAGTATGGATGCTCTATGAACCATGTGAATGCATTAATAATTCTTCGCTATGATGAAAAAATGTATATATTCTGAAAATATTTGCAGAAAAAAGTTCAAATTACCAACAAAGGTTGAACATGAAGGTTCCCATAACTTTTGTAATCTTTGCTTACATGGCTGCTTCTTTAGCATTGCTCAAAAAAAACTTTGGGTTGTCATTTGTCATTGTCATTTGTACTATATTACAGCAAAAGAAAAGAATGTTCTGATGTAATATATTTGATTTTTCATGTGAAAATGAAGTAAATTCAACCCAAGTTAAATACACTTTTGTGCTAGTTTAGGAACATGTTGCTATATAACACTTGCCTGCTCCTGACCTCTTCTCATTCCCAATAATGAAGCACTTCAAATAAGCCATTGTTAGTCAAGAACCTCCCCTTGAGCAGTTCCTCAAAGAACCCTTTCATTCTTCCACAAGCCCTTTTTCATTTTGAGAATGATTCCAGCAAAAGACCTTCTATATCATGTTTGTTTTCAACGCTTATGCCTGAGACAAAGTCCAGTGGAGAAAATACGCAGTTCGGACACAAGGTTCATAAAAATTAGAAAAGAGGGGGCTTTTAAAGAATTAATAATAATAATAAAAAAAAGAAAACAAATAATTAAATAAATAAATCATCTAACTAGACATTCAAATAAACAATAAGACCTGAAAATAAACCTAAAGATAAATAAATCTAAAAGATAATACTGTCAAGTAACATGTAAAATTATTAACGTAAATAAAACGAAATAAATAAATATAAAAATAATAAATAAACAAAATATTGGTATTTATTTGTAATTTGGCCATTTTATTTGTATTTAAATGTAGCGTTTTGATTTTTTTTTTGTAATCGAAAATAAAAGAATTTGCTCTGGAGAAATTAAAAAAACACAAAAATAAAAACATCTCGTGTTTGATTCACTATTAGCCTGTATTGTTTTTACAGTTTAGTCAGTTATGAGTTATGAGTTATGAGTCCAGTAAGTTTTGAACACGTGCTGAACGTGCCTGGTTTAACTAGCGGTACATTCCAATCGTTAGATTCCAGAATTCTCCAGCAAATCAGTGCCTGAGATTCTCCACACAATCAGCACAGCTTTAAATCCTTTAAACGGTTTGAAGTGTTCATGGATTAGTCAGAACTGGTCTTAACGCGCTCTGCTCACGGCCGGTGTAGCACACGGACCCGTGGCAGGAGTGGTGTTGGACCTCGACCCCAACCGAAAGCAGCCTGCAGAAGCAGTGTTGAATAAAAAGCAGTACCTTTCCACACGACACGTCGGACCATTGCACACGTTTCTCCAGTAGCTTGAAAAAGGAGCGGACGGCGCCTGCACTCAGGTTGTCTGCGCCGGGGGACAGCAGGCTGACCACTTTCCCGTACGCGTCTTCTCTGGCGCCGTGCGACTCAAAGCAGCACGCGAGGCAGATCAGAAAGAGGAGGAAAACTCTGTTCCCGGTTTCCATTTAAGCTTTCTGGTTAACAGAACAAACACCCAAAAAGACTTTGGTGAGATGTGGTGGAGGCTTTGGGTGGTGGGAGCAGTTTCTGGTGGAAGTGCTAGCTTCTCACTGGTTCGTAAAGGTGCTTCCCAATAGAGAATATACCTGCTCAGGTAGAGACTCCTCGCGCCCTCTCCACTCGATCCTGATTGGTCCCCTGCTTCACTACGTCTCGTCAAAGCAGCAGTTTGTTCCCTAAGCTTTGGTCGGATGGGGGGCCTGTCTTAGCTAACATCTGTCCTGCTAACTCTTAGAAGCTCCTGCCTCTGGCTCTCCAAACATATGCCTGGACATTTTTGACAGTACCTTGAATTCACTAAGTGCTATTCAGAATAAGCTGCATAGAAGTGGGTAATAAACAAATATGGCCACTCATGGTGAAGGGGATAGGCCTGTATAGGGAGTCATCGGCCACTAAGCCTATAGATGAGCCTTAATAAACCAAAAGAAGCCCCAAAGACCCATTGGCTTGTAATTAAAATCTTTTTTTTTTGTATCCCCACCACACAGAGCGGGTTCTACAGGGTATTTGTTACTCATGCTTATGACTTTTGTATGTATTGATATATTTAAGATAAAATAAGTGATAAATATATCTTCTTATTCTCCTCCTCCATTGTTATCCCCATCAGCCATGCTACGTGGACATAAAGCATCAAAACAACATGAGCTCTGACTTTGGTTCCACACTGTGCCTTGGTTCCTGGTTCCTGACCTGAGATCAGCTGACTGTACCACAAGTACAGCACAAATATTATGTGATTATTAAAAGGTAAGCAAAACTGGCCTCATATCAGCATAAAGGGCAATTTCTCCCAACTCTGCTGCTGCCCCGCCACCCATCCCCAATCCAACTTCCAGCGGCTGAATCAGCTGTTATGAAGCTATAGCAGCAGAGTTTTGCTACAAGTGTACCGGTCAGCGTTTTCTCGAAAGTGAGCGGATTCACACTATGGGCTGCTACAGGACACAGGTGAATATGTGACCTATTTCTCGGGTGTTTGAAGCTCAGAGTCGAAAAGGCCTGCGCAAAAGCAACAGCAACTCAGGCTCTTCAGCTCCTCTGCTTGAAAACGTGCTGCCTCATCAGTCCACTGAAACTTATCATCTCAATCTGTCATCACATTTATTGGCCACTATATTAGAAACGCCTACCTTGTACCTCCGCTCAATGGCCACCTGATTAGAAACACCTACCTTATACATCCATTCACTGGCCAATTTATTAGAAACACCTACCTTATACATCCATTCACTGGCCAATTTATTAGAAACACCTACCTTATACTTAGATTCACTGGCCACTTTATTAGAAACACCTACCTATACTTTCATTCACTGGCCTCTTTTTTAGAAACACCTACCTTATACTTCCATTCACTCGCCACTTTATTATAAACACCTACCTTATACTTCCATTCACTGGCCACTTTATTAGAAACACCTACCTTATACTTTCATTCACTGGCCACTTTATTAGAAACACCTACCTTATATTTTCATTCACTGGCCACTTTATTAGAAACACCTACCTTATACTTCCATTCACTGGCCACTTCATTTGAAACACCTACTTATACTTCCATTCACTGGCCGCTTTATTAGAAACACCTACCTTATACTTCCATTCACTGGCCACTTTATTAGAAACACCTACCTTATATTTTCATTCACTGGCCACTTTATTAGAAACACCTACCTTATACTTCCATTCACTGGCCACTTCATTTGAAACACCTACTTATACTTTCATTCACTGGCCACTTTATTAGAAACACCTACCTTATACTTTCATTCACTGGCCACTTTATTAGAAACACCTACCTTATACTTTCATTCACTGGCCACTTTATTAGAAACACCTACCTTATACTTTCATTCACTGGCCACTTTATTAGAAACACCTACCTTATATTTTCATTCACTGGCCACTTTATTAGAAACACCTACCTTATACTTCCATTCACTGGCCACTTCATTTGAAACACCTACTTATACTTCCATTCACTGGCCGCTTTATTAGAAACACCTACCTTATACTTTCATTCACTGGCCACTTTATTAGAAACACCTACCTTATACTTTCATTCACTGGCCACTTCATTTGAAACACCTACCTTATACTTTCATTCACTGGCCACTTTATTGAAAACCCCAACTAATATGTAATGGTTGTTCTTCCATCTTACCTAACACCAACAGATCTGTTCCATCTAGTCAGGAACTTGTGACAAAGGATCTGGATCAGGTGTGGCAGAATGTGAATTATTCACTGTAGGGAGGTAACTTTCCAGGACAAGTGTTGTAGACCATTGCCCTACTAGTTCCACTCATAGGCCACTTTATTAGAACCACCAACAATGTGCTTCCACCCACTGGCTGCTGTATTAGAAACTTGACCATAGTCTTGTCCATTGCCCAAAAATATCCAAACCCAAAAATATCCATCTGTGAGAAACTCTATGAGAAGGCTAGAGGATGGCTAACACAAAATGTGCATCAACAAATGAACTGGTGAGAATAAGCTGATAAGTCAAAACATTATGACCATGCACAGATTAAGTAAATAATATTGATAAACGGACAGTCGACTGTCATAGTTGACGTGTTCGTTGTGGGAGAATCATGTAAGGAGACCTGAGGGACTTCGGGAAATCATTCTGGTCAGAGCCCAGAAGACTCTTTTGCTGCATCTCAAAGAAGACAAGGCTTGCAGGGTGTTATTTGTCAGTAGGGGCGAAGTGTTTTGGCTCATCAGTGTAAATCACTTTTTAAAGGCTTGAAGTTACCATATATATAATACTTTCCATTTTAATATGTTTTTTAGAAGATTGAAGAACAGTCTTCATCTTTAACACCCTGTAACAAGGAACGTAATAAATGTTTCTTCCTAAAGTCTGAGTAGACTGACAAATCAATAGTGTTATCTCCATTATACAAACTGCTCTGAGGGATGACTGAGATATCCAGTCTTATTGGTGGTGGACATGTTTGCGAGAGCATGTTTACTTGGCATTGGTGATGTACTGTACAGTATGACAGTAACCCAGTTTGGAAGAGTCAGTTTTTAATGAAGTATATTAACTAGTAGCAAAGTGAATAGCAAGGAACAGTGTGAGCTAAGTACAACTGACCTTTTCCATGATGTACCTTACATGTATGAATGTGGTTGTATCTCCATTTGAACTTTTATGCGTCATTTGAACACAGCAGCTGCTGTCTACACTGTGACATCTGGTTCCACTGACTTACATTAAAATTAAATTAGGTTTATGTCATTATTCTGTAGATGCTTTTTCTTCTTTAGACAGTGCCCGTGTGTTATTATAATGGAATACATTACTCAACACATTTAGAATAGTGTGCTCAATGTTCAGCTATCTCTACTTTTTTCAAAGTTGAACTCTGGCTAGATGTATATTATTAATCCACATAACCTGAGTATGAGTGATCATCTGAACTCTGCCCAGCACCAGACTCTGCTCAGACTGTAGCCATAAAGGAGCCCACCTGCTTTCAGATCCTTGTGTGAAGCTTTCGCACCTTTGTACTGCCCCATGTGTGTCGTTGGCTTCGCTCTGATCCACTGAAGAGCTCAGGGCACTTATCACTTCACTGTAATTGCTTTTAAACCCGGTGACACAGGGTTATTGCACTAGGCCTGACGGTTGCACCTTCATGACTTCTGGGAATGTTCTGTAGATATCAACTTTATGCAGCAGCCAACAGGGATAAATGATCCTGGAACTGCAGGATGAAGTGTATGCTTGTGATTTGTCCACAAGAGGGAGGCATTGGCTCTTTTAATCTAGCGGTGAATGCACAGCCACCCACCAGTTGACCTCACATGCTCTACTTTAGAAAAGGTGTTTAGCTCTCTGAGAAGGATGAAACGCATGTTCTGCACAGCACGTTCATGTCTTGCTTGACTTTGTTATTTGCAGAGGAACTGTTGCTTGTGTTCCTAATGAAGGCCAATTATGCATTTTCATTGAACTCGATGCTGTTGATGGCACAAGCAAAAGCACTTAATTAATTTGGTATTGCAGCTCACTGTAATAGCCACGGAAATTCAGGATTACTACACTGTTGCCAGTACTTGAACAAAACAAACAGAATGCAGTCTAAAATGAAGACTCAAACTTGTTGATAGAGAATGCAAATCTATTGCATACATAATACCCATGTAACTAACCATTCGTGTAATGTAATTAAGCATGTAAGTGTGTAATTACCTTTAGGGGGACTCTTCGGCCAGGATATACATCAACTGTATGTCTCCTCACCTACTAGAATAGTGATAAAGTGGGGGGCACCCTGGGGGGGTGTTTGCAATGTTTATGTTTGTTTGTTTGTTTGTTAGCTGCTAGGAAGTGACATAGCATATCTGCTACATCAATGGTTTCGCCATCAGTGCTGTATCATTGCGGCTGGGACATGGTGTTGGGGGTGGATTCCCAATTGTTGTACGACATGTTTGCGAAATGCATTCTGGGCCCATATATAGAAAATGGCTTACATATGGAAGTCATAAAAGACATTTTGAATGAATCGTTTTGTCATGTGAACAAATACATTTTCATACACCTGCCCATTTAGCCTACAGCAGTGCCGGTTCACACTGAGCCTGTGAGGAGTTTCCTGGCCTGGATTGCTTTGAATGTGGCAGAATACATGTCAGCCAAGCAGAGCAGAGCTCCGCCATGATAAAAAAGATGTGGGAAAATGGTCACTTGAAAAATGATTGGTGTGGTTTGGCAATAAAAACCTGCATAGACACCAAGTTAGCGTTAGATAAGGGCAATTTAAGGGATAAAGCTATTAGCACAGCTTTGCTGCCTGCTAATGTGGAATTTCACTGGGGAAAACTGTCACAGCTATTCACTGGGAACTTTTATCATAACATACGACTAGCTGTGACAAACTGAGAGTGGACGAGAGTGCATTAAAGCCAGCTAATAAGCCCTCCTCATTGACAGTCCACTATCTTCCTGGTCAATAACATTAACAGCGCTGGCCCTTGAGGGTAGAGACAGAGCCACAGCAGCAGACAAACAGCCATTTATCACATTGCTTTATTATGAGCAAAAAAAGATCCATTACACACTAAACATAGGCAGCTGCTTTCTCTTGAAGCCTCTCCAGCAAAGAGAAAGAGCGAGAGAGAGAAAGAGTGGGGTAGAGAGTGCTGTGCTTAAAGACAGTGACGCAATGGAGAGAAGAAAATGAGCTCCTATAGCATTGATCTGAACAAGGCTTCTGCTGAGGGCAGTGGAAAAAAAGCCTAAAGAGCCGTCCGACCACACAGAGCGTCTGAGTGAGCTGATTGGTTCCTGCGGCTATTCTTTTCTGGACAGAACGGACTGGCCATCCACCAAGCGGGTGGGTTCGCCATTGTTATGCTAAATATACATTATTGCAGACTAACAGTCTTTCTCAGGGCCTTGTGGGTAGATAGCTGCTTTAACCGTGCAGATGGGAGCCCATACTGGGTTTTAGCTGGGGAAAGCTTTTAGTGTAATGCGGGCCTTTTTCACAGAGGATATGCCAATGTATGTACAAACATGTTTCATATTCAGTGGCACATGCTACATTGCATGAGATACTGTGGCATTAGCATGCAGTTAGCCTCAGGAAACATAGAGCTTTATATAAATGGCTTTTCCTGAGCACTCTTTAGAACACAACTCCTGCTCTCAGTGCTGACTGATATGGCTGAGATATCCGGCAGGTCACTTCTAGCCACCCGAGTTTAGTATAAGGTGGAGAGGATTAACACCAAACCCACAAACCACAACACATGCCATTCACAGAATAGCACATGCAACACATTTACTCAGAAATGAATCTACAAAGTGAAATCTCTTCTGCCACAGCTATGGCGCCTCCCAAAGTGTGTCAATGACCACTCAAGGCAGTAGTGGGACGCAACCCACACCTCAAGAAGAGGAACCTCAGTAGCTTACCAAGTCTGACCAGAGTCTTTGGGGTATGTGGGAGCTCGCTATCTCTCTCCGTGGCCCCAAAAACACTGAAGCAGGGAGACTGATGCTGCATTCTCCTCCCCATGTGCAGCACCTGAAGGCCGGTTGGAAGGCCGTGTTTCATGTGTTGACTCAGCTTCTCCGGCAGCAGCCTTGCTGAAGTATCCCATTCAGGTAGTCAGCTGCTGTGCTACCGACTGCTATCTAATCATTCTTGCTGCTGCCTGTCCTCCCGACAGTGTCTGCTGCTGGACTTTCTATTCTGATGGTTCAGGTTTTGATGAAGACTTTTAAACTTTTGAGCATGGTTATATGCAAATTACAGAGATATAATGGCTATTTAATTGGTTCTTGCATTGTAAAAAAATTTAGACATTATATGCATATACCATGCATAATGTTAGAGATGTCAGAGATGAGGGGGACTGGCTTTTTATTAGAACGGAAAAGGGAAAATAGATGGTCCAGGTCTAGATGAGGGACGTTGAATGCTGGAGGGAAGAGGTGGGCGGAGCCCTGATTGTGACAACAACGTGTGTTCACTGATGTTGTTTTCTAATGTAAATTAAGTGCAAATGAATGCTAATTAATATATTCATAAATCTGGTAATATTGTATTTAATATGCAAACTTGTCATAAATGACAGAGTCTACTGAGTTGCATTACTTTTGCAGTTGTTATAAAAAATAAGGCGTTTCTGACTGAATTTCTCCTGTTTTCTTTGAGTGAGAGATTATTCCTCGTATCATGGTTTGGTTAACTTGCATGGGTTAAAGATCACTTCTGAAAAACTGCGTGTAATCTAACATTCTGAGTGGGAGTTTGTTATTATGCGGCGCCCTTTGGATTCTGCATTGTGTGAATGGAAGATTTATTGTGTGTCCTCCTCTTGTGTCGGGCCCCTGGTAGGCTGATACCGTGTGTTCATCTTTCTCCTGCAGTTAATGATGCGCCCATTAAGAGACCTTTAGAACCCTGCAGTGGAAGGGACACGTCCCACATGGGGACGAGCCTTTGTGTCTGGGTAGACAACAGAGAGACTGAAGATATTAACACCGTCCCACCATCAGACCCTCCCTCCTCCCTCTGCTGCACACACTCACACACATACATGCACATTTGTTATCATGCCTTGTCAGGACATGGATTGATACACATGTCTCTTATGTATTATATATATATAGTATAAAAATGGCTCTAAAATTCTCATAAACTCTCAGTTAAAACATTACATGTGACATTAAGTTATCACATTTTCTATAGGGAACACACTTATATGTGCATTTCAATGGCAGTTTTAGTGCAAAATGTTTATTAATGTATAAAATGTTTTGGGTTAATGTGTTATATTTAGCAGAAGTAAATTCCCATCTAGATAATTAGCAAAATATAACTTTTGACCAGGGGTGTGCTTACAGCTGTATACAATACTATGCAAAAGGCAGAAACCACCATTTACCATAAATCTGATAAATTATAAAAGTTTTCATGACACATTTCTGAGGAGAATATATATACACAATTTACACAAAGGAAAAAACTGGAGTTCAGAAAGTGATCAGAGCTACAGAAAATGGGACTCCTAACATCCATGCAAGACATGGTAGACCACCAACACTGCCCCCATCAGATAAACAGCAGCTTTTATCTTTGAGAGAGAGAGAGTGAGAGGAAATAATCATGCTCCACTCATGCTCCAGATCTGAAAGCGTCCACAGGTGTTTCTGTCCATCCTTTCACTCTGAACACTATGGATCTGAAAGGATGTGTACCTGTCTAAAAGCTCCTCACTGAGAAAAAGATATAGACATATTAGATAAAGAATCTGCTGGTGTTCTCAAAACAATAGACTGAACACTCCAGTGTCTAGACCTCAACATCATTGTATGTGTTTGAGGCTATTTGAATCGTGAGGAGCTAAAAGTTCTGAGACTGAGCTTTGGATAAATATCCCTGCAGAGTTCTTAAAAAAAAAACTAAAAGTGAGTGAAAAAAATGAAAGCTGTGATAAAAAAAAGCTGATACATTATAGTCATTACGGCCCCTACAGTACACGGGTAAATATGTCCCTTATATACATATGTAAGTACTAAGATTGACTTCAGTGGGGATCACTGGTACTGGCCATCTGACACTGGTAGTGAAAAACCGGTATCATCCCATATGTTATACATAGATGCAGTAATAAGCCTCATATGAATTCCAGATACAGTATATTATGATCACACCTGCAAGCACACACGCATACACACCCATGCTTATCATGAATACATTCTCGTTTCTTTCACAAACACACAAGTGTCCCGCTCTGTCTCGCTCACAAACACACACGCACACAGGCCTGGTCTGACAGCAATCACAAATGAAGCGTTAAATTAAGAAACAGATAGCGCTGTTCCCTAGAGAGAGGGGGGTCCCTACACAAAGGGAGAACCCGGCTGAGACCACACCATCATTAGCCTCAGAGACACCCTCCGCCTCTCCACTTCAACTACCAATTAAAGGTTAGCCTCTCTCTCGTTCTCTCTCTCTTTCTCCCCGCCTTTCTGTCCTCCTGTCTGTCTATCTGCTTTTCGCTAAACCAAACCCCTCCCAAAATATCAACAATGCCCCCTTGTGCTTTCTCTCTACAATCTTAAAAAGAAAAGGCCTTAAAGTGGTTCTTTAGAGTGATGCCATAACCAAACGTGTTTTAAATCTATAATAAGATTATAGATCTATATAAGCATTTTAACAGGATGGTTCTTCAGAAAGTCATGCTTAAAACTGAGATGTGAAGAACCATTCAAAGAGTCATCTCCACGTACGTCCAGACTCCATAGCCATTAATTGGATGTCCATGTTAAGAACTATCTGGGAACCTTCCATATGGCGTCCTGACAGTGTTTGGCTTCTCTGCACAGTGCCTTTGAAGACCTAGGTATGTTTCCCCGATGGTTCTATAATTGTAAATGAGATTTAATTGCAAAGAACCTTTCAAAAGTCTTTTAATGTAAAAGATTCCATACAATGTAATGTAACGTTTAATACAGGGGCTATTTATGAACATTCAGTCTGACATGGCGAAGGTGTCTGACTTGCGGTGTACCGTTGAAAGTAAAAGTGCTTAAATGCTTCTTTATATAATGTCTTAGAACAAACATATTTGGTTCTCCTAAACAGCTTTCAGTACATGTTTCTATAATGAACCATTTTTTGTAAATGAGATCTGTCACTATAGAGAACCTTTCAATGAATGTTTCAAGAATGTAAATGGTTGCATGCCAGTTAACAGAAATTCCAAGCCAAGAACTACTTGGGAACCTTCCATATGACACAGAGAAAGTGTCTGACTTGCTGTACACTCTTTAAAAGCGGTGCCAAGGGTTCTTGGCACAATGCTTGTTTGTTGAAAAAAAAAAACCTTTTAATGGCTAGTTCTATAATTAGCCAATGTTGTAAGTGTAATATAGATGTGTGGGTGTGAGGAACCCTTTAAAGGTTTAAGGAACCCCTGTATAATGTTAAAGGTGTTAAGCGTCGATGCCAAGAACTATTTGGGAACTTTCCATATAACACAGTGAAGATGTCTGGCTTACTGTGCTGTCTTAAAATAAGGTGTCTTGGCACAATGCCTTTGAAGACCCAGGTTTCCCTCAACAGTGTTTTAATGACCGGTTATATAATAAACCAGTTTTGTAAATCAGATGTGTGAATATGACATACCTTCCAATACATTTTTAGAATCACTATATAATGCATAGGGTTCCATACCAGTACCTGGAACGCCCAAGAACCTTTTTGAGAACCTTCCCCATGACACTGTGAAAATGTCTAGCTTACTGTACTCTCTTATACAAGTCCATTTGTTTTCCTAAAAGCTTTTAATGGATCATACCAATACTTTTATCACGATTGTAAATGGAGTATGTGAGTGTAAAGAACCTTCCTGAAATTAAAAGAACCTACACAAAATGTACAGGACTGCTATCAAGTTATGGCTACTCTAGGAACTGAACCTTTCAGGAACCTTTTATAAGACAATGACTTGCTGTACGGTCTTAACAATTAAGATACCAAAATGCCACCTCATGCAATGCCACCAAAGGACCATATTTGATTCTCTATAACACCTTAATTAATTAAAGTTAATTAATGTTTCTATAATGAACCAGTTTTGTAAATGTGTGCATGTGATTAGACTTTCAAAGAGTGTTTATAAAGTCTTCATATTATATAAAAGGCTCCATAACAGTTAATAGAAAGTCCAAGTCAAGACCTTTTGGGAATCTTTCATGTGATAAAGAGACTTCCTGTCTTGTTCTGCATTTTAACAAAGGTACCAAGGGTTCTTTGCACAATGTCTTTGAAGACCCAGGTCTGTTTCCCCAAAATATGGACGGTTCTATAATCGTAAATGATGAGACATGTGAGTTTAAAGACCCCTTCTGGGAACCTTCCATATGGCACACAGACAGTGTTCTGGTGCAAAGGTGCCTACAGTGACTAGGTCTGAACATGAGACACGTCTGTTTCCCTAAATATTGGTGGTTCTATAATTGCAAATGAAACATTTGATTGCAATGAACCTTTTGAAATAGATTATATTATAGATCTGTTATAGATAATAGAGATAGATAGATAGATAGATAGATAGATAGATAGATAGATAGATAGATAGATAGATAGATAGATAGAATGTAACTTGTAAACCAAGCACTATTAAAGAACCATCAGTATGACACAATGAAAGTGTCTGGCCCAGGTTTGCTTCCCTGGAAAATCTTTCAATGACCGGTTCAATGACAATGATTATTCAATAGCGGTAAGAGGGATGGTCAAGAACTATTTGGTAGCTTCCATATGACACAGTGAAAAGGTCTGGTTTGCTGTACTGTAACAACATTTGTTCTTCTAAAGCTTCTAATAGAGCATTCCAATCATTAACCGTTCTTGTAAATGTGAAGAACATTTTAAAAATCACAAAATGTCACGGCTCAGTTGCAGTTTATGACTATTCCAAGAACTGTACAAGCAAATAATCCTTTGGGAACCTTCCTTGTGTAAGTATCTGTCTTTCTGTACACAGTAAGCCAAAAAGTGTTCTTTGTGCAAACAGCCGTGTTGGGTTCTTTCAAAACTTTCAGCATACGGTCGCTGTCCAAGGAAAAACATGTATCTCCATTTTTGTTGATTTTTACTTTTATGCCTCATTTGATCACATGAGCTGCTGTTTACACTGTCTGGAATTTCATGAAGAATGGACCAACAGAAATGGGCCAAAACTGCTTGAGAAGATGGTCTGGTTCCATTGACTTCCATTCAAATTAAATGCATTTTTAGCCTCTCCTGTAAAGGTGCCATTTTGGAGATACCTGTTTTTCTTTGGAAAGTGACAATATAGAACCTCCACATAGTGAAAGGGTTTTAGGAAGAACTCTAGATAGCTCGAGCTCAAACTAGGTAGAACCTTTATATTTGTTTATACAATGTACTTTTAATTTAATTTGTTCATCAGTGTGGAAACTTCATCAAACTAGAAACCTTACTTTTAAAGTTACTATTTAAATTTGAATTTCCAGTCATTTTAATATTAAATCTGTGCATGAGAATGTTTTATAAGTGAGGCCTGTGGCACTATAAGTGTTCTTTCCATGTAATCAATTAAAGACCCCTTTGTTCAGCATGTTGTATGGGTGTACAACCAGTCTTCATGAACTAATGCACTTACATTCATTCTTATTGCTCTTCACTATTTCTTTGTTGCCGTGATGGTTTTGTGTACACACATAGATGCTGAATACTGACACTGCCTTTCATCTGGGTTTTTGAGAGATTAAAAGTGGTGGTCCGAAAATTAGAAGTGACAGCAAGGTTTTGGTCAGATCAGAGCCTTCTCCGAGTCATTTTGCATGCGTCTGAAGACAGCTAAATGATGAGGGGTACAGTCAAATTAATCTCCTGGGTTGCAGACATTGACAGCTCTGCGGTATAAAAAAGACTCTAATCCAGTGAGGATTATCAGTTGTGTGTGTTAAAAAGGGAAAGGAAAATAAGGAGGAGTGTGTGTGTGTGTGTGTGTGTGTGTGTTTGACAGGGGTAAGTGAAGAGGGTGTGTAAGGGCAAAGGGATATGCCTGGCTAAAATGAACCCTTGACAATCCAGCAAAGTATCCATCTTAGCAGTTGATAGATGTCCATGGTGCCGATCAGTTCATTTTCCTCATTTTGGCTCATCCTCCAATTTCATCCCAGCCACTGATCGCACGTCAGCGTGAAAAGGGCAACTTTTACTCAAAAGCCTAATAAGTAGCTGGGGGTAGGGCAGCTCAGTGTCTGTCACACCATCATCCCCCATCCCCAATCTTTTCCTTTACAGATTCATGTCTGTGAAGGTGGTGCTTATGTTGCACGAAAACAAACTCGGATTCAGTGCTGCTTGGAAAAACAAATAGCCAAGCAATTTCAGTGTAGACACACCCCCATGTAATTTAATTATTAATCTTAAAAGAGTGAACAGAAACATTCTCCTCACATATACTAGATCCAGCCAGAAGTGTGCATGTGCTGCTTCTGATTCTTTACTTCAAGTGTTTCTGCCACATCCACAGACAAACATCTGCAGTAGGATGGGCCATAATAAAGAGCTCAGTGGGTTTAAACTGTCATAGGACGCCTATGCCACGGAGTGAAGTATTTACAGCAGGTTAACCAGGAAGCGACAGATTACTCCAATAGCCTGATAAAAAATATCAGGACTTCCTTAAAATAGGATCCATGACTGACAAAGATCAGTTTGTGTATTACCAAGTGTCGGCTGGACTGGTAAGGCATGGTAAAGCAAAATTTATGAGCAGTGGACACATCTTCTCTGAAGTCATGAATCATGCCTCTGGGTTTGGTAGATGCTGGAAAGACGTTACCTACATGGTAATGCATAGAGCCGAAAGGAAAGCCTGGTGGAGAAGGGAAGATGGTCTGGGGTTGTTTTTCAGGGTTGGAGCTCGGACCCTTAGTTCCAGTGAATGGTAATGTTTGTGATATTTAGATAACTGCATGCTTCCAACTTGGAAACAAGAACATGTTTTCCCGTTCCAGCATGGCTGTGCCCCTGTGCACAATATATGGTTCATAAAGACATGCTTTGACAAGTCTGGTGTGGAGAAGCTCCAGTGGCTAGCACAGAGCCCTGACCTCAACCCCACTGAACACCTTTGAGATTAATTAGAACATTGATTGCGAGCCAGTCCAACATCAGTGTCTGAACTCACAACTGCTCTTTTGACTGAATGGGTACATACAGTATTTCCACAAACACACAGCACATCCTTGAGTGGAGAGTGTAGGCTGTTGTAGCTATAACGGGTGGGTCAACTCCATAATAATGCCTGTGGTTTTGGAATAGGATGTCCAACAAGTTTATTTGGGGGTGATGGTCAGATGTAAATATGGTATTTGTTATTTACCATTGTATGTGCCATTTGAGAAATTGTGAAACATTATATCTCAGGTGTTTTGGTGCATTTCTCAGTTGTACAGGCTGCTGGCATTTGCTAACTGATGCTAAGTTTTACTACGTGATATAATGGCACTTATCACTGAAAATAGCTGATTCAGCAGACTCTTTATCATTGAATTTAACAGGCTTTTCCTTTGACTAGTTTGTGAACTGGGCTTGTCGCTAACAGGCTAACAGGCTAACAGGTTACAATAACATTCACAAACAAGCTTTATGTTTTACTAACTATGAGTATGAAAAATATGCATCATGCCTGAGAACACCCTTACCTGTGATATAATGCAATGCAATGCAATGCGATGCAATGATTTCTAGTTTTGTTTTTCTTTATTAGAATTATCTGTTTATGGTCAGTGTTTACTTGTAAATTTTTGTACCGGAAATTTTACCAGGTTAATTTTTCAAAGACTATTTATAATAATTCCGCTTAGGGATTTGTATGGTTTAACAACCTCTAGTAGGCTAAGCACATAAAATGGTTTAGCTTGTCAAGAAATCTTTTAGCCAGTTTGAGGTTATGTTAAATATTAGATAGTAAATTGTTTACTTCACATCAATTTTTCCTTGTAAAATCTGTAAAGTGTCCTCAGATGGCGTAGTTATGTGAGAGAGACTCATATTGTAGTAAGTAAGTAAGTACACTGTGTATGTACAGGGGTAAGTACACTCTTTTCCTTTACACTGTTTGGATAATGTGCATATTTATGCATGCTATTTCCTAACAGGAAACTGTATGACAGTCACATTAGTGATGCTACATTTTATAGCATAGCAAGTATTGTCCTAATCAGCCATGCTGGATGATAAATCTGTTGGCTGGAGAGAAAGATGATGTGGATACTGTGGTGACTCAGGGACGAGGACGGGGACACAAACAGAGTAAGATTAATGCTCTGTCTCTGAAACCTTCCCCTTACCATCTCCTGCCTGCCAAACTAAGTCTCTGTCTGTGTTTCTGTATCACTGTGTCATTGTCCATTCCGCTTTGCTCTGCTATGTATCAAAGACTGACACAATCAGTTATTGGAAAAAAAGCAGTGGAGCTGAGACCAAGTGTTTAGATCATTTTAACAGTTGCAACAGTAAAGAAAACTTACCATGATGCCATTGTTGTGTATATATACAGTATATATGTGTGTGTATATATCGTCACTGTCCAAAGAAAAACATGTTTCTCAAAAATGGCAACTTTACAAGAGAGGCCAAAAAACTCATTCTGTTGCAATGTAAGTCAATGGAACCATACGTCTTTCCAAAGACTTTTGGACCATTTCTGTTGGTCCATTCATAATGCAGTTCTCGCGGCATCTAACGGCAGCAGCTGTGATCTCCGAGATGTTCTTCATCTGACAGCAACTATATATATATATATACACACCCATCATCAAAAGTTGCACTCAGAAGGAATCAACCAACAGCAATGAAACTTAGTGGGTAGGTTTGACATTGTGAGACATGCAGACGATGCTTGGCCTTATCGCTGTACCTTACTGACCCAATAGCCACGATTGCAGACAGTAAACAGTGATGACCTCCTTAAATCATGAGTCAGTTAGTGCCTGCACCATTGGCAGACAGCTGCACAATGCAGGACTACATGTAGAATGTTATGAAGACTGCCCTAAATACCACATCAGGCAAGACAAACGTCTAGAAGGCCTGGGGTCACTGCAGCTCCACCTCCTTGACCCCTGTTACAAAATCTGCAGGAACTGTAAGAGAATATTCAACCTGCATGGGATGGGTTATCACAGGACACCATTAGGAACCTCAACAACTCCATGCCGAGATGTCTGGCATGTTGTGTGTGCAATAATGGGGGCCCTACACTATACTAAGAGACACTACTTCTGTATGTGTAGCTCAGTAAATATTGTTTATATCAGTCTAAATCGATCATAATTTATTGTTCCAGGTAAACTTTATCTTCTGTCTGAATAGCATTGCAATTCCACACTTTCTTCTGGGTGCAACTATGATGATTGTTTTAATGATGAGTGTATATATGTATAAACTACAAAAAACCTGGGATTAAAACTGTTCCCATCAGATAAACAGTTCTTAAATGTTTGAGAGAGAGAGGAGAAAATCAAGCTCCTCTGTATCTTCAAATCTAAAAATACCCACAGGTGTTTCAGTCCATCCTCCTACTTTGAGAATACAACTCAATGCTATATGCCTAAAATTGATGTGTAGCTGACAAGAAGCCCTTGATCTGAGCCCACACTACATGATTTAACTCAGATTTGCCCTTTCTGACAAATTTTCATAATCATAAGTGGTTTTCCAGATGGGGACCTCGATCGGGAGCTCAGAAGTGATTGAGGGCGAGAATGATCTGTCAGCGTGAGATGAGAAACGAGTCAATCTTTGGCCTTCAGACAGAGCTCTGAAGTGATTGGGGGCCCTATGATGTTTTTTAACATATTTAATTTTAACAGCTCATGAGATGGTCAGTAGAGTAATTCAGCGAGTGGTTCAGGCATTAGCCAATTAGAGAACTGTATGACAGAAGAAGGTGGACAAGAGCAGCTCAAAGTAAACAATCACAGTCTACATTTTCAGATCAGCAGCCAGTTCACTGTGATCTGCATTTCAATCCCTGTCCATCTCCAGTTTACAAGTTCCTTACACATCTAATGCGTACATCAACACACAAACGGGACTGGTCCGGTTTAGCCTTGTTAGGATCGTGAGATAGCTGAGGAGATCTGGGATGTAGAGCGCATTTTATAGCACGTCACATAGGAAATCCTGTTAAAGACAGATGTTAGGTGTATGTAGCGTAGCCTTAACTTTCCTAAAAAGAAGAACACAGAAAAGAAGAGCATTTGCGAATCAAATCAAGCTGCTGGAGTTCTCAGAACAATGGACTGACCACCCCTGAGTCCAGACCTCAACACCTCTGAATATGTTAGGGGTTATTGGGATCATGAGAAACATAAACTGCAACTTCTAAGGCTGAGCTTTGGAGGTGTAGAAAAATATCCCCTGCAGAATGCATTACCAAACACACCATATATGCAACAGTATCTGAAAAATGAGGATGCCAAACGCTGATAGTGGTGCAGTGTGTTTATTTAATATATTTCTAATTATTATGCTTGTTGGTGAATATGCTCATATGTGCCAGAATCTGTTTAGAGGCTGTAATTAGCAGCAAAGGTAGTTGGTCATACTGAGCTACACCTGTGAGATTAGGAGCAGGGGACAACATCTAACCAAACAGAGCAATCTGGTATATCATCTCTACCGCGACACTGGCCAGTGGGTGTGTGTGTGTGTGTGTGTGTGAGCGCAATGGCTGCTTGAGTTCCCTTAGAGGCATGGGACCCTGGACATCTGTACACTTCTGCCATGCGTGGTCAGCCTAGCATTTCTAATCCACCACCCCCACCAACCCCCTCCTGCCGCTTCCCCATACCGTCATACTCTCCCCTCCAGTGACCTCCTTTCTATCTTGCTCCCCCACTCCTCCTCGACCTCCTCTCTTCATTTTTTTTCAGCAGGTTGTTTGATATACAAACAGAAAGTATGTTGGCATGAAATACATTTCCTGCGTCTTTTTAGTTCTTTACATAAAAAACAATTATTTATTTTGGCAATTCCATGAAAAATGGCTACACTGTTAGCGTAGATGGGTTTAAAACAATGCAATGTACAGGGGTTGGACAATGAAACTGAAACACCTGTCATTTCAGTGTGGGAGGTCTCATGGCTAAATTGGACCAGCCTGGTGGCCAATCTTCATTAATTGCACATTGCACCAGTAAGAGCAGAGTGTGAAGGTTCAGTTAGCAGGTAAGAGCACAGTTCTGCTCAAAATACTGCAATGCACACAACATTATGGGACATACCAGAGTTCAAAAGAGGACAAACTGTTGGTGCACGTCTTGCTGGCGCATCTGTGACCAAGACAGCAAGTCTTTGTGATGTATCAAGAGCCACGGTATCCAGGGTAATGTCAGCATACCACCAAGAAGGACGAACCACATCCAACAGGATTAACTGTGGACGCAAGAGGAAGCTGTCTGAAAGGGATGTTCGGGTGCTAACCCGGATTGTATCCAAAAAACATAAAACCACGGCTGCCCAAATGACGCTGTATTGGCCGCAAAAGGAGGCCCTACACCATACTAATTGTTTTTTTCTAAAACCAGTTTCATTGTCCAACCCCTGTAGCTCCATACCACAATTCCTAAAACCAAGGAACTAAGTATTACGTAGAAGCTCTAAATAAAGTGCGCTGCAATTTAGATTTAATAATAAATTGTTTAACTTAGCAACAAGTGCAGCAAAATAATACTCTTGTGGATGGCGCTAGGCCTTTGCTTTGAGTCATAAACATCAAAACAATTAGACAACAGGGTGCCACTTAGTTTGCATTCAAGATTCAAGAGTGTATCGTCATATGAACAAAGAAACAAGCAGTTGCACTGTGTAGTGTAATCCTTACTCTGCATGACTTCCCCAACTGCAAGTTATAACAAGCCTAATATAAATACGAAGTACTAAATAAAGAAACACAAATAGAGAATAAGAGAAAAAAGAAAGTAGCACAGTAGTGACGTTTTATGCTAACCCATCCAACGCTTGGCATTGTGCTTGGTGATGTATGGCTTGCATACAGCTGATCATTCGTGGAAACCTATCCTGTAAACTTCCCTGCACACGTTTGTGCTACTGTTTATGCCACAGGAGGTGTGGAACTCTGTGCTTACTGAGTCAGCAGAGCGCTGGCGACTTTTAAGCACAATGTGCCTCAGCACTCTGAGACCTCCCTCTGTAACTTTACATTTTCTGCCACTTTGTGGTTGAGTTGCTGTGGCTCCTAAACACTTCAACTTTCAATTCTACCACTCACATCTGATTGTGGAATATCTAGGACGGACAAAATTGATTTGTGGCTAAGGGATAGATTCCACAACTTCCACACCTTTGAAACTTGGATTTAGGAGACCACTGCACACTTCACTTCAGTGGTATCTGTCATGACTTGCCAGGCCATGTGCATTCATGTGTTACGGGGAAGTGGTTTTGAAAGGAAGGCTGAAAGTAGGGGGTGGGATCTTTTTCAAAAACTGGCTTACACCTTCTGGTTAATTCTAAATTATATGCACAGGCTTTAAACAAGTTTCACTCTGTCCTTTTGGTAACCCTGGCATAGAGCCTGGCATCCATTTCTAACAATTTGCAGGGTCTTCTAAAGGCCCAAAATGATGTTTTCATTCACAACGTTGGTCATACTTACTGAAAACCATCACATGATTGGTTAATTCCACCATTCCACCATTGGTAGTAAAAGTAAGCAAAGCATTCTGTCCAGCTCCTAAAGTCCTAACCAATTGGGGAGTTTGCATGGATGCACCTACCTAGATACAGCAGAGGAAAATCTGGAGTAGATAATTTTCCACTGGCCACTTTATGAACTTCGGTTTTTTCCAACCACAACATAAAAGCAAATGAGATTCATATTACAATTAATGCTTATAACACAGATGTGAATGCTCCTAAATAAAACTAATTTAATAGTCTAAGATGGTTTTAAAGGGCCCTAAGGGCTGCTTGTTGATAGGACGCGTTTCTATTTGGTTAAAGGGAAATGTGCAACATAATATTTTTTTTATTATTTCCATCACTCTGCGCTTTGCTAACCAAAACCAATGAGATATGGATATATCTTTGGAGATCAAAGCTACTCGCAGCAAATCCGAGTCACGTTCAAATGACAGCATCCTCATGATCCAGCTGCATATTTTCTGCAAGTGCGACTGCGACTGCCCTTTTCCGGAGTTCACCCTCAAGCCCCTTTTCCGGAGATGATGTTACTGTTACTAAAATAAAGCGTGACGCTTAATCCGTTTAGTTGTTCAGAAAGTGTTTTTTTCTCTCTCTCCCTATTTTTCAAGAGCACGGCCAAGTACAGAAGCAAAAAAGCCAAGGGTCCCCTTGTCTCCGAGTGCCGGTTTGGGCTGATTGAAGCTGGAACCCCCCGCTGTGCTTTCACACGAAGCCGCCACGCTACCTCCGGAAATAAATAAAAAACACTGGTAATCTCAGTAGGCCCCTTCTCAGCACTGCTGCCTGAAAGTGTGCAGAGAAAACACAGGCAGGGCGGAGAGGAGGAAAGTTTCCCTCAGATCTAATCTGCCTGTAGCTTGCGCTCTCTCTCTCTCTCTCTCTCTCTCTCTCTCTCTCTCTGGCGATGTGTTCCACTTCCCTTTGTTTTGGTGAGTGTGCTCAGCTGTTGGACGAGGAGGCTGTCGTGCGTGAAAAAAGCAAAGGGGAGGAAAAAGAAGCCCGGGCTGGAGAGCATGATTAACTTAATTAACGGCAGCCCTGTCTCACATGTCAGAGGAGAGTAAAAAGGCTACAGTTGCTGCTATCGTATAAGGACGGAGGAATGAACGAAGAAAAGTGGAGACGGAGAGGTACAATTAGCTAAAGGCCCCACCAGCTGTGAGGAAGCCTTCTGCTTATCTCCTCCTTTGTTGCTCTTTACTATTCCAAGTGTAACCTAAATACTCAACCCTCCATGCGACATGCGTTCAGTATAATGCATGTTCATATATGTTAAGTGACCCACATGTCCCGCATTTGTGAAGGGGTGGTGAAAGGCAGTCCTCGAGTGCTGTCGTTCAGCCTGGTTTGATGGTTTTCCTGCTCCTAACATGCCAACTAACTAACTGCTGAGACGAATCAGATGTATTTGAATAGGAACTGTACTGGATTCTGAGCCACTAGGTCAGAAGACTTCAGAAACAATAATTGCAAGCCTGAAGAAAAACAAAGATAAAGAATTAATTAATTAATTGATGAGTTAAGTCACGGCCAAACACTGTGGCCATAGATATTTGCCCTAGTGCTTCAGCCACACCCTTTGCTGACAGGCATATAAGATCAAGCACATAGCCAAGCAATTGGCATAGGGACACATCTGGAGAAGAACGGACTGTGCAAAACGTCAGGGATGTGAAGGTGCAGTCACAAGATGCCGCCTTTGCCAGAAGTCAGTTTGTAAAGTTTCTACCCTGCATGATCACTCCCAATCAACTTTGAGAGCAGGGCAACCAAGAGCGGAACCACGTAGCCTGTAAAAGTCACCCACCATCTGTTGCATTACCCACTACATAGTTCCAAGCTGCCTCTGGAGGTGACATCATCACAAGACCTGCATATTAGTGGTTTCATGTCATTTCCATGATTTCCATGGCCAAGCCGCTGAGCACACACTGCTTCAGCATCGGCGGGAGTAATGTAAAGCGTGATGCCACTGGACTCTGGTGCAATGGAAATGTATTCTCTGGAATGATGAATCACACATCACCATCAGGCAATCAGGTGGATGAATCTGAGTTTAGCATATACCAGGAGAATGCTACCTATTGAAATGTATAGTGTACAGTTTGCTGGGTGGGATGAAAGTCTAGGGCTTGGACTCAGCCCCTGACTTCCAGTGAAGGGTAATGGTGATGTTAAAGCATACAAAGATATTTTAGAAAATGATATGCTTCCAGTTTTGTAGCAACAGTTTGAGACAGACTTTTTTCTCTGTCAGCTCGAGTCAGTTTAGGGCCATTATGATCACACAATGTACAGGTGATTCATTTAAATTATGCAAAAAAAGCAGAAAAATTAAGCCACCAAAAAGATCAAGAATCTGCATTTAGTAATCATTCCTCAGAGGCTGTGCCCACACGAACACTGTCTCATTTCTGTTTTGTGTTTTGTGTTATTGGCCTGTGCATGCTGATTGACTACCCAGTGGCATAGCCAGAGTCATATTTTAGGCAGGCTCTGGTTAAAGATTGAGGGGCGCAACTAGCAAGCATAGACATCAGAGACATACAGGGGTTGGACAATGAAACTGAAACACCTGTCATTTTAGTGTGGGAGGTCTCATGGCTAAATTGGACCAGCCTGGTGGCCAATCTTCATTAATTGCACATTGCACCAGTAAGAGCAGAGTGTGAAGGTTCAGTTAGCAGGTAAGAGCACAGTTCTGCTCAAAATACTGCAATGCACACAACATTATGGGTGATATACCAGAGTTCAAAAGAGGACAAACTGTTGGTGCACGTCTTGCTGGCGCATCTGTGACCAAGACAGCAAGTCTTTGTGATGTATCAAGAGCCACGGTATCCAGGGTAATGTCAGCATACCACCAAGAAGGACGAAACTCCACCAGCATCACGTAGTGACCTGGCCACTATCCTGCAAGAAGAATGGCTTAAAATCCCTCTGACCACTGTGCAGGACGCAGTATATGTCATTCCCAAGACGAAGTGATGCTGTATTGGCCGCAAAAGGAGGCCCTACACCATACTAATAAATGATTGTGGTCTAAAACCAGGTGTTTCAGTTTCATTGTCCAACCCCTGTATCTACAGTATAGTGAGGATGATGACCACCATCTTCTCTACTTCATTATAACTAAATCTGTATATAATAAACCACCATTTTTATTTCTTAAATGCTATGTACAACATTAGTTACCTTAAAGAAAATTCTAGCAATGCATTTTTAAACAGTTATTCCTTATTTTTCAGCTAATTCAATTATTATTATTATTATTATTATGATGATGCGTATTGTTGCACCTTATTTCTCATAACATACTATATTAACTATATCAAACCCAAAGGATTATGATTGGCTGTTTGACATGTCAGTCAAAGGCAAATATATTTCCTGACAAAGTGGGCGGTTCTTCACAAAAGATTGGGAAACTCCAGTAAAGACTTGCCATGGTAGGTACTGAAACTTGTTCTTGACCTTTTGCCCAAATACTGTATTTACAGAATTTCAGGAAAATGTGAGGGAATGACTCATACAGTCAGTTACTGAGAAGCACTGGAAAAAATTCTGTCAGTGCAGCCATCTATCTGCCATGCCACATCCCCAAAAACAGCTTAGGATGCCTGCCCACTTTTGATATAAACTATTCAGAAAATGTTTTCCGTTGCTGTGTCTGAGGCTGCAAGGGCAAGTAGGCTTTATTAGGGCTTTTCCAGGAGACAGCTTCATAATGCTAGCAGACAGAACAATCACAGGCCGATCCATACTCATAAACTCAGAAACAAGAATAGAGAACCACTGAAAAAGCATACCTGGCAAGTAAGGGCACACGGGAACAGACATACAGCTTAGCCGAACTATACAAGAAACCGGGCTGTCAGCACCACTCACAACTTTGGACCCATCTAAATGTCCAAACTGTCCACATATCCAGATATTTTAAAGACGTTTTTTCCTTAAATAAAAAAAGGAACAAATAAAAAGCATAATTCAGACTAGTTTCTGATATCAGTCTCTCTATCTACAGATGAACAGAACAACAACTCGCACATTGTCACGCCTGCTGGCTCTCCTCCCATCCCCCATCTCCTGGACTCCGTTTCCCATAATCCACCACCCATCACAGTCACATGTCCACCATCTCCCAGTCCCGCTCCGTCTCTCAGGTCTAGGTCTCCAGAATATTGGTGTCACCTGTAGCTGATTAGCCTCTGGTACAAATACTCCTCTCTCCCGCTGACCCGTTGTGAAGTATTGCCTCATCGTGCGTACCGAGCGGGTTCCTCTGTTGTTGGTCTCGTTTGCTTACCTGGTTTGACTCCCTTTTGACTTTCTGGTTTACTCCTTGTCTTTCCCCTTTGAATACTGTTGCTGGTCTGATTGTTTTGCCTGGTTC
>JAMWET010001277.1:0-26872 GCA_024036415.1 Prochilodus magdalenae
CTTTTCTGCACCTGCACCTGCACCTGCACCTGAACTTTACCGGCCACACTGAATCAAAGGTGTGACAAATCAGTGTTGCCTGCCACACCCTTAAATCCAGTAGCGCCAGTAGAGCCTGATTGGCACTGATTACCCCTGGAAACTCTGGGATTTTGGTTCCCTTGATTATCAGAGTCCAGATCCTCAAGATCAATTAATGTATTTGGGGTTATTTGGATGGTGAGAAAATTCTAAACCAACGTCTAAGACTGAACTGTGAAGGTGTCGTAAATAATCCATGCAGACATTTTTAAAGCAAGTCCAAATTTTGCTCACTATTATAATAATATATATAATATATACAGTGAACACAAACTAATTTTCAGAAAATGTACATTCAACATTACAGTGAGATCTGAATACACTGACACTGACTGAATGTAATGTTCAGAGCTTCTCCAGCACACAGACTACATCTCATCTCACAGTGATGCTGTGAAATGAACTCCCTGGTGTTTTATTCATGTTCCAGTAGGGGGCGACCTTCATTCATGAAGCACACCTGCCTGTTGTACTCCTACAGTCAATCTCCCACATCACTGAGCTGTTATGCAAACCCTCCCCTCTCCTCCTCCTCTATATGTAGAGTAAGTGAAGGACAGTTTGGAGAGGATCTCCAGCTTTCTGCTAACTCTGATCAGCTCCAGCTCCACAAACACCATGCTCCTCACGTCTGTACTGCTGCTGCTGATGGCAGGATGTGAGTCTGTTATCTCTCTCAGTGAGGATCCATATTAATGATTAAATAGACTAACAGTGTTTAACCTGCTGTTTCTGTGTGTCTCTGTTCAGGTGTCCACTCTCAGGTAGTTCTCACACAGTCTGAGGGGTCAGTAACAGTGGCTCCAGGTGGATCCTACAAACTGACCTGTGCCTGCAGTGGGTTTAATCTGGGGGGCACTGGTATGTCCTGGATCCGACAGGCTCCTGGGAAAGGACTGGAATGGATCATGTACTATTACACTGAGAGTAGCAAATACTCAGCCCAGTCAGTGCAGGGCAGATTCACAGCATCCAAGGACAGCTCTAATTTCTACCTGCACATGAGTCAACTGAAGCCTGAGGACACTGCAGTGTATTACTGTGCTTGAGAATCACAGTGGTGGAACTCATACAGACAGCTGTACAAGAACTAGAGTAGGAGATAAACAGGAAAAGGGTGAAGACTGTAAGAGCTTAACAAAGAGGGTCACGTACCAGCCTTACCTGTAACCTGCTATTAGCTACACATTATATATGTCTATATGTAGAATGATACATCCAATCAATGAGGGACTTCCACGAATAATATTCTGCACACCAAATGTGATTTTGGACAAACACAACTTATAATTTTAGAAAACTTTCACAGGACGTGTACAGTTATCTCTAATGCTGGGTTGGTCCGAACTATGAAAGTATGATATATAATAAATACTGAACTACCGGAAAGCAGCCCAGCCAGCGTCAATATTGTGGTCATGAGGATTAGACCGCTTCCCACTACCCTAGTTCAGTGGTTAGAAAGTCAGGAGAGTCTCTGACCATCAGCTGTACAGTATCTGGTTATTCAGTTACTGATGAGACACTGTGCAGGTTGGTGGTTCTCATGGCAGGGGTTGGTTCTATTGCTCCACCTAAACATCAGTGTTAATGACTGGTGCTCACTGTGTTTCACTGCTTGGTATCCCTTTACAGGCTATTATGGACTACATGTACACCCACAATGATGGGATATTCCAGCAAGAAACTACACTGTGCCATATAGAGCCCGAAATGTCCAGGAGTGGTTCACAGATCATTCTGGAGAGTTCTGACGAAGGGTGTGGCCTGCTCATTCACTCAGCATGAGCCTATTTAAAGGAATTCCACTATGAAAAAAACTCCAATAATGGACTTCATTCAGCCTCAGACCCAATCAGTATTAAATATAGACTGTATTAAATATAGACTGTATTTACACGCAGCATAATGTAATATGAAATTGTACAGGCCCAGAGCTTCAAAGGTAAATGCATATGATGTATTTTGTGATGCAAATGTACATTGTACATTTTTACATCGTTTTATAAGGAGGACTTTTATAAGTGTCCACAGATTTACATATCCTCATCTGCCATCATTCCCTCCACATTCATCTTCCAACAGCCAGTAATTCACCAGTTCCAGCAACCTGGGATTCCTCCCCATTACCATCCGAACCACTGGAGGGCAGCTGAGTGCAGTAACTCTACAGTATATGGCTGTTATACAGAAATGACAGACACAGTGCTGTAGAGCTGAAACTCAGTACTGATGGTGATGCTTATCATGACTGTCTGTAGTCTGTATAAACTGACCTGGTCCTCTAGTCTTCATAAATAATAATCTTCCTCCTTTCACTCCACTGCAGATCAGGACAGCATCTTCAACACACAGCCATGCTCTATAATTTCTCCTACTGCTGACCACAGCAGCACCCTGTGAAAACCTGACGATATTGTTCATTTTGGTGCTGACCACCATTCATTGGTCGTCTCCACCAAGACAAAAGTGGGACTCGTCACTGAAGATGACCCACAGCCATTCTGAGTCACTCCATGACAGTCTGGCACAACACAATTGCAGTCTTTGGCGACGTTGGCGTGGGCAGTCGTCATATCAGTCTATATGTATATAGCCCTGCATCATGCATCCGTCTGCCAATGGAGCTGGTACTAACAGGATGACTCATGGAGGGGATCACTTCTTGCTGAACGTCTGCAGTTGTGGATGTGGGGTCAGTCTGTGAATGCTGGAATGTTTGTCGGTTCTCTCTCTCAGTGGTTCGTGTAGGTCTCCCAGATCCACCCCTATTGTTATTGTAGTACACTATTAGCCCACCAATCAGGGTACAGTGGTGATTTTGGTTTAAGCTTGTTTTGACCTGTTGGACAGAGCTTGGTTCTAGCTAACAGAAACTGTTCCCCTTCAGGGTTCTGTGTTCATGATCATTTGAATAGACATCAGTGTCAGACTAATAAACAAGCTTCTGTTAAAGACTGGTGGACTGAGAGACACTAGAGTCTCTTCACCTACACTGAGCTGATGAAGAGTCCTGTTCCAGAAATGATAATAGGACATTAGAGCCATAATAAATCATGCTCCTGTTACTCTCCATACTTCAGTACATCTGAAGGTAAATACTTTAGTACTGTTACTCCAGTGGAGGTCTAAAGGGAGGAACTTCTACTGACACTGGAGGACTATTTTACCTTGGGGATCTCTACTTTAACTCAGCTACATGGAGTGTGTACTGTTCCTGCAGCACCTGTAATCAAACCTCTCCATGGTATCTGGTTCTGGCCTGTACTGACTGACCTAAGAGTAAATAAATGGCGTTTGGGGAGCTCGTCTTTAAACACCAACATGAGTAATGGGACACAATATGCCCTTGCAGACAGGAACCAGCAGAAAACATAACGCCTACATTAGATATATAACGGAAGTGTCTTTGGCTTCATACAACAACAGCACCTGCAGTCTGAGGACACAGCTGTGTTGTGGTGTGTTTGACATACGTCCAGTTTCCGAACGTGAACAGCATCAAAAACTGCCCAGTCATAACTGTTCTCTCAGAAGACCTGTGCATGTGCAGAAATTAATAATCCCCAATCATATTTCAGCTACAGTAATGTATAAGAATACAGTGGAGGAGAGAAGAGAGAAGTGGGCGGGGCTATTTACAGGAAGACTCCAGAATGAAAGAGAGTTTGATCTTGCTAATGGACTATGCAAAGTCCCTGTCCTTTCCAAGCTTCTTATTCTCAGTCACCACTCAGTCTGTATGATGTTCTGCTTGATGCTCATCACTCTGCTAGCTGGAGAATGGAGGTGAAGATCTTCTGGAGTGTTCTATTACTGTCTCTCTCTACAAGTAAGATCCTGATGGGCTGATTTTCTACTGAATCTGTTCATTCTGCTTCATTCACTATTATGGTGTTTCATTCACTGCTCTGTTTTTCTGTAGAGTGTTGGAGTCAAACGCTGATCCAGTCTGAAGCAGTGGTCATTACACCTGGAGGATCTCACACACTCACCTGTACAGCATCTGGACTGGACCTTAAAGGCTACTGGATGGTCTGGATCAGACAGGCACCTGGAAAAGGCTTAGAATGGGTGGCACTGATTAGATATGACGGTCAGAGTAAGTACTACTCTCCATCAGTCCAAGGAAGGTTCACCATCTCCAAAGACAACAGCAAGGACCAGCTGTATCTGCACATGAGCAGTGTGAAGAATGAGGACACTGCTGTGTATTACTGTGCTCGAGACTCACACTGACACAAGAGTCTACAGCACTGTACACAAACCCCTCCAGAGAGTCAGGGGGAAGGAGATAGTGATGATGTCACTGCAGCACTTTCAGAAATACAGTAGAATCAGACTAAAATAGTTATTTATGGATTATTAATGTAATTATTTTATATATTTAATCAGTTTAATAATATGATATATAAAAATATAATCAGCCATCCTGTACACTCTTAAAACATGCTACAGTCTCTAATTTGTACCTAAGCACTGTGCTGAGTGAGGGATGATCTCTGGTGTTTACACAATATGTAATTCATTTCTGATATAATCCACTATTCTCTTCACTGAAACACAGAGGCTCTTCTGGTTCTTGGTTAGAACGTATGGTTCTAGTAAAAAGAAGGTTCTATTATGGCTGTTTGAAGTTTCTTCACAATTATGTTGTAGTTAAAGTCCATTTCAACTGGAAATTAAATAAACAGAGTTTGTCCATGACTTTTACACAGAACTGTAAATTTAACACTATACACTTTTCTTTATTGTCTGTATTTGTTTAAAACATGCAAACGAATGAATATAATATTTTATCTTCTGCTTCTGATACTGAACCTGATGAACATGTACCTTTATGAACATTTAACATCCTCTACAGCAGGTCTGCTTCAGTATCCACCACCAAGCAGGTGGAGTTTAGATTTCAGCCTGTAGGTGGCAGCACGTGCATATCCTCCAATCACATATAAAGACAATAGATATATAGAGTAGATACTTTATTGATCTCACAGGGGAATTCTAGACATCCGGTACACATGCAAAGTTCACAGAAGTAACAAAAGAAGCACGAGAGGATTCTTACATGGGCTACTTACACTGCATGTTATCTACCCAGGATGGGAAAAAGACCATGTATGAATTTAGCTGTGCTTTAATAGTGCCTGGGTAAGTCCAGACATGGCCAGTGAGACCCTACTGGAAGGATCCATTGATGGAGTTCATATAGGTTATATATTTCATTTTTGTTTTTATATCATTTGTTTCTGACCACCCTGTGGGTTTGGTAAAGGCAAGTGTGCATTGTGAATACATATTTGAGGATTGTATATCTACTCTGCCAGTTATTGTCAGTAATAATTATTGTTCCACCCTGCAGAGGAGGATCTGTTGAAGAGCTCTCTCCATTTTTGGAGAGAGGAATGTTGGTTGATAATTGAGCCAGTGTATTTTGAGGAAAAATGTTGTGTATATGTTCTGTATATAGTTTATATATTTATTTATTTATTTATTTATTTATTTATTTCTCCTGTCAATATTCCAACACATTTTGTTAAATAAACCCGTGCCCTGCATGTACTTCTTTGGAGCTGTAGGAGCATTCTAGCGACACCAGCAATCAAGGTGTGACAGAGTTTTGGAACTTGAACAACCTGAGGTATCTGTTAAATGCATAACAAAACAAAAAGCCTCCTTCACCTTCTCCCTACTCCTCCTCCAAAATCCTTCTCCACAGAATATGACTGACTACATACACACATGTCCATTCACACTGGATTCATATAACCTGAGGTTTATTATTGTGGCTCATTTTACAGGCGGAAAGTTTACTGATGTGGGAGCACAGAGTCAGTAAAAATGACTGACATGTCTCTGTTGGAATATATATGCTGATAGCTTTATTGGGCAATGTGGGGAAATGTGACCTAGACATGCTCATAAAGGACTACAAAAGATAATCCCTTTATATCCAAGCATATCTGCATCACCTGTTTAGCATGGTTTAGTCTCAGACTGGCCCGTCTCAGATTCATGGTAACATGCAGTAAATAAAACTATGTAGCTCATATAATAAAACATGAAATGGATTTTTCTCCCACCAACATTAGTGCATGCCATAGTGTAATGTGAAGAATACAGTGTGTGGTTTTGGAGGCAGCCTCTGTTTTAGCCTCTAGAGGGCAGCCTGTGCATGTCTCCAAATGGCATTATGTTCTGCTATCTAGCACAGCCCACATGAGAACCAGCTCCACCCCTGACATCCACCCCTTTTCATTCATATGCAAATCTCCATTTACCCTCATCTCAGCAGCACCTCCTCTACAGCAGCTTCCATCACTCTACATGCAGCACAAACATGTAGAGATATATTCTATCATATTAGATATAATAACAGCTGTATTAGAGTTTATCTTCATTAATCTCTTACACACTGGGTTTAAAGTGGGTCTTCACAGCTGGGCGAATCCAGGTGTTTTATCCTTGACCATCAGCAGCATGGAGGAACAGCATAAAGCCTAAAGACGAAAGTCACTGTACAGCCTTTAAAGCTGCAGCATGGAAAGTCATCATGACTCCATATGTGCACTACATGGCCAAAAGTATGTGGACAGCCATCTGAATGATTGGGCTCAGGTGCTTATAGATTGTTGTTTTGTAAGATGACAGAACCTCATATATGTGATGTAGCTACACCATAAACATGTCAGAGCTGGTGTCATATATTCTTTCAGGAGCTGCTATGACAAATCACATCTAGTAATATAACAGTGTACACATAATGTTAGCATTACTGTTTACTGTCATGCATATATCAATGTTTAATATCATCTGCCTTTAATAAGTTTAGCCTTTGTTATATGAACAACAGGGCTTAAGTAGAAGGTCACTCCAAAATGATCCACCGCCAATATATATTAGCCATAAAGATATTGTTCCTCCAAATGTGACTGTATCCTATTGATTAACTGCACACCAGTACACTGTCATTTCTATATTGTGATGTCAGAGATCAGGTGTGATCTACAGGGTGATGTAACTCAGGAAGCTGAATTTGCATTGGGAAATGAGGAGGAGCTCATTCAAATGCACATGAATACAAACACATACAGATACATACTGCACTTCAGTGTCTGACGGACTAGAAGCTGTAGTCCTGCAGTCGCCTCCTCACACTGAATCATGACCATCCTCAGAGGGGTTCTTCTCATCTCTGCATGTCTTATAGGTGAGGATATCCAGCCTGGATTTAACACAGCTGTCAGTTTACTGCTGGGTACAATCTGATCTGATCATGTTCCTGCAGGTGCAAGCGGTCAGACACTGACTGAGTCCGAACCAGCGGTCATTAAACCTGGAGGATCTCACACACTGACCTGTACCGGCTCTGGATTCACGTTCAGTGACCACTGGTTGGGCTGGGTCAGACAAGCTCCTGGGAAAGGACTGGAATGGATTGCACACATGTATGACAGCAGGAACATTGAGTTTTCTTCAACACTGAAAGGGAGATTCAGCATCTCCAGAGATAACAGCAAAAACCAGATCTACCTTCACATGAGCAGTGTGAGGAGTGAGGACACGGCTGTTTATTACTGTGTCCGATATCCACAGCAACACACTTCCTTATTCTGCTGTACAAAAAGCCCCCAGCTGTGTTTATAGTGCTTCTATGCTGGAGTTCCCCTTATTCACCTCCCCTGATGGACCACAAGATGTAATTCATGCCGGAGAAACTTCACTAGGTAATCTGAATGAGGATTTACATCCAGAGCTGTAGATTAAATCCCAAAGTCCTATTTATATATTGACTGTAGTACCTTCTCAAACCACCAACTTGGAGTAGAAGTGAAAGTAGTAGCTAAGCTAAGTAGCTAAGCATGTACTGAGGAGCTTATAGATCTGTAGTGGAACATCTTAGAACATCAAGCGTCTCTCAGTATAGAAACTGGAGTTAGTTAGACTCTATCTTCTGCATTACGATCCTTTTGGTCTAATATAAAAGACTAAAGCTCTAAAGTGGGAGGTGTGAGCATCAGTAAACCATATCAGGAGCCAAACACAACAGAATGAATTTAAACCCAAAGAAGGGATCAGGACCTGAACATTACCGACTGAAGTGGAACTGAGGACAAGGCTGATTACTGTACTCACTAATATACAGAATATCTGTCCATATAGAACTTCAGGCATTGAATAAACATCTATCAGTACTATTTCACCAAGACTTAGACTTGAACTGAACATTGGGTTGACAAATGTTCCCAAGGGCTGGATTGGGGGATGTGGGGGAGTGTGGAGTTCGGGTTTACTCTAGAACCATGATCGACAGTTCACAGGTAGGGTGTTGGTACGATGCTATGTCTAGAACATCAGACTGTACAGGATTATATGCTGTGATGCTGTATTGTAGTCTTTGGGAAAGCAGATATTCTGATATTTGAAGAACTGTAGATCAGCGGAGGAATTCTGGATTGAAAACAGGTACACAGGTCAGTACAGCAGGACATGCCCTTTGAAATGAGCTCTCAACACCCTTCCAGCAACACTAGCCTCACATCCACAAGGACAGAACTGCTAGCCCTCAGGATACCAGAGAAAGCCCCTCCTCACCTGGGGACTTCTCTGAGGTGTCCATGTTGTTAGTGTTATAATCATATTAAGCCTCTTCACAGAGCAGTAAAGCCAAGAAGCCAACTGGTTAACTAGTCTGTTTAACCTCTGCTACATGTACATGAGAAATCTGCTTGATTCCTTCCTACCCAACACAATTCCAGCATTCCGGCATTTCCAACATTCAAAGATTCTCCCTAAGCAATTCTGAAACTCCATGCGTCCAGTGGTCACCAAAGATGATGGTAGATGGTCTCCAGTCAAAATACAGTTCATTCCAAACCCATCCAGTGATGTGGAAGTCTGGACCCTGGGGTGGTCAGTCCATTGTGAGGACACCAGCAGCTTCTCTCTGTGATTTGAAAGCGTTCTTCTTTTCTCTCTATATGCTTTACTTAAGACCACAAAGTCTTTCAGACACACAGCGTCAAATCTACACCGTATACTATTACTCAGATACCATAACAGTTATGCAAATCTGAACACATGAAATACCAACAGGCCTAGTGCCAGACTGAAATCCAGAGCATATTAAAGTTCTTATTGTTAGAATGTTTTACTTCACTGTGCAAAGCTTGGTGAGCAGCAGATATATGGTCGTAGACAGACCAGCCACAGAGCATCGTCAGTAACCCCGCCCATCTTCCCTGTGATGAATTTGAGCTTCTTTTTAGATTCATTTCTACTTAATAGACCCATCAAGCTGTCTATATCGGATGGAGACATGACCTAGGTTTACCCAAGCATGACTGGATCACCTGTTTAGGTTGTTTTCTAAGACTGCCCAGTCTCCAAATCATGGGATCATGCAGTAAATATGCAGTTTTAGAACTGAGGTTTGTAGTGCACCACCAACATTAGTGCATTCAGTAATGTCATGTGTAGAATCCAGTATGTGGTTATGGAGGATGCCTCTGTTTTATCCGTTAGAGGGCAGTGTCTCCAAATGGCATCATGTTCTGCTATCTAGCACAGCCCATGTGACATCCTCATCCATTCCCAACATCCAGCCCCTTTTCATTTATAGGCAAATCTCTATTTACCCTCATAATATCAGCAGCACCTCCTCTACAGCAGCTTCCATCACTCTACATGCAGCACAACCATGTTCACTCCAGCTTCACTGCTGCTGCTGCTGGCTGCTGCCTCGTGTGAGTGCTCCACCTGAAGCTGGATTTGACTTCATCTGATTTAATACTTCAAATATATAAAGCTGTTCTTCTCTCTTTCCACAGATGTGTTCTGTGCTACTGAGCTCATCCAGCCAGACTCAGTACTCATCAAACCAGGAGAGCCTTCAACCATCACCTGTACAGTATCTGGAGCTTCTATCACTGATGGCAGCAGTCATTTTGGAACAGTCTGGATCCGACAAACTAGAGATAAATCTCTGGAATGGATCAACAGAATTGATTATGATGGAGACATATTTGCTAAAGATTCACTGAAAAGCAAGTTCACTGTCTCTCGAGACACTTCCAAAAACACCATCACCCTACAAGGACAGAATCTGCAAGCTGAGGACACAGATGTGTATTACTGTGCTCGAGTTGCCTCACAGTGCTGCAGGAAATCAGCTGAGACGTAGAAAAACTCCCTCACACCAGAACCTCCATTCAAACACAGAGTAATTCACTAACAGAGAATTTATAGACTTTTATTACATGGTTAGTTCTTGGAATCTGATTGGTTGAGTGTGAGGCACTGCAAAGAACTCAGAATACACACCCATGAGCAAATTACAGCTCCTGTATTAATATACTCATCATCAGAAGAGTAGCTGCACACATAGCTGCATCTGGAAGAAATCAGCCGACAGGAATGAAACTTGGTCGGTAGATGTGACATCATGAGACATGCTAATGTTTAATTCCATGCTCTGCAGCGCTGTGACATCAGCAAAGACAGGCCTTATTGCTGTACCTGACTGACACAACAGATACAATAGTGGACATTCAGCAGGCAGTGATGCCCTCCATGAGTCATCCTGTTAGTTCCAGCACCACTAGCAGATGGCTGCACAACACAGGACTTGATGCACAAAGATCATTATGATGACTGCCCGTAACACCGCGTCAGCATCGCCAGAGACTGCAATGGTGCCAGACTGTCATGGAGTGACTTAGAATGGCAGCGAGTCATCTTCAGTGACGAGTCCCGCTTTTGTTTTGGTGGAGACGACCAACGAATCCATGTGTGGAGGCACCGGTCAGCACCAAGATGTACGGTTTGTTGTCATGTATCATGTGTCTAGAAGGTCTGGTGTCACTCCACCTCCCACCCTACTGCACCATCTGTAGAAACTGTGTGAGAATATTTAAGCTGCATGGGATTGATTATTACAGGACACCATCAGAATCCTCTACACCTCCATGCTGAGACGTCTGGCATGTTACCATAACAAACATGGTGGCCCAACGCCATACTGAGAGAAACTACTTCTGTATGTGCAGCTCAATAAATATTACCCATATCAGTCTACATTTATCATTTACTGTTCCTGGAACCTTTATCTTCCTCCCCAACAGCACGTCCTTCTGGGTGCAGCTATTCTGCTGAAAACGAGTGTATAAAAATAAGAAAAAGATAATTCATAGTTATTATGAGATATAAATCTCTAAACTTTGAAGAGTGTATAATAATCAAATACAGACCGGTCCAGTCATCAGTGGAATCTGGCCACCATATGACCACTACTGACCAGGTATTACTTGGGTGGTGGACCTGGTAGTGTTTGTTTGGTGCTGGTACGAGTACATCAGGTCAGAGATCAAAGCCTTTTCACATATTTCATATATTAGTAAAGTAAGTTCATTAAGTCCAGAATGTTTAAATAAACAGCAGAAATAATCACTTTCATATTCATAATGAACAGAACACCATCACTACATGAAATTTCACGACTGCACTTTTTGCACTGGGTGCATGCTATCACACTACCATGGTGAAATCTACTGAGCTCGTGAGAGTGACCCAGTCTTTCACTAATGTCTGTAGAAGCAGTCTGGGAATATAATGACTGTAGGCTTATAAGCAGGGCTATCTGAATGGTGTAACCGACTCCTGATCTTGAGCTTCCATCTCGTCAATACCACAACAATCTGCAGCTGGTAGTCAAAAGGGGGAAGTTCATGCTCGAGCCCCCTGTTTGCCTGGTTGCCTGCATTGAAAGTCCCACCCAACAGTAGCGGTTGTGTAACTGAATGGTTTTTGTATTAGTGCTTCTGAGTGATGGGTCTGTTAGGGCAGTAGTGCTGTACAGGTCACTATGGTGCAGCCCTAATGGTGGTAAACAGGCTGGACTGTGGAAACCACATCTGGCCATTTCCACATCTGTGCTGGTATTCCACCCAGTATGTGGGCCAGAAGGAAATGCACACTGTGGTTCAAGTTTGGACTCAGATTTGTTATCTGGGTGTTAGACCTGATAATGAACAGCATTTGACCAGGAAAAGGAGATGAATGAGTGAATGTCATCTCCATCACAGACACATGGTTAGAATATGGGAGGGGCATGATTGTGATCCTCATGATACTCAGGTGAAGATTTGTACTTACAGAAAATGAGAATATGCTCCTCTTCACTGTGTCCTATACATAGAAATAAATAAACCAAAATACAGGCAGAATGTGTGTTTCAGCCAGTAGGGGGCAGCCTGGGCACATCTGTAAATGTCTTACTGCTCAGTGTTTGTAGGAATATACAGCCCATACATTTATACTACTTTACATGTTCACTTTTTAAATGGCTCATAATTCAGCATCCAGTCTTTAGAATAAAACTCAACACGTTCTGCTATCTAGCACCACCCACATTTCATCCCTATGCAAATCTCCATTTACCCTCATAATATCAGCAGCACCTCCTCTACAGCAGCTTCCATCACTCTACATGCAGCACAACCATGTTCACTCCAGCTTCACTGCTGCTGCTGCTGGCTGCTGCCTCGTGTGAGTGCTCCACCTGAAGCTGGATTTGACTTCATCTGATTTATTACTTCAAATATATAAAGCTGTTCTTCTCTCTTTCCACAGATGTGTTCTGTGCTACTGAGCTCATCCAGCCAGACTCAGTGCTCATCAAACCAGGAGAGCCTTTAACCATCACCTGTACAGTATCTGGAGCTTCTATCACTGACAGCAGCAGTCATTATGGAACAGGCTGGATCCGACAACCTGCAGGAAAAGCTCTGGAATGGATCAACAGCATTTTTTTTACTGGGGCCATAGATGCTAAAGATTCACTGAAAAGCAAGTTCACTGTCTCTCGAGACACTTCCAGAAACACCATCACCCTACAAGGACAGAATCTGCAAGCTGAGGACACAGCTGTGTATTACTGTGCTCGGCGTCCCTCACAGTGCTGCAGGAAATCAGCTGAGACGTACAAAAACTCACTGTTCATGTAAATGAGAAAGCATTAACACTAAAAGAAACTCTAATTTTATGATTTGTTTTTTTATATACACTCACCCACAAACAATAACGCACCGTAAAGGAGCTGCTGGAATGGAAAGAAGCTCTCTAAGTGTGAATTTAAATATGATATATGGAGGTGATTACAGTATTAGAAAGTTAGAGTGAAGGGAGACGTGAACAACTGAAAGTAGGCTCTAGTTCCCTGTTGGGCTGCCTCTAGTATAGATACAAGATGAGATACGGGTGAGTATGAAGGTGAACAGGTTCTGTCTGGCATCCTGCAGCACAGTCAGGGCCACTGGAAGCGCGTGACGTCAGCACGCACGCCGGAGATGTATAGGTGGTTCTGAGACGGTGGAATAAACAGAGTAGACACAAGCTGGTGTCAGTGGCTTCTTTTAAACTTAATCATACTGCCAGAGAGCAAAATATAACATGGTGTCAGAGCAGAGGTAATCCGCTCACATACTCGACTACACATGGAGACTTTTGGTGGAGGCTTGGCGCCGTTTCAAGCAGCATGCGGAGCTGATGTTCTCCGGACCCCTACGGGAGAAAGGCGAGCAGGATAAGTGCAGTTATCTTTTGTTGTGGGTCGGAGAGAAAGGCAGGGATATATACAACACGTGGACCATATCGGAAGATGACGCTAAGAAATTAAAGACGTACTACGTCACGTTCGAGAAGGCTATAGACATAGCACGGTCTTACGAGCTAGCACAACGACAGCTGAGAGAAATGGTCGGAAAGGACCACAGTAGTGAAGCAGTGCACGCCATAAGCAGAAAAGCAGGTGTGGAGGCCAACATGGTGTGAAAGATGCATGCCCAGCCAAAGGTAAACAATGCCTAAAATGCAAGAAACTAAACCATTTTGCTAAAATGTGCAAGACAAAGTCTGCAACCCAACCGAGCCATGCACTCTGTGGTAGAAGAAAGCTATGAGGAGCAAGCAGAGCTTTATATAGATGGGCTCACAACTGAAAACGCTGGCAAGGACATTGAACAGGCCTATGCCGAGATCGAAGTAGCCACACATAAAATCAAATTCAAAATAGACACTGGTGCACAAACCAATGCCATTCCCGAGCATGTGTTCCAAAAGCTCTTCAAAGGCATTACTCTACAACCAGCCACTCAGAGACTCACAGCCTATGGGGGTGAGCAGTTGAAGGTGAGAGGCACCTGTAAGCTGAGATGCAGGTACAGAGACCGCACAGTAACATTGGAATTTCACATTGTCGATACCAAAGCACCACCCATACTAGGTATGAGGGCCAGCTTAGACCTGAACCTACTTAAGCTGATATTGGCAGTGTCCGCAGAGGATGGGACACAGGGCTTGCTAGAAGAATATGCGGATGTTTTCCAGGGCATCGGAGAGTTCCCGGGCGAATGCCACCTCCGCATTGACCCAAACGCCACGCCTGTGGCATACCCACCACGCAGAGTCCCCATCGCACTGCGAGACAGGCTCAAGCAGGAACTGAACAAGATGGAAAAGTCCAACATCATATGCAAAGTGACAGAACCCACTGAATGGGTAAATGCATTAGTAGTAGTAGAGAAACCTCACAGCGGCAAGCTGAGAGTATGCCTAGACCCCAGAGACCTCAACAAGGCACTCCAAAGGCCTCACTACCCCTTACCTACATTAGAAGATGCCACAGCAAAGCTCGCTGGAGCCCGTTATTTCAGCGTCCTGGATGCCAGATCCGGGTATTGGGCCATAAAGCTGAGCGCTGAGTCATCACTGCTGACAACTTTCAACATGCCATTCGGTAGGTACAGATTTCTCAGACTGCCCTTTGGTCTTAACTCAGCCCAAGACGAGTTCCAAAGGCGAGTCGATGAAACATATGAAGGTCTGAGTGGCGTAACGGCCATTGTGGATGACATCCTCGTGGCTGGTAAGACCAAACGAGAGCACGATGACAACCTCAGGGCCATGTTGCAGCGCACAAGAGAGAGAGGGGTAAGGCTGAACCCAGACAAATGTCAGATATGTGTGCCTGAAGTCAGCTATTTCGGTCACACTCTATCAAGTGAGGGCATCAAACCAGACCCCATGAAGGTAAAAGCCATCCAGGAAATGCAGCCACCAAAGAACAGAGCTGAACTGGAGACCATTCTTGGGATGGTAAAGTACCTGGCCAGATTTACACCCCACCTGTCACAGGTAAACTGCGACAGCTGTTGAAACAAAATAATGAGTTTACATGGGACCCACATCATGATGAGGCATTCAGGCAGATTAAGGACCTGATAACGCACCACCCTGTGCTTGCATACTTTGACCCTCTAAAGGAGCTGAGGCTCCAGGTAGATGCCTCAAAATGCGGCCTTGGCGCAGTCATGCTCCAGGGCGAGAGACCTGTAGCTTATGCATCCAAGTCGCTCAACAGCACTGAAGAAAACTATGCTCAAATAGAAAAGGAGCTATATGCTGTGCTGTTCGGGTGTAAGCGCTTCCATGAGTACATGTACGGCCGCAGGGTGATCGTCGAATCGGACCACAAACCCCTAGAAGCAATACTACGAAAACCCTTGGCTGCAGCTCCCCCAAGGCTTCAAAGGATGATACTGCAGTTACAAAGGTATGACATCCACATCATCCACCGCCCAGGGAAAGAGATACCAGTGGCCGACACCCTGTCCCGGAAGTCCATAGAGCACCATGATAGCGGCATAACAGAAGGCTTGGAGGCACAGGTGCACACGCTCATCAGCAATGTCCCAGTAAGCAAGAATAAGCTACAAGAAATCAGAGAAGCAACAGCTCAGGATACTCAGCTCACCACACTCAGAAACATCACAAAGTCAGGTTGGCCTGACGAAAGGAAAAAGTGCCCACTCAACATCCAAGAATTCTGGAACCACAGGGACGAGATTGTGGAAATTGACGGCATACTATTTAAAGGTGAGAAAATTATAATCCCCCACACTCTCAGAGCTGACATGATACACCGCATCCACACTGGTCACATGGGCATTGAGAAAAGCAAAAGCCGTGCCCGTGACATTCTCTTTTGGCCCGGCATGGGGAAGCAGATAGAAGCATCTGTGGCACAGTGTGACATATGCCAAGAACGACGCAGCTCCAACACTAAGGAGCCACTCCTGTCGCATGCCATACCTGAGAGACCGTGGCAAGTAGTGGGGACTGACCTGCTCGAATGGAATTCACAGGACTTTGTCATTATTGCAGACTATTACAGCAGATATTTCGAAATAGAAAAACTCA
Organism: Prochilodus magdalenae; assembly: GCA_024036415.1. Taxonomy (NCBI): domain Eukaryota; kingdom Metazoa; phylum Chordata; class Actinopteri; order Characiformes; family Prochilodontidae; genus Prochilodus; species Prochilodus magdalenae. The sequence goes on from JAMWET010001277.1 coordinate 16,339, forward strand.
CCAACTGCACGTCATCAGCAGTTATCACAAAACTCAAAGCAGCATTTGCCCGCCACGGTATCCCTGAAACTGTGATCAGCGATAATGGGCCGTGTTACAGTTCCACTGAATTCTGCTCATTCTCAGGGGCATGGGACTTCAGGCACATTACCACAAGCCCAAGGTACCCAAGAAGCAATGGCCTCGCTGAGAGAACAGTCCAGACGGCAAAGCACATCCTAGATAAGGCCAAAGCTGAAAACAAAGACCACTACCTGGGTCTACTGGAACACAGGAACACGCCTGTGGACAACCTGAATTCCCCTGCCCAGCTCCTGATGAGCCGCAGACTCCGCTCAATTCTCCCAACTACTGCAAAGCAGTTGCAGCCACAAGTGGCACGCCAGGAAGCTGTACGCGAGAGAAGAGAGGTATGCCAACACCGCCAGCAGGTGTACTACAACAAATCTGCAAGACCACTCTCCCACCTTCCTGTAGGCACACCTGTCCGTTTCCAACAGGAAGACGGATCCTGGAAACCAGCAATCGTAACACAGCTGGCTGACACACAAAGAAGCTACCACATCCAGACAAAGGAGGGAAAGACACTTCGACGAAATCGTCTGCACCTTCACGAAAGCAAGGAAGGCCCTAACACCATGGACACCCAACACACACACACCGAAAATGCCCAACACACACACGCCAATAACATGCAGCCCCAGCACCCTGAGGTCACGGACCATCCACAGCCAGGCAGCCAGCCACCTGGTTACACAACAAGGTTTGGCCGTACCACCAGGCCAAGACAAGTCCTTGACTTGTAAACATTGTAAAGGGTGTAGGCGGATCGCTGCCCTACAAAAAAAACAAAAAAACATACTTGTTCAAACGCATTTGTCTGCTCAAAATACTTGTTAAGTAGTTGTTAAAAAAAAAAAAGAATTATTTACCTGTTCATAAGTGGTACATGCTATAAGGAAATTGAGTTTATTTTTCTGTTTGAAGAAATATGGTTACTTATCTGCATAGAATTTGCACTAACTTAGTTAGCATTGGTAATACTGCTGTGAAACACTATCTACGTCAGCATTGTGACCAAAGAATGGAAATGGCATGACACATGTTCTAAAGTGCACTTAGCAAATAATTGTTTTGTATGGATATACACTACTGTCTTATTTTAAGAAGGGAGATGTAACATACTAAGCCAACAGGGCCATGGAAGCGCGTGACGTCAGCACGCACGCCGGAGATGTATAGGTGGTTCTGAGACGGTGGAATAAACAGAGTAGACACAAGCTGGTGTCAGTGGCTTCTTTTAAACTTAATCATACTGCCAGAGAGCAAAATATAACAACTGCAGGTGGTGCTGCATTGTTTGGAGTTGTGTTAAAGGTGGTGGTTTAGAGTGGGAGTTTATGTTTGTACCATGACGCTAATAAGACCAAACTAAGACCCTCTGATATTCTACTCAGACCTGTGGCACATGAACATGTCCACCCTATCCAGCCAATCCAGATCCTCCACACTGATGCAGATGTTAATGGAGCTATATAAGGACTGATAGTCAGATTCAGATATCTGTGCAGATCTGACTGATTATTAACGTGTAAAGCCATCAGTTAGCTTTAGCATCAGGTACACTCATGAACGCTGGAAAGGGCGGGGCATGCAAATGAGACTGCTCTATTTTAAACATAGAGTCAGACTGCATCACTCTCACTGAGGTTAGAGTTTGTGGTTAGACACTGCTGTGTATTACTGTGCTCGAGGGACACACTGATACAAGACCTTACAGAGCTGTAGAAAAACAGGATGCACCTTTACACACGTCTTCACCATATCCAAACAGTCATAACCATGTCTAATTTAATATCCAGTCCATACAGCCATTAATTACACATTATTCACTCTTCATGAGATTTCCTGAGAAGATTTGATTTACATCAAACAGATTTGAGTTACATCATGAGGGATTAGGGAAAGTGGAAATATGGGAATTTCTGAAACTATAAATCAGATGATGTTTAAAAGATGAAGAGGAAATGGCCTCCAAACCATGTAGTCAGCATTCCTCATCTCTGATAGAATGGAGAACATCAATCAATCAATCAATCAATCAATGTTAATTTGTATAGCGCTTTTTACAACCAACGTCTCAAAGCAGCTTCACAGAAAATCAGTTTGTTATATAAAAGAAAAGGAAAGAAAAAAAACACACAAAGTTAATGTACAGACATTTGAGGGTGGGGGGGTGAAGAAAAACCGGGTCCAAGCCCGGTCCAAGCCCGAAACCTTGAGAGGAACCAGGCTCAAGGGCGGAACCCAACCTCCTTAGGTCAAACCCGGACGAGACAAGAAAGACAGAACTAACAGGAGAAGAACATCTATTAGATCCAGTCTGATTAGATCCAGTCTGATTAGACCCAGTCTGATTAGATCCAGTCTGATTAGATCCAGTCTGATTAGATCCAGTCTGATTATTCCAGGAGGGAGTAACTGCAAAATGGAGTGACCCATAGATAGAGTTCATGATCAGAGCCAGACGCTGGTCAGTGTAAAGGTTATGGTCATGCCGGGCGATGAAACAGGGCAGGAGACCCACGGTGGCGCTGATGCTCAGGTGCCTGGGGGTTCTGATGTGATCACTCTGGAGAAATTCTAGTGCTTAACTAAGAAGAGGAGAGAAAGAAGGAAGGAGAGAAAGAAAGAGAGAGAGACAGAGAGTGATTAGGAGGATTAAGGATTAAGAGGTAGATAGTTTAACTTGTTGGATTGAGTGTGTGTAGTCCTGAGAGTCCTGCACCACTCTTGCTTCAGATTGGAAAAGATAGAACCTACAAAGGTGCTTCTCTCCATCCTTAATTCGTGAAAAGACACATTAATGGTATGGAGGTCTGAAAGGAGGTGTAGCTGTTCAAGAAGCTCCTTACTGAGGACAGGAGACACACACATCCAACAAAGAAGCTGCTGTCGTTCTCAGAACAATGGACTGACCACCCCAGAGTCCAGAACCTCTAAATGTGTTGCGGTTATTTGGATGGGGAGCAGCAGATAAATACTAAACCAACTTCTAATACTGAACTTTAAAGACATGGAACAATGACTGCAGGATTCTTTGTAGAACTGAGTGAGAATTCCTGAAAAAGAGAGATCACTAGACCAATCAAATACTTCTCCTTAATGGTCAGAATCTACAGGGTGGTCTCTGAATTGTACACAGGGTCACACAGTCTTACTGTTCCAGTCATCACTGGATACTGATCACCTCAGCAACACCCCTGACCACACTCTGACAATAGATGGTTCTTCAGGGGTTCTTTAACAAAAAAAAGGGGTGTAGAACCATGAAAACTCAAAGAACCCTGTGCATGATTAGCGGGTTCATTGCACAATTAAAACGTTCTTCAGATTGCTGAAAACTGAGCTGTAGATGGTTCTACATAGGCTTATTTAGAAAAGTGTTCTAAATAGTACCAAAATGGTTCTTCTGCTGTCACAAGCAATTGTCATAACCACAGCAGAATCCGTTGTGGGGCTATATAGAACCCTTTACTTTGTTAAAGAACCCTTAAGGAACCACTGTTGTTAAGAGGTTAGATGTGATGTGGATGGTGGTTCGGTCTTAGCGCAGTGGCACTTTCATGGTTGTGTTTGTTTGGAGATGGTCCAAGTGTCTTTGGACTTAATAGAGGTTTAATCCACAGAGAAGTGGGCGGGGCTATTTACAGAAAGACTCCAGAAGGAAAGATCTTGCTAATGGACTATGCAAAGGCCCTGTCGTTTCCAAGCTTCTTAATCTCAGTCACCACTCAGTCTGTATGATGTTCTGCTTGATGCTCATCACTCTGCTAGCTGGAGAATGGAGGTGAAGATCTTCTGGAGTGTTCTATTACTGTCTCTCTCTACAAGTAAGATCCTGATGGGCTGATTTTCTACTGAATCTGTTCATTCTGCTTCATTCACTATTATGGTGTTTCATTCCCTGCCCTGTTTTTCTGTAGGGTGTTGGAGTCAAACGCTGATCCAGTCTGAAGCAGTGGTCATTACACCTGGAGGGTCTCACACACTCACCTGTACAGCATCTGGACTGGACTTAGCTACTGGATGCACTGGATCAAACAGGCTTCTGGAAAAGGACTTGAATGGGTATCAGTTATTTCGGCTCCGAGTGGCAGCACTAAAGAATACTCTCAGTCTGTTGAGGGAAGATTCACCATCTCCAGAGACAACAGTTAGAAGCAGATGTATCTGCACATGAGCAGCCTGAAGACAGAAGACACTGCTGTGTATTACTGTGCTCGAGAGCCACACTGATACAAGACCTTACAGAGCTGTACAACAACTCACACCCACTTACAGGACTCAGCCATCCACGACCAGCAGCTCTGATAAACAGTCTCCAACTCCTACACTCATCCTTTATAGATACACAATGCAAATAGATAGACCATCATACACAGCAGAGTGCAAAGGTCAAAGATCAACCTCTGTATTCCTGATGACATTATATACTGTAGAGTGTGAAACACCTAAACCCTTTCAGTAGTGAAGTGGGGGTCTCAGCCCATTCTTGCTCTTAAAGGACCAGTAGTCTGTTCTAGATGGTTCTCTTCTACACAAGCATCATTAAATTACTTCTGTTACACCACCTTTTAATCTGTCTTCATTATCAATCATAAAACCGGTTGATACAAAATCCCTGAGTATTTCCTCTGTTTAATCTTATTGTCTGAATTCAGAGTCAGTAGATTTACTCTTCATTAATTTGGCTCCATTAGACAGACTGCCCAGCTTCACTGGAAATAAGATTCTTATTAAATCATCATTAATGGTGTATACAGTAGTGTAATGCATATGCTGTATAGTAGGATAGGAAGTGTGTTTAGATGCAGTCTGTATTTTAGCCTCTAGAGGGCAGTGTGTGCACATCTGCAAATCTACAATTCTGTATAAAGCAGATTCATAGAGCCCATAACTGCTTACTGTTTCAAAGCTGCTACACTGATGATCTGATAGAAATCAAGAAACTTGATTATACTTGACTATTTATAACATCCAGACGTCATAATCATCTTTCACTACCAGAAGCTCTGTACCATCCAGGATGTTATTTTACAATATAAACCATAAACATCATCATACAGTCTTCTTTAGGAAACACTTATCATTTTCTGCTATCTAGAACAGCGCACATAAGTACCAGCTACATCCCCACATCCACCCCCTTTTCATCCCTATGCAAATCTCCATTTACCCTCATAATATCAGCAGCACCTCCTCTACAGCAGCTTCCATCACTCTACATGCAGCACAAACATGTTCACTCCAGCTTCACTGCTGCTGCTGCTGGCTGCTGCCTCGTGTGAGTGCTCCACCTGAAGCTGGATTTGACTTCATCTGATTTATTACTTCAAATATATAAAGCTGTTCTTCTCTCTTTCCACAGATGTGTTCTGTGCTACTGATCTCATCCAGCCAGACTCAGTGCTCATCAAACCAGGAGAGCCTTTAACCATCACCTGTACAGTATCTGGAGCTTCTATCACTGACAGCAGCAGTCATTTTGGAACAGCCTGGATCCGACACCCTGCAGGAAAAGCTCTGGAATGGATCAACCACATTTATTATGATGGAGACATACGTGCTAAAGATTCACTGAAGAGCAAGTTCACTGTCTCTCGAGACACTTCCAGAAACACCATCACCCTACAAGGACAGAATCTGCAAGCTGAGGACACAGCTGTGTATTACTGTGCTCGGCGTCCCTCACAGTGCTGCAGGAAATCAGCTGAGACGTACAAAAACTCCCTCACACCAGAACCTCCATTCATGTAAATGATAAAGCACTACCAATGAGCTCAGAGTAAGAAGTAAACAGTATCTGCACTAAAAGAGCCTGTAGTGTGTATGATGTTATACTGTGTACACTCAATGACACACACATATCACAGCTAGAAGGAACTGCTGGAATCTAATGAATCTTTCTATGTGTGAATGTAATGATGGTGTGGGAGTGATTACAGTATTAGAGTGAGAGCAGGTGTTTAGTGGGGTACACTGTACAGGTGAAAGTTGGACCCCCTCTGTGTAACAGAGTTATAAAATAATGATAAATAGTAAATTTATTTTGGTGAATTCTTTATAAATGTGTTGTTTAAGAGCTCATGTCATTTTCTTTGTTTAAAGATAATTTGTTTCCATATATGTATTTTTATTCATGTTTCTAAATGTTGAACTATTTACATGCAGCATATACGTCACATGTTAAAGTGGACTACAGTTCCCTGCTGTACACACGCGCAGCTGCACAGCTCCGTATTTCTCTAACTCTGTCCCTTCACGTTTTCCTTACCCCCAGTGGGGCTTATACCTTGCTGGAGGTCAGCAGTGTAGAAAATCTCTGTGGAAATATTTTATATTGTAAGGAGATGTGTGTACTCATAAAGTGGACTGTTGCAAATATAATCCAGAATATCAGTCATAGCTCTCAGTCAGCGTGTTTTTGTGATGTGGGCTTCCTGTTAAAGTTAGTTTTGCCAAGTTTCCTTTCCACCTTAAATGGTGCACCGTTATATCCCAATACTCATACGAGCGCTAGCTCAGGATTCTCAAGTCTGTTCAATAACAGTTTGGGATTTTGGTATCAGCCCGCTTTACCCTCCTCTTTAGTAAATACAGGATTTGTATTTAAAGGAGGAGGGACAGGGTTTGAGCTTCACGGTAGGGCAGTTATATGTACTGAACTCTCTCTTATTCAACTATGACAATCAGTATAAGTATATTTCTGTAAAATATATTTAGTGTTGTATTTATTAAACTAGCTACATGAGAAGTGTCAATCAGGTCTTTGATCTAACCGTAGTTCTGCGACAGCATTGGTTCATGTTGTCAGTGACCTCAGACTCAGCTCTTATACACCGAATCCTCTATACTGGTCTTATTGGATCCTTGTGCAGCTTTTGATTGATTCTACTCCACCCTTCTGAGTGCTGGATCTACTTCTCTCTTTAGACTGAGGTTTAAATCATACTGAATGAATATACAGTTCCTGGTTCTGTGCAGAATTTCTTGTAGAGTACCACAGGGGTCAGTTTTAGCTAAACTGATGACACACGACTGTACAGTTCCTAGACTTGGTAGACAGACTTAGAAGCTGTTTGTTAATCATTTTAATCATTTGAAATATCTGGCTAAGGTTCGGCCTTTTCATTCTCAGAGTGAGACAGGAAAACCTGGTCATGAGTTTGTTCATGAGTCAGCAGAGTTGATCACTGTAACGGTCCTCTTACTGGGGCTCCTAAGACAGCAACTCATTCCCTGCAGCTTCTACAGACACTGCTCTTATTACTAATGACTGTCTGTGAAGAACTTTCAGAAGTCAGCATTATGAAATCTGCCCCATAAATAAAGATTATTATTATTATTATTATTATTATTATTATTATTATTATTATTATTATTATTATGTGTTATTATAGCCTTCATGTCATATCATCTAGTATCCAAATATCACAGCAGAATGATACGCTCTGTAGCAGCTGCATGGTTAATCCAGGAAACACATCTGGAGGTTCCTCCTTAATCATGTTAAATGAGAAGTATGTAAATGTCTGGTCCAGCAGCAGCGCTGAAAGTCAGCCACTGTCACAATGTGTATATAACACAGATCAACACTCAGACCTACTCTAACCAACCCACATGCACACAGAAGCTTTCAGAGCAACCATGAGTTGGACCACTCTGGTGTTGGTGGTCTTCTTACCATGTAGGTGGACTTTACTCACCTTTATATGCTGTAGAGTTCAGTGTAAGGTTACATGCAGTGTGTTTAAGGCCTCTCTGACCCTTTTCCTCCTCTCTCAGATGTTCATGGTATCAGTCTGAGCTCGTCTCCTGCTCAGTTGAAGGCTCCTGGAGAATCAGTGAAGTTGTCCTGTGAGGTTTCTGGCTATTTACTCACTGACTACGGCACAGGCTGGATCAGACAGCCTCCAGGGAAAGCCTTGGAGTGGATCGGGATCATTTGGGGTGGTGGAGGCATAGACTCTGGAACTGCCTTTAAGAGTCGGTTTAAAATTTCCAGAGACACCAGCAGCAACGTGCTGTTCTTAGAGATCAGCAGCCTGCAGGCCGGAGACACGGCGGTGTATTACTGTGCAAAGACCACAGCAGTGCAGCTCAGCGGGAGCACTGTACACAAACAAATGAACATCTGTGTTAATAAGAGTCAGCTTTCATCTCACAACCGTTTATAACCATCTTACAGTTTAATAAACTGTACAAAATGATCATGTTTAAAGATATCACTTTTTTTTAGTTCATTGGAAGAAGAGATGAGAAGGGTGGGAGATGAATATTAGAGAAAAGGAGGAACAGATGTCTAACTGAACTGAACTGAAGGTCAAATGTCGAAACTATCATTTCGACTGTTCTGTATCATTTTCATGTCAAATCAGGTCCAATACCTTGAAGATGCTTCTGAGAAGATTCCCTGATACTGTATTGTTGGAGATGATGGAATTGGAGATGATCAACCATAGCAACCAGCTACCAACATCCTAACAGCCACCTGGACATCAACCATCCAACAAAACCAACAGAAACCATCTTAAGCACTATATCAGCCACCACGTAAGCCTCTAACAACCAAGTGTTAAGAGCAGTCGCCATAACGATCTGTGTTCATGTAGTCCTGCGTGGTGCAGTCGTCTTCCAATGGTGCTGGCACTGACAGGATGGCTCATGGAGGACATCACTGCTCGCTATCGTGGCTGTTGGGTCAGTCAACCCGTACTTGTTTACGTTATAATCAACACCAGATACGCACAGCTGAGAGTGAAACTTTCATATTACATTTACATTTAAGGCATTTAGCAGATGCTCTTATCCAGAGCCACTTACAACCGTGCTTAGTGTTCCGTCTGATAATGTTTCCCAGCTAGTACAGGAAGGTCAGAGTCTAACACTCGCCATGAGCTCAGACAATCCCCGAACAAGGGCCAGTGCTGACACCTAGAGAGAACAATACACAGACATATATAAGCATAAGTGCACTACCTGGCAACCCAACCCAGCGCTCATACCTAGAGAGAAGAAAGGTGATGGTGAGTGTAAGTGCAAAAACAAAGTATTTTAATATACACATCTATTAGTGCTCACTCACTTAAGTGCTTTACACATGTCTCACAAGGTCAAATCTACCCACCAAGTTTCATTCCTGATGGTGGATTCTTTCTAGGTGCAGCTATTCTTTAGATGACGAGTGTAGTAATGCCTTTCTGTGTCAGTATTTTTAGGATATGTGAATATTTTCATATGTAACGTTGATGTTCTAATGCTGAAAAAACTATTTTCTTTTTATTAGAAGAGATTTTTGTAATGTTTGCACATTACTGAATTATTATTATTCATTATCACATTATCTCCCACACAAATAAATAAATAAATAAATACATTTTCTATGAGTCACCAGGAAAACAAGAAGGACATTTGTCTCAAAAAAATTGAAAGAGACCATAATAATATAATTTAATAATCATGTAGCAGCTCCCACAGCAATACAGGAGAACTGATCATGTATCAGAAATACTCACTGTACTGTTTATGAATGAAACAGATTAAAACAGGCAGAGAATCAGATTCAAATCTGACCTGTATTTAAACTACCACCCTGAACCTCAGACCTTAAATAGCCTCACTCCTCACGGCTCACTAGATAAGCAAATATCTACACAAGCATCCATCACCCTCCACCTTCCTCTGTATTTAGGAATTCAGTCTCTCTACAGAGCTGTGGAGAACAGAGAGGATCCCACAGGTTTAACTTCTACACCAACCATGTTCTCTACATCTCTACTGCTCCTGCTGGCAGCTGCTTCCTGTGAGTTACTCAGTACACAACACACTTCTCTCAGTCAGAGAGCTGCTTATATCATAATCAAGATGATACATCTAATAACTTCATATTTCTGATCTACAGGTGTTATGAACTGACCCAGCCTGGATCCATGGTGGTCCCTCCAGGCCAGACTCTGACCATCGACTGTAAGGTTTCATATTCAGTGACAAGTGAGTGGACAGGCTGGATCTGTCAGCCTGCAGGAAAAGCTCTGGAGTATATTGGACGTATCGATAGCGGTGGGAGCACAGCTTACAGTGATAAACTGAAGAACAAGTTCAGCATCTCCAGAAACACTGGAACCAACACAGTAACATTACAAGGACAGAATCTGCAGACTGAAGACACAGCTGTGTATTACTGTGCAGGAGACCCACAGTGACACTGACTAATGTACACGCCTTACAAAAACCCAGAGCTCACACTCGAGAGTCAGACCACTCGTAGTTCTATACTGCTGTTTATAAACGAGACATTAAACCATGTGTGTGCAGTTATAAACATGCAGGACACGACCAGCACAGCGTTTATTCAGTAACTGCCTGGAATGAATGTACAGTGTTGAGTAAAGGCTCCTCTCAAATGAACAGAAGATGAGTTTTATGATTATGACCATAATTAAGCAGCTCCATGGCTTTAGGCTGATATTCA
>JAMWET010001278.1:0-2500 GCA_024036415.1 Prochilodus magdalenae
CCACTGTATTTTCATACAGCAGGCATTCCTCCGGTTTCAGACTGCTACAGCAGGAAGCTGAAATTTCAGATCTGAACTGTGAGTCTTTTCACGGCCTCTGCTGTCTCGCTGTCTCTGTGCTGTGTTAGTGCTCTAAGCGCTTTCACTTTATCTCAGAAACACTGACAGGTTAATGGGACACTCGCTAAAGCCCTGGGGCTTCTACCCTCCATACTGGTGGTCAGTATCTTTTTGTAGAAGTGAGGAGAATTCAGAGTAGATTTAAAGAGGTCTAATGTGAAATGGTTTATTGTAGGGTGGCATAGTAGTGCAGTTTACAGCAAGAAGGCCCTGGGTCCGATTCTCGGCTGGAGGGTTTTCTTTGTGAACTTTGCACATTCTCCCTGTGTCTGTATGGGTTTCCTCCCATCGTTCCAGGACATGCTGTCAGTTGAACTGGATATGCTAAATATCTCTCTTGGCGTGAAAGTGTATGTCTGTGCATCTGCCCTGTGATAGACTGGCATCCTATCCAGGGTATTTTTTCGCATCTGCCCAGTAAGTGTTGGGATACTTACTGGGCATAGGCTCCAGCACCTCTCACTGGAGACAGATCCTCACCCAGAGGGACAAGCGGTTCAGAGAGTGAATGAATAAATGAATGAATGAATGAATGAATGAATGGTAGAGGAACTTACCAGCTCAGATACAGATACTTTACAGGGGTGATAATGGGAACCAGTGGTCACAGGGTATACCACTCAAACATAGCCATTTTATTTGCTTTATAAAACCACCACTGATCTTGCACTTGTCTTCCAAGGTTTTTATACAATTCCTTGTATGTGTAACATACTTGGTGAAATAAAGAGATTCTGATTCTGATTCTGATTATGTGTGATGTTGACGATGTTTCTGGGGACTGATTTGCCATAGAGCGCTTTGCACATACCTGTCCACCATGAAGTAAATCTCCCCTCACATTTATTGTACACAGTGTCTTAGACATCAGGCAATATATATCTATACATATATGTATTACCATTTGATGTGAAGACATTCCGTAGGGCGGCTTTTAGAGACATGTCTCCTTATACTGTCCCTGTGAACAATTCTGACTTAGTTTCTCTAAATAGATAAATAGAGCATTTCACATCAAACCACTCTGAATGACTTTGTTTAGATTTTAACCATTTAATTCTACAGGAATTCTGATCATTTAGTGGAATTCCCCCCTCAGTGGAAGGTCTCATGTCATGGAAAAGCTAAGAGATCATTGTATATTAAAAACTAGTAAAATTTAAAAAATGAAATAAAATGAAATGAGAGCTCTGATGGGAATTTCATTGAAAACAAGAAGTGAGAGAATTCCACAGCACATGCCAGGGATTTTATGTCAAATGACGCTTTTATGGGATATTAAATGGCAGGAATCTTGCTCTGTGTTTTTCTTTCATGCGTGGTACCAGATTTCAGTGTGTGATCTCGATGACTTAGTAGCGTTACGGAGACTAGCCACAAGCAGAGGAAAGCCTGTGGCCCAGAAAGAGACTGCGGGACGGCATTGAGTCTGTTTGTGTGGATTCTTGCAGGTCGTGGTTTGGTTATGGAGAAATGTCATAAGCCACATATTGTGTGGATCAGGTTGTTCATAAACCGCTCACCAGACCATTAACTTTCGTCTTATGTTTAATTTGTCTTGGTGTCGCTTTCGCATTGAACAGGTTACTTGTGCCTTCATTTCCATCAGTAATGTGCATATTAGTGCATTATTACAAATACCATCATGCTTGAAGAAGAATGACATGCCTCAGATGAAGTACAGATGTGTAAACGTGTCCACTACTCTGTACAAAAACACTAGTAGCTGAAATTGAAGCCATTCTGTCAAATAGCTTCTTTGGGAATCCAAGATTAAGCCTGTTGCCTATTCGCCGCCTGTTATGTGTAAATGGATCATAATAGCTTTGTCCATCAATCATTATTATGTGGGCAGAAATATTGATGGGCGGTTAATTTGAGTCAACAGCAGTGAACGTTTTGCTTGATAAAAGACTCCCTATTTATAGAGTGCTGTTTGCTCTTAATGAGGACAATTCCTTTTAAATGAAACGAGACGGCCCAGTTTGCTGAAATTACTCCTATTGTCTTTTTGCAATCTCTGCTGCGCTTCAGACTGAACGTCACTTTTCCATCGTTAGGAATCCCCTTCTTTCCCCCTGAGTTGAAAGGAGAAAGGCATGCTGGTTTTGTGAGCTGTGACAAGAACCAAAAAAGCTGATACATTCAGCCTTGTTTTCATTTTCGTTTCCAGTAGAGCTCTCGTTTCTCCATCAGTCATTTTCTGATGCTTTGCTCTGTCAGTCATGCTCCAAGGGACATATTCTCTAACCCGAGCGAGAATGTCACATGTGTTTTATGACATGAAAAGACGTTGTTTTTCAAGGTCAGCCGACGTGAAGCAGGGGCTGAAGGCAGAAATATGTTAAATGAAAACAGTAATGTTTGACAAGGCCGCTGA
>JAMWET010001278.1:607500-797560 GCA_024036415.1 Prochilodus magdalenae
CAGTTTGTCTGGCAACACTCTCACTCTGCAAAGCCAAGTGCCAAGACTGACTTGTTTTTAATTGCGTCTCATATCAGACGTGAGAATAAAAGGCAAAAGAAAAACCTCAGTCCTGAGTCATAGTGGTTATCCGCATCCTCTGGCTGAGTTCTTTTGCCTGCCCTGTGGACAGTATGCCTTCGCCTCGCAGTGATGGACAGCCCTGTGGTTTTGCTGCTTAGAGGTGAAGGGAAAAAAACCCAGAACCTGGCACGTCCGGCAGCAGTTACAGTTCTGAATTTCCATCTGTGTGTGGCCTTCCTGCTCACGCCGCCAGTGGTGCTGATGAAGAGAAAAACCACCGACGATAACAATAATAAGACTGGGATGCGAAAGGAAGAAAGAAAGGCAATTGAATAATGGTCTTCTTTATGATCATATAATGGCTGGGCTGTTATGGTAAAGACTGGAAAAACCCTCTGATGACTTTTTTGTGCTTTATGAAGAAAGATTAGCTGTAATAGCTTTTGAAATAACATTACGCTGTAGCGCTGCTATGTGTGGCATGTAGATTATGGACCCTTTGTATGTGTGCCTGCCTGTCAGTGCATAATGGTGCTGATTTCTCGGTGCACAAGGTTATTACATTTTACAGCGTTTGGCTGTGGCTGTTTAATCGCATTGGTTTGTTCTTTTTTATTTTTATCCATGGAGCCGACTGCCATTGGCACACTTCTCTCTCTGAGTGGGAGCTAGAAGCAGGTCCTCTGAACAAACAGACAAGCTGACCTCTGACCTCAGCTAATCAGCCACAAATTAGCCATGTCAAGAGGCCGTTCTCATCCCTGCACCTCGGCCGCTCCCCACTGCTGTTTACACACGCCACAAGCACTGATCTGCTGCCTTTTGTCCCGGCCCACGCGCCTTCATCATCTTTCCTCCCTCCTCTTTCAGGCAGGGGTGGAAAATTATGGACAGACCTGACACCCCGCTAACCCGCAGCACCTCACAAAGAGGCGACTCTAGTTTGACGCAGTTTAACTGGACAGTTAGTTTGTTTTTGCTTGTTAAAATAACAGTAACAATAATAAATGCAATATAGAAGACCTGTGGAATAAATGTAAAAAGTAACTGTTTCTTATTTCCATAAAACCTGTTGCTTTGCAGTGAGATGAACAGAAGAGCAGATTTGTTTCGTCTTCTTCTGGTACAGACCAGCCTGGGTTATGTTTGATTATACGACAACACACTTCATTTGAAGGGGAATTCCTTGGTGTTTCCAAATGTTTCCATAATTCACTCGTTGACATAAACAGTTATTCCGAGTGGTTTAATGTGAAATTGCGACTCTACAGTGCTGGTGATATGAACCAGGGGCCGCTATGCATTGGGATTTTCTTTACTATCCATATTTTAGTTTTGTTCACTTTAGAAACCACTCAAAAAACACAACGCAATGCAGCATTTCTTCATCTTCACAGTTACTCAACTGTCTTTAGTCTCTTCTGAAATGAAAACTAGTTAAAGGGGGACATAAAGCTCTGGACTGTGCGTTCCTTCTGGTTTAGTATTAGTCTACACTGTCTACCCCAGTACGAGACTGATTTGGAAACTACAGATTGCTGGATGCCATCCTGCAGAGAGGAAAGTTCTGACTCAGTTTGACAAGTTGGGATACATATTCACTGTGTTTAGTCTCAGAGGGACACTTTATTTTTAAGGAGTTGTAGTCACTCATTTTCTGTTAGCATACATGTGAAGCCCAGTGCCCTCACCACTGCCTTCAGTTACAATGCAACATTTGGGAAAGACTTTAATATAGTAATAATTAAAGTTGATTCATTATCTGTTGTATTTTACACAATAAATGATCAAATAAAATATTTCATTTTTTCGTTTTTAAAAATGTAATGTTAATGTTACTTATTGTACAATTAACTACAAATGAATTTAACTTTTAAAGATTTTTTATTTTGAAACCTTATCTTTAACATGATCTCTGTCTCTGTCACTGCTGGTCTTGACTTAAACTGAACTACTAAAAGTCTTGGTTTTGACTTGAACTCAATGTGTCTTACTCAAGGTCTTGACTCAGACTCAAAGTCTTGACTACAACACTAACCAAACTATCACTGTGAACAGTTCTGACTCAAATCGCTCTGAATGGCTTTATTATCTTTAACGATTTCAATTATGCAGAAATGTAAAACATTGTTGGAATTGATGGTCTGATTGGTTAGAAATTAGGTAAATCGGAAAAAGTTTAAAGCCACAGTTTATCCGTTTATATGTGGATTTTTTGTGGTTACATGACTTTAAATATAATATTCCGGGTGGCCTAAGACTTCATATGTCGCATTTTCCTCCACCTAGTACTTTTTAAATTTAATTTAGTTAACCAAGCATAAAGTTAAGACATTTCCAGCTTCACAACAGAAGCATTGTGGAACTGTGATTATGTAACAAGGTTAACCCCAAGACTCTAGATCCACTGGCTCCATTTTTCTGGCTCTTGTCCACCTGAAAGCTTGTCCGAGCTCCAGACTGCACTGAAACGCAGAATGAAAAACAAAAACCAAGCACTATTTATAATCTAGTCACCGGTACTGACAGACTGCTCCGATTGAAGCATCGAGGCGGTGTTTGATTTAAAGCCGCGAGTTATATTTAACTGTTTATTCTGCACAGGTCATTTGACGTCAGAAATAAAAAATCCGGCTGCTCAGAAAATTTTCCTTAAGGAGCCTCGTGTTTCTTAGAAATTATTTTTAGCATGCAGCTCTGCAGGCAGCAGAACATTTTCGGGACAGCTTTGTGCTGTTCAGGTGGGGGTTGCATTGCGGTAACTCTTGTTCTTCAGGTCACCAGTGCTGAAGCTTGCTGTGCAGTTCCTAGATGACACGAGTGTCAGGAATCTGCATGCCAATACCTGTTGCAGCTGTTGGAATTTGGCTGTGTGACAGCTATATAGAAGAGCATGTGCTGCGCCACACCTCAGAAGAGAACACGGTGTATCTCAGAAAGGGGTGCAGCATTGCCCAAGAGACACGTTTCCTGTGTAAACAAGCTGCTCAGTGCAGAGTCTGTGAAGAGACGTGAACGCTCTCTTTTCCCTCCAGTCCTGGGGCGGCTGTCACAGGGCATGTTGAAAGGAACAGGATAGCTGACTGCAGCTAGCCTCGTATATGTGCTTTTTAATCAATGTCATCAAGCCGGATACAGCTAAGTCAACTCCGGTGCTAGCGCTGTGTGTTCACTTGTCAGAGACGGAGGAGTGAGTGCTGTCAGGCAGTTGAATGTAAATACAAAACTTGATAGACAGGTGAGGCAAGATCAGATTGTACTGTAGGACTTTACCAGTAGTAATTAAACCTTATCTCTGAATTATTGACACCAGAAGAATGGGTGACGATGGCGTCATGCCCAGGTGCGGGCGCTGTGCAGAAAAGGAGAGCACAGGTGCAGCGCGAGACGCTATGTGGATGGTGTTACTGGTTATAGTTTGCGTACCTTGTTCATCGCCTTTTCAACAATGACTTGTTAGTTTTGGAGGCGTGTGAACAAAACTGTTCAAACCTCAATACCTCAGACTGTTTGAGCTGGTTTATGAATGTACTCAGAAAGTGTAGTCTTATTACCAGGGCTGGCTTTTTTATTTTGGGATGTTAGAACTGAGTATAGGTAATCGATGTGAATTTCTATAGTATGTGGTCCAGAAATGCTGTATTGTATACAGGAGGTACAATGGTTTCTACCGATAGCTCCTTGTGTTGGTATCACGCCAGAATAATTGAAGGAAATAAAATAAAGAAGTCAAGTCCAGTCCTGGATCAAATATATCCTGAAATAGCCCACTGTCGTATTGCATGATGTGATGTTGTTTGCTATGTATTTCTTTCTGTGGGGTTGTAGAGTGTAATTTGAATGTGATAGCCTCCTTTTAGATGCTCGTTTTAACTGTTTCAGCTTGAAAATAGCTCATTATAAAGTAGAAAACTTAGATCTAAACAGTGTCTGAATTGGCCAGCACTCAAAGTTTCAGCATCAGTATTTCTGATAGTTTCCATTATCTGTATTGCCTCACTGTGTAAATAGTTTTTTAATCACATTTGGAGAAACGCATGTTTTTTATTGGCACATTCCAAAATAATCACTTCTAATCGTGAAATGAAGACTTTTTAAAGGTGCCATTGAGCGCATTTATTCACCATTCAGCACTGATGTCTGTATAGAGTCCATGTGACTTTGGTCAGGGTGAAAAATAGCCAGACTCCGTTTTACATGCCCATTCATAACCATGATTTGGCCTTGGCTAATAAAGGTGGAACTGCGGCCCTCTTTAGTCTCTGCAGTGGTAACCACTAACATTGAATTAAAGTTGTCCCGAATCTTTTTGATGTGCCAGCAGACGCTTTTTTGCTCCCTGTTTGCCAGTCTATTTTGTAAATGTTCTGTTCTACCTTTAACGGTGCCTTGTACATTGTGGCATTGTTCTGTGCTGCTCCGTCATTGTACATTTTGGGGGTGTAAATGAGCTCAGAGACATTTTTGCCATTTGTGATTTGCACACAGAGGAATTTGTTCTCCGCATTTAATCTGTGAAGTGAAACACCCACATACACACTAGGGGGCAGTGAGCACACTTGCCCGGAGCGGTGGGCAGCCCTACACACGGCGCCTGGGGAGCATTTGGTGGTGAGGTGCCTTGCTCAGTGGCACCCCAGTCGTTACTGCCAGTTGAGGGAATCAAACCGGCAACCCTCCGGTTACAAGGCAACACTAGACTGGTTCCCTGGCCTCCAGACCGCGACTGCCCCCTATAAATGAGTCCAGGCTTTTATGTAACAGTTTAGGAATCTTTTGGCATCTGCCCATTTTTCTGAACTCTGTTACCACCTCCTCTGGCCACCTATACCAATGCAAATACAGTTTTTTTATTCTGTGGCACCTTTAAAGAATTATATCTTCTGATTAGCTGAATGTCCTTTGACTGGGGGTGTTCAAACTTTAGTTTACAGCTGTAATTATGTGATAAAAAGCAGATGAGACTGTGGATATTGCTGACATAAACTAAATAACTCATGCTTTAGCTTATCATTGTTTGAAGCGGTCTGTTTCCTCAGAGCAGGTTAGATGTGGAGGGTAAGTTACCACCGTAATTTATTTGTTTAAGAATTACGCTGTTATCGTGACATGGGTAACCTCAAGCTGAACCCAAACTTAGCTGGCTAACGCATGTCTTCCGCTTTGTAGTGAACCCCTCTGGGAAAACGTGTACGGAGGAGGGAGTTGACTGTATTTGCCTATATGCTGCCCGACCCTGTCTGTTTTGGTTTCCATATGTTGCAGTCTTCCTCTGCTGCCTGCATACCCCCCTTCTCAACAATTCTTTGTTTATTCCTTTTAGGGCGGCAACCAGAAATCCCAGAAAGCCCAGGCCTGAGGAAGCCATTAACCACACACACCTCACAGCAGGACACTGGTAGGTACAGGTCTTTTTTTTTTTGTTTTGGTAATGAGCATTGTGAAACAGCCCTTTGTGTCAAAGTCAAGATCCTTCTATTGTGACAACCCTAGTAGAGACAAAAACTGAAAGGCATCCCCCCCATGTAAGTTACATTAGGTCACAACCGGGACTTGCTAATGGTGCACCATCCTGAGATTTACTCTTGTGTATATGACTTGCAGTGCTCTTATACTGTAATAATGCACGTACACTTTGGAGGTTGTCAGTTACTAGGACCATGAGAACACAGAAACAGTTTCAGTAGACAGGGACACTTTTGCTCGCTTGGCAAACGTTTCTACATAAGAGCTACAAACCAGTCAGTGTTAAAACACATACCATGCCTTCATGTCTGATTATGTCTACTGCTGAGACATTTATGGTGTGTGCCTCCAGTCTGGTGTTCTAGGAAGGCCAGTTCTGAGCAGGAAACCAAAAATGCACATTGTGTTAATTCCACTGTGCCTCTCTGAGCCCAGGCATACTGTAAAGCTTGCCTGTTCCCTGTATGGAACTGCTTCCCCGATCCTCCAAACAACCCCCACCCCCCACAGTTTAGAATACAGTCAGAAACTTTTAGTTGTTTTTCCATACACATGCCATTCCAGTTTATGTGTGCTTACTGTGACTGTGAGTAGTATAGCTGAAGAGCCTTCACCTGGATTCGGATATGCTTTTGTAATATTTTAGATTTGGATATACTATTGTTTTATTTTTCTTCTTTTTTAAAAGAGTATTTGTTGAGAAGCAGGAGGTATAGCTACAGTCTTATCTAAATCTAAGAGCGTTGACAAACAACAGCCGAAAAGAGCATCATACAGATGTTATTGGAAACATACAGATGTTCTGCCTCAATTTCACTATAGGCTCATGAGAAATGAAAACAGGGTAATTAAAGTAAGTCTCTTAAAGGCCTAGCCTCTCAGCATAAGACCAGCAAATCCGTGCACAATAATGGATGTGGTAATTGGACTTCCAGGAAAATGCATGTCCTGTTCTCAGAGCTGTGCATGAGGCATGTGTTTGAGCGGGCTGAGTGCAGAATTTCAGCATGTCCCAGCTCCTTTAGTTACGGAAGTCCTTGAAACCGAATGGACAAATGCTGACCATTTTTGTAGCTTGTGAGTTTTTATCAGGATTAGACTAATCTAATTATTCTTAAACTCCACTGATGTGCCTTTCTGAGTTATTATGTGTATTAATTAACATCAATCAAGCTAAAAGGAGGCTTGCTGAGCATCTCTAAGCTTCTTATCACTGCACCACCTACAGTCCAGCTACTTTTGGGTATTTGTTATTGTGCTCAGTTATTGGGCAGGAAAGGAGTTTTAAGAACTTTGCTTCTTACTTCTCTCTCTCTCTCTCTCTCTCTCTCTCTTTCTCTTTCTTACCCTTCCTCTCTCCCTCTCCCTCCTTCCTTCTTTCTTTCTCACTATCCCTTTCCCTCCCTCTCCTGTCTTCCTCCCTCCATTCTCTCTTTTTGCTCATGTTTTCTTCTCTGTCACTACCGCTTTTTCCTTTTTTCTCCTTCCTTTTTCTTGTCTTGTCTCCTTCTCTCCCTGCCTTCTCTGTTTTCCCCCTCTAATCTTCTCCTTCCATTCATCCTTTTGTGTACCCCTTTTCTCTGTTTTTTCATATTCTTCTCCCTCTCTTTCTCTTTCTTTCCCTCTTTCTTACCCTAATAACCCCTTACACTCTCTTTTTCTCTCCTTCCCTCCTCTTTTCTTTCTCTCTTTCCTCCCCCCTTCCTCCTTATCTCTCTTTCTCTCTTCTGTTCCTCTATTTTATACTTGTCTTTCCATCCTTGCCCTGTCACCTTTTTTCTCTGTCTCTTCTCTCTCTCTTTCCCCTCCCTTCTTCCCTCCTTTTGTCTATTTCTCTGCTGTTTCTCCTCTACTTTACATTTCTTCCTCCCTCCTTGCTCTGCCACGGTTCTCCTTCTCTTCTCCCTTTTTCTTGCCCTGTCTCCTTCTCTCCATCCCTTTCTTCCTCTCTCTCTCCTCCACTCTATTGTCCTCCCCACCTTCTCCCTTGTGATTACCCTTTCTTTCCCTCCCTTTCTGACCCTATTCTCCTCCTCTCTCCCTCTCTCACTCGGTTTTTCCTTTTACATCCCTCCCCCCTCCCTCTCTCTGTGTAATGTAATTGGTGTTAGGGTATAGAATCCAGAGACAGACCTGATAGTGAGATGTGTTTTCCGTGTAGAGAAGCAGGGTGGGGGTGTTTTAGTGCAGAATGTAACTGGGGTGGGGGTACTTTAGAAGGTGTGTTTGTAGTTGGTGGGGGCTTAAATCTGATGTTATAGCCATCAGGGTCTTGCGCTTTGGGGTAAGGGGCTGTTATGGGGGAAATGTGTGCATTTGAGGAGGGGGGGTCATAGTTTGCAGCCTGTTGCTCGGTTACAGCTGAACATTCTTAACACCTCATAAATCTCACCTGCTGCCATTCTGCTAGGACCCCTGAGCTCCCAGCATGCCGAGGGGAAGTACAGCCAGCAGTGGTGCTGTATGTTCGAGGTGTTGCTGTTCCGTGACGCATTTGCTCCACACACACAGCACCCCCTCCCCAAAAACTAGACACGATGATTTGGTTCGTCTAGCAGGACATTACAGAGGTTACAGAGGGCAGAGGGCTTACGTAGGGTGCCGAAGGGGCACATAGCGCCCACAGAAGCAGGTCTTTGTGTCTCTCCTCTCTGTCGGCCCATGTGGTGCCAGAGAAATTGAGACTGTGAATATGAGCCAGTTTTATGAGGTGTCACAGTCTCTGCCACGCCAGGCCAGAGGGCAAGTGGTGCTGCTGCTTTTGGAAACTTCTTTGTTTAGTCTGCAAAACACAGCAAAGATGATTTCCTTCAGACGTCTTAAAGCAGATGTTATTATTTTATTTATTTTGTTTTGGAATATGGCCGACATTGGGAAACACACAATGACTACTAATACACAGTGCAATGAAGGTAACAGAGTAACGTACAAAACAAATAATGCACATTGAGGTCTATAGAACTTTACCTGTGACTGAAATATACCTAATAGTATGTAATGCATCCACAAGCACAAATAACAGCTGTGATTCAAGTTGGGCATGGACTGGACAAGTTTCTGGATGTTCAGACACTCTTGCATGAAAGAACTGCACAGCTCAACCTGATCTGGTAGATGGCTCTTCCCAATCTATGAAGCCCCGTCGCACAGCCCCCAGATATCATTGAAACTGCCCATTTATGTAATCATCTGGTGCTTGAATATGAATACAGTGTCTAGATCACTTTCCCAGCCTTGTTTAGTGCCTCAGAGGAATGAAAAGCTCTTCTTTGAACCCGAATGCCTTATAGGCAAAAAGGTGTTATTTTCTACTGTTGAAATGTACAAGCAGGGTCAGCACTAAGGTCCCACAACAATCACAGATGCAGTGATCAGTTTTGATTTTAAAGGTTTTTATTTGGAGTAAAATAGCATAATTTTATATATACATATATACACACATACATACATACATACATACATACATACATACATACATACATACATATATATTAAACTTACTCAGAATTGTACACCAACCAAGAAAATCCAGCTGACAGCAGTCCTGTTGTTAGAAACTGACCACTGATGAAGAACTCGAGGTTGGCAGACCTATGTAGTTAGTAGAGCTAGTTAGGGAGCTCGCTACATCTGTTTTTCTGTAACAATGCATTAAGACATCATATTTGCGTTGTTTCAAATTGTGCCACGACGCTGATTATAACATTCTGTGGGCCTTATAGCTTTTGTGTGGGCTTGTGTCAGGAGCATGTGTGGACTGTATCAGTGTATTACACTGCCTCTTGATCTCATTTAGGTGTTGTAGTACGGAGCGTTGAGGCCTTCAGTTTCTAGGCTTGGCTGATAAGCAGCAATGAAAGTAACCAAGCAGCCACCTGCATGTCAACACTTCTGCTGCTGTGCTTATCTCATACACAAACCAGTGTTTGGGCACCCACCAACAGAACACTCCTCTATCATCCATCACAGCTCTCCCGCAGCCAACGGCTGGCTGAGGTACATCCACCAGCCCTCTACTCTCTCACGCTCTGTCTCTCTCTCTCTCTCTCTCTCTCTCTCTCTCTCTCTCTCTCTCTCTCTCTCTCTTTCAGTTGCTACTACAACCTGTACCTTACTTTCTCTCCAAATGTTCTGCATTTTCTAGGCAGCTGCTCTTCTCCCTCTGTTTTTCTGTCTTTCTTTGTACTGTCTGGAACACAAGCTGTCTTGAATCAGCACTCACCCCTGCCCTGCACTCCGAGGCATCTCACTCATGCTAATGGTGGGCTGATTTAGACCAGCACGTAGTTCTGCCCAGCTGCACTGAGCAGGGACGCTGGCTTGTGTGTCTTGTTAAAGTAGCAATTTGTAAGATGATGCAAGCTGTCAAACAATAAAGAGCAACATATCCACCAGAGAGATGTGGTGTCCATCCCTGTCAGAAGAAACCAGGAAGAGCGCACTCCCTCCTCCTAATGTTAGCATTAACCAGTGTTTACTTACCAGTCTAGAAGAAACCTTTTGAGCTCAGCCTCAAACTTCATTTCTTCACTTGCCAGCTATGCCAGTGTGAACTCCTGTTTCGTTTCATTTATATCACTTCTTTTGTTTGCTGCCAAAAATGGTTTCTTGCTGAGAGCTGGTGGCGGAGGTCGCTTGTCAAGAGTTTCAGCCTTTTGCTGTGCCAGTAGTTGGTCACCTATTTTTAAACAATCGCTAGCAGGTAGATGTGCTACTTCTTCATCCTCTTATGTTCTGGTTTATGCTGATCTTCTTTGCTTATTTGCAGACATTAAATAATAATAATAATTTTATATAATAATTTTAGCTTCAGGTCTGTAAGACTTAACACTGGCACCTATTCTGTACCTTCTGCTTTTCTCACTGTCTCTGTTTGTCTACTGTGATATATTCAAAACATACAAACAGTTGTCAAAAACACTCTTTCTGTTCTGGTCCAATTCCACTTTCTCAAGCCCATGCTGAACACGCACTTGCCCGTGAAGCCTGGCATCGTAATAGTAGTCCAAACCCACCACACACACTCACAGTCTGAATATACAAACTGCCAGGCCTGTGGGTTAAAATGATATCACTCTGGAAAGGTTTTATAGTGTCATATTTAGCTTTAATCTACATTTTAAACTACATTTATTGTTTACAGTTATTTACATATGCTTCATTTACAGCTATTTTGTGTAGCTTTCAAAAGTAGTGTAAAGGTTCTGTGTGCTGGTTGAGAAGCAACTGTGCAGTGTTTGAGCATCTTCATGGGTGTACCAGTGGACTTTCTGGCTCACCTCAAGCCCTCAAGTTCATGTTACATTCTGATGTATAAATGGAATAAAATTAAACTGTACAGACATTCATTTCATAAATGTGTCTCTTCACAGAGCTGCTGTTTACTAGCGCAGATGTTTATTAAAAGTTATTATTCAGTTAAGCTAGTAATGTTAGGTCACATACTAAACAACACGACTCTGAATATATCACATGTATTTTGCAGCTAACTACAACAACAGTTTAATGAAATGCTGCTTTTATGTTGTAACAGGCCTGTAAAGTGTCATGTTTGGCTTGTATTAGTGAGTAGGTACGTATGCTACACTTTGCCTCATAACACTAGTTTGATCAGCTGAAACAGTAAGCATCCAACTGTAGTCCTACATTCAGTTCTGCTAAGGCAACCGTTCATTAACTCCTAAGGATACTCGAAAATCACAGGGACATGTGTCAATGACCTGTGTCATTCATTTCATTGTTGTCCGCTGGTGTCCGTCACTGAATTGTTGTGTTGGCTCTAGTCATGTCTCTCCTGCCAAAGAGCAGAAGAGTAAAGCAAAGCCGCTGAGCTTGGCAAACATATGCCAGCTGCTCCCTGTGTTTCTTTACATCTTGCGACTGTGGGCGTGTGTAATTGAATCGCATTTTTATTACCCCAATCTTACATGTTACTTTGAGAGCGAGTGCTGAGAGAGTGCACGAGTCTGTTTTTGCAAAAGGAAACATAATTAGTGAAACTCCAGCCATGCGGCTGCTGCTTTGCTCTGGGCCAGCAGGCTGAAATCACCTCGGCACATGTTGCACTCTTATTAGAAATGTTTAATCTTCCAAACCACCGCTTGCAAACACAATCTGGACATCGTCCTTCACAGCACACAGAGTGCAGCAGTAGAAATGCTCAGATGTCAAATGATTCTGTCAGTGGTACGTTTGTGTGTATGTGTGTACCCGATGCATGTGCACGCGTGGTTGTGTTCCCTTCCCTTTATATTGGAGACTTTACACACAACCAAGTAAAAAGAAAAGAGACAAAGGCGTTTTCCATGGTCCTGAGGCGACAGTGGTAAGCCTGTTCATGAGCTTGGACTTGCTGTTCATTTTATGAATGACATGCATCCCACAATTCATTTACTCACTGACTGAGGAAAGACACCAGCTTTTAACAGTTCTCCTAAAGCCCTATTTGGATGGGATTAGTTCTACGTGCGGAGGTGGAGTCATGTTGTTTTACTACAGTGTGTCTGTAAAATTGTGACAGATTTGTACAGGATAAGAAAGCTATAGATGACTGAGATGGGGAAAGCTACCCGATATACACACTGCCGTCACCGCTAAAAGTTAAAAAAACTTCTACAAAGCTACATGCTTATAACCCCTGTGTAGGCTATAGGATATGCTTTGACTTACCTAAAGCAACCAGAAACATCGCACCTCTGAGGAGTCATTTGGCTCATCCTCTGTACTGTGTAGTTGAAAACCGCAAGAATCTTGTTTCCTACATGGCAATTAGCATGGGATTAATATAACCTGAACCTTTGTTTTATAAAAGGTAAAGGTGCTGGAATCTTTCCTGATGTGGAAGCGCACAGTTGGTAAAAATGGCTGACATGCCGCATATGGACAGGAGTAAAATCACTGTGAAACACCTTCACAGGTTAAACTAATCCCTTCCCAATAGGGCTTTACAGTGGGAAATACAGGGATCAGTGCATTATAAATAAGAATAATATTGCAGGGATAGTGCAGTCATGCCCTTTGTTGTCAAAACTTATCCTCTA
Source organism: Prochilodus magdalenae (assembly GCA_024036415.1). Lineage (NCBI taxonomy): Eukaryota > Metazoa > Chordata > Actinopteri > Characiformes > Prochilodontidae > Prochilodus > Prochilodus magdalenae. The sequence continues at coordinate 620,070 of JAMWET010001278.1, forward strand.
CAGATATCCTCACTCTTCTGTACATTTTAGTGCACAACAATTACATATCTGCTGAATTGAACATAGTGGAAAACACTAATATTAACTCATAATTCTCATTGGTCTAGCATTTATCAGTACCTGGTCTAAGAAGCATGTGGATGTGACCCAAACTCTTTGTGATATCTGCTAATTCTGGAGTTCAGCCGTTGGTAAATGGAGATTAGAGTAAGACAGAGAGGACATACAGCTTAGTGCTGCACCTGTGCTGGCACTGAGTTAGTGTGAAAGGTGGAGGCTCAGATACTTACACTGCTATACTGTTTCCTGTATTTCAGGAAGTTGTGGATCCATTAACAGAGCTGCTTTTTGTGACATTTTACTTAGTGGTACTTAACGAATTACTCTGCTGCATTCTGAGCTCTCTTAGGGTTTCTGATCTGTATACTTCTACACCCTGTTATTCTTCTACACCCTGTTACTGTTATTCTTCTACACCGATATTCTTTTACACTCTGTTACTGTTATTCTTCTACACCCTTACTCAACCTGTTACTGTTATTCTTCTACACCCTGTTACTCTTATTCTTCTACACCCAGTTACTGTTATTCTTCTACACCCTGTTACTGTTATTTCTCTACACCCTGTTACTGTTATTTCTCTACACCCTGTTACTGTTATTCTTCTACACCCCATTACTGTTATTCTTCTACACCCTTACTCAACCTGTTACTGTTATTCTTCTACACCCTGTTACTGTTATTCTTCTACACCCTTACTCAACCTGTTACTGTTATTCTTCCTCACCCTGTTACTGTTATTCTTCTACACCCTGTTACTCTTATTCTTCTACACCCAGTTACTGTTATTCTTCTACACCCTGTTACTGTTATTTCTCTACACCCTGTTACTGTTATTTCTCTACACCCTGTTACTGTTATTTCTCTACACCCTGTTACTGTTATTCTTCTACACCCCGTTACTGTTATTCTTCTACACCCCGTTACTCTTATTCTTCTACACCCCGTTACTGTTATTCTTCTACACCCTGCTGCTCTTATTCTTTTACACCCTGCTGCTCTTATTCTTCTACACCCTGTTACAGTTATTCTTCTACACCCCGTTACTGTTATTCATCTACACCCCGTTACTGTTATTCATCTACACCCTGTTACTGTTATTCTTCTATACCCTGCTACTCTTATTCTTCTACACCCTGCTGCTCTTATTCTTCTACTCCATGTGTTGCTGTTTACATTGTGTGCAAATTTCAGTAGAAATGTTTCAGAATTTTTTTTGTGTAGTTTACTTTGGTAGTTTTTGGCTCTGATTTAGCAGCAGGGCAGCAGTGAACAGCCCAGTTTGACTCTGGGAACCATTTTGCTTTACAGTGTTGTTGCTTGGCAAAAATAGCCTATTGATAAGGAACTACATTGCTTGGTGGAAAAAGTGTTAAATTTCATGGGACTCATTTTAGATCATTAATAATAACATTTAACATTTCAAACATTATTTATTCAACATTGATGCAGTATAGACTTTATTGTGCCACATTTAGCGGAGTAGTTCTGCTAAAGTAAGTAAGTCTGGAGTAAGTGGAAAAACAGTGCAGTAGCATTGAGGTATTATACTGATTGTGAGAGTAGTGTGTGTGTGTGTGTGTGTGTGTGTGTGTGTGTGTGTGTGTGTGTTTGAAGTTGCAGCTATCTCATTGTAGGCGCAGAAGGATAATGAGCCGGATTAGAGCGCTAGACCTCTCTGCTGTATTAAACGTATTTCACCCTATCTGTTTAATCAGTTAATTGCTCTGATTACATATATCCCTTCCAGTCATACTGTATGATTCGCATGGTGCTGAGAGGCGTCCACCATCCCCTCTCTCTCTTTCCCGTCTTACTCTTCTTCTTCCTTTCACCGTAACCCTCTGTTCTTTCCTTTCTCTGTTTCTCTCCTGCCTTACTTTCCCACCCTTTTGTGCAGTACCGTGCCCACTTTCTCACTCAGAAACCTCAAGCCAAGGAGCACTTTCTCTTCGGTCTCCATGCGTTACCTGTGTGATCCCCTGATCCCCCTCTCCCACAAACTTTGAGGAAACAGATTAGGTCCTTTTTACATAGAAGTTCCTGTGAGGAAGGATTAGGCTAATTACATGGGAAACCAGACTGAAATTCCAGACACTGGAAGATGGCTTTAAACTTTTACCCAAATGAAATACCAATAGCAGGAAAACAAACAAGATAGTCATTAGTGGGTTTCCCTGCTTCTATTTCCTTACTCGGCACGCTGGGCGCAAACTACAGTCCCACTCCCGTCCAACAAAAACATTGCGTATGTCTCGTTCTCGCAAAGAGCAAAGCTATATTCTTTGTTTCATCTGTTTTTCCTGCACAGTTAATATAAACATTCCCATAGAAGTCATGCCCCCCCAGCTGTGTTGTTAGACTTGTTATTCCTTCCTCAGTTAATATGTTAATTCCTTTGGATTTATCACTGCTGACCAAAATAGACGACAGCCCTCGGCAGCGTTATTTCCTCACAAAATGCAGAAAAACAAAGGGGAAATGAACTGATTGATGTGCAGCACACGGTGCTTAATTAAGTGGATATTTAAAGTGAAAAGATGGAGATCTGGTACGGGCAGTGCTGTGTGATGCTGCTCAAGGCCGGGGATAGCGAGGTCATCTAGAGTGGACCTCAGTCTTACAGGAGCGTTGAGGCTAAAGTAGATAAGACTATTAGCGAGCTCCAATAATTCCTGAACAGCGTTAACTAGCAAGACCATTTCTGACTCATGATGAAGACAACAAAACTGGTGTTGGAGAAGGGAAAATGCTATCAGTAGGAAAAGTGTAGTGCACAGAAACCATCCTTTGCTTATTCAATTTCCAATCTAAATGGATTAAGTAGGAGGAGACATTTCTGAGGAAATTATCTATATGTTAATCCACTTGCAGACGGAAGGGAAAAGTCAAATGGAAAACAGTTTGGAATTCCTAATATGATTACAAGAGAAAGGGAGCAATTTTTTTGAATAATGGCTCGTAATTATGAATACCAGATGTATTGAATGCCCAATCGCTAGTTCCAAAGCTGTCACTGAGAAAAGAAAATGGCCACAAAAGATCAACAGTTTTGCATCAGACCAAGAAGCAGCTACTAGGATCAATGGAACGACCACCCTAGAGTCCAGATCTTTCTGAAAGTGTTTAGGATCACTTAGATTGTGAGAAGCACAGAAAATACCTTTGCTGCCATGTAGACCTAGAACCCCTGGGCTTATTCTTGCTTATATATTCAGTTGTTTATGTCCTCTGCATGCTCTGAAAGCCAATCACTCTATTTTGCTGTAGTTTTAAAGAAATTGCGTAGGGAAAGAAGGAGCTCTACCCGACTGGCTTTGCACCACACACTCTTTGACCGCTGTAACTCACTGCCATCTTTCATTCTGTGTGGCAGTGCTGCATTCCTCTCTCTCTCTCTAACCTGAAAGTGAAACCAGACCCTGACTGTGACACAGCCCTCAGCGGAGTGTGTGCAATGCGATACTGTGACTCGGCTGATGGCTCATAGCAGATGTGTGTTTTTAAAAACACCGCCGTGCTAATCTGGGGCTAATCTCGCTCGAGCTTGCCGCCACTGTCATCAGCGGCCAGGCGTGGCCTGAGAGCAAAGCCAGTCTGTCTCTGAGGCGACTATGCTGGAGGAAGTGAAAGACTGGCCCGGGAGACAGAGCCAGAGACAAAGCTTCCGCTGCACACATATGGAAATGCCTTTATGGAGGCGTGTGGGGGGTATGGCACTGTTCTGACCAATCATGGTTGATTTTTTTTGTAAGATCATTTGTACATCTTCAGTGTCAAGGTGGACCAATAGGCTGCTGAAATGTGAGCAGAGGTAAGTCTTTCAGGCCGTCTGTGTTAGGCAGAGAGCAATAGAGTGCTGATTCACACTTTTGCCTTCTTCTAGCATCAGCTTTTGTTGACTTTGTGGTCAGATGCTTGAAACCTGGCGTCTCCGCTTTCACACATGGTCACACATGTCACATCTCCAGCACCACAGCTGCTTCTGCTGTCCTTCAGAATTTTATAGTCTGTGTGCATTTCCAGTTTGAATGACCTTGATAAACGAAAGTAAAACATGAACTATTGTCTTCCATATTGACAGTGTTTTGTCTTGACCTCTGTGCACAGACATGCGCATTTTGCCACATGCACACTTCTGGCCAAAACGTCACTGTGCTGCTGCAGTATTACAGAAAGTCCCCAATCACTGCAGCTCAGTCTCACAGGCACACATGTAGTGCAGAGGAGATTACTCTTGATTATCATTATTATTAATAATTACACGTTTCAGTTTCCAAACCTCTCCCAGTCCAGTGTTAACTGTCGTCAGCGTCCGGTACCTGGTTTGACTCAATCAGTGTTTCATTAAATTAAATCAGTTGTGCTACTGATGGAATTCCTAAAAAATCCATGAAATTGAAACTGAAATGGAATTATATTTGTTAATCCTGTGATAAGACTATGCGTGCTTTGTTCTTGTTCAGATAGCTTCGATACCAGACATCTTGAGTTCTTTTCTCTTTCCTGGTATCTGGACATTCTCTGGGGTGACTCTGGGGTTAAATAGAGTGGAATCTGATTTGGTCCATTGGCTTCTGCCTTCATGGTCCTCAAACAAGTCTCTGTAACAAACAGCATTAGCGTTAAGGCTGTTACACACAGATTTTTTGTGCACTTTGTTCGGCTGACAGTAAATGAAATAATTTCTAGAACTCACAGTATCTTGCACACCAAACAGATTTTTCAGATTTAGAAAATGTGATTTAATTCATAAAGTCTAGTTCAATTGCTTTTTGACAGCAAAAACAACAGCATCTCATAAAGCAGCTCAAACTGGACTATAAACTAAACTATATATGGCCTAGTTTCAGGTTCTGAATGAAGTGATAAAGATCTTCACCCTACTTTCACTTCTCAATGATGGACTGCAGCCCATAGTTGGCTCGCTCTGTGAGGAGTAACTGAGATATTATTGCACCTGAAGACACTCAACCCATCTGTGAAGTAACTCATGTGAAGCTGAATTTCCAAAATCAGTTCAGACTGTGTTACAGAAATCAGAGGTGTTTCAGCTCTGAAATGAGGTGGAGAACCTTTCTAAAGCACCCTACACAATTCCACAGTAAGCTCATTTTCAAAGCTCCATTTCAGAGATATTTTTAATGGGAAAAAATAGCAACTGCAAATGTGTCTTTTTCTGCTTGTTTTAAATGGATATTGTGTATACCGAGTTTGGAATTGTCTTTGCAGAGGTATTCGATTGCCTCAGTAAGGGAGATCTTTTAGTGTGCGTTTGCTAATGAGGCTTGATAACATGTTTACCTTTAAACAAATCCTGGTCAGGAAGAAAGGCTGATATCCAAGTGACTCAATGAACCCATACATATATCATCTAGAAGTCTATTTTTTATTAAAACTTGTTTAAAAAATGTGATTAATTCTTAAAAGAATTGATAGATTGTCTGTTGCTAAAATAATCTATGGTGACAGCCTTACTCACAGCGTGTGTGTGTGTTTTACATATGGAGCTCCCCAGGTGTCAAAGCTTCCAGGAGAGGAGCCGTGCTGAGTGTGGTTGCCCTGGTGTGGGTTCACACAGACAGTGTGGGCAGGCCCAGTGGTGTGTGTCTGTGTGTGTGTGGAAAGAGGCAAGCAGGAGCTGGCCGCTCTCCCAGAGGAGAAGCACTTTGCTAATCAGATCTTCCTCAGCGCGGGCTTTGCATCATAGCACAATAGCTCTTTCTCCCGAGCCTGTGCCGTGGCTGGTATTTCCTGCCCTGGGCTGTCTTTACCCAGATTAGGGGAAATTGATTTAATGGTTTTGATTTAGTGGCTCAAAAGCCACCATCCCATATGAAGGCTTTTTGTGGCAACAAACTGGATGCTCTTTCTTTTGTCCTCTCTTTGTCCATAGACAAATCCAGCTAACTGATCAGTACACACACACACACACACATGTATGTACACACGTTCACTTCTATTTTGCTGTATTGTGCAACATAAAAGCCGACATCATAAGTGTTTGTGATATTCCTGTTTCTCATTAGCAATTACAGATGGTAAGGTCCGACAGGATGCTTAGTTTACAGGCAGAAACTGTAGACAAAGTAAAACCAGCAGCACTTGTTGACTGGAGAACTGCACGTTATACCAAACCAATGTATTTCACCAGTCTGGCCTTAATCAGGGTTAAAAATGAATTCAGCATACATTAAACACACAATGAAACAACAGCTGCGGTGTAAAGATCAACTAATGGAGTAACTGCAATACCAACCACCTTGCATCACCTTCCAGTTAAAACTGAGGAATTAGGAGGCCAGCCTGCAGGAACCTTATGCCTGTTTCTTTTACCTCATGTTTCAATAAATACCCTCAAAAAACAAGAGAAACACCCCAAATCACCAGTGTGTAAAAAAGCTAACTAGATGATCAATGAGCTTTAGCAAACAAAACAAACACATAGCTGTCACAGCTGGCAGGAGTCAATGCAGCAGGAGTCCCCTGACTGAGTGGCAGTGTTAGCGTTCGAGTGCTGCGAACCTGGGCATGTCCCAGGCATGGTTACAGTTGCTATTCACTATAAAGGACCAACTGGATCAACTCATTTGCTACAGCGCCACCTTGAGGCGGACCAGTGCAGCAGCTCTAGTTAGTCAAGATTACCAAAGACAGAATTTGCCAGTTGTGTGGGAACAGTTGAGCATGGTACATTTTTTGAAAGGTTTACAGGAAAAGGTTTACAGGTTCTGCGTGTGACAGGACAGCCACCAACCTGAGCTGCAGTGTGGTGTTGTGAGTGAGCATATTTTGCATGTCACATTTACTAAAGAAAAATGGAAAGATAATTAAATGACTACCTAATGAATGAATATCTGAATACCTGTATACCCGTAGACTCAGCTCTAGTTAAACTCTGCTGGGCTTATTTCCTTTAGCCACAAGGAAGATCTGTGTGCTGAACTGAGTTGGTTCCAAATGTGTTTCCTACACAGTGGGAATGTATGGCTGTAATCAGAAGTTCTACGCTGTATATTGTTGTGTGCGTGAGAGAGAAAGAACCATGTGTTTTTCCCTGCAGTTTGAACTAATTTCACAGTTTGAATAAAATTTGAATGTCAAAAAAGCTCTTGCAGCTGAACTAATCATTTAAATGATGCTGCACTTTGTGTACAACTCTTGTCATAGTTTGACATTGTTGATTGTTCTGAATGTGTTGTTCACTACATGTAAAAAGAGCTAACTGAGTAATTGTCATTAGCAGGTGTAGTGAAGACAGTGTTTGCTGTGCATTTCAGGATGTGCCAGCACTGTTGGTGTTGTGTCAGTGTAGATTGTTTTAAGTGCGTGGTTTGCCTGGTTCTCCTATTTGCCTGCGCATTTCTGTTCCATTAGCCTCTGAGACTATTATCCCAAACAGTGAAACAGAGTGTGACGGTGTGTACTGAAATGAGATCGACGGAAAAACAAGAGGATTAGCATTTAACCGATATGAAAATGATAGGGCTGCAGCAACAACAATAGTGTTCAACAAGATTCAACAAATGTAATCTGTGAGCACCGGTGCTGGTGTGCATACCTTCGAAAAAATATTTTTAAATGTATGCACAGCACATAACACAATCAGTTTTAAATGGGTGTCAGTTTAACAAGCTCAGGTTAACGTTTCTTTCCCGTCAGCAGTTACTCGACTACACTCCCTCAGAATTGAGTCATTACAGCCTAAATTTGCATCTGTGCTTTAGTTAGCCAGAGTCAAACACGCTGATGCTAACTAGCTCCACTTTTGTAGTTAGCAGTACTGTTTAGGCTAACTTGTATACAGTGGGGCAAATAAAGTGTTTAGTCAGTCATTGATTGTGCAAGTTCTCCTACTTAGAAAGATGAGAGAGGTCAGTAATTTTCATCATAGGTACACTTCAACTATGAGAGACAAAACGGGAAAAAAAATCCAGGAAATCACACTGTAGGATTTTAAAGAATTTATTTGTAAATTATGGTGGAAAATAAGTATTTGGTCAATAACAAAAGTTCAACTCAAAGCTTTGTAACATAACCTTTGTTGGCAATGACAGAGGTCAAACGTTTTCTGTAAGTCTTCACCAGGTCTGCACACACTGTAGCTGATATTTTGGCTTAGGTTTGTTTGTTTGATTGTGGCTGGTAGGTTTGGGGCTATCGCTGGGCAACTCAGACTTTTAACTCCCTCCACAAATTTTCTATGGGGTTGAGGTCTGGAGACTGGCTAGGCCACTCCAGGACCTTGAAATGCTTTTTATGGAGCCACTCCCTCTTGCCCAAGCGGTGTGATTGGGATTATTGTCATGCTGGAAGACCCAGCCACGTTCCATCTTCAATGCTCTCACTGATGGAAGGAGGTTTTGGCTTAAAATCTCCCAATACATGGCCCCATTCATTCTTCTCTTAACACGGATCAGTCATCCTGTCCCCTTTGCAGAAAAACAGCCCCAAAACTTGATGTTTCCACCCCCATGCTTCACAGTAGGTATGGTTTTTACCAAAGTTTTTACCAAAAAGTTCTATTTTGGTTTCATCTGACCACATGATATTCTCCCAGTCCTCTTCTGGATCTTCCATATGCTCTCTGGCAAACTTCAGACGGGCCTGGACATGTACTGGCTTAAGCAGGGGGACACGTCTGGCACTGCAGGATTTGAATCCTCTAGGCGTGTGTGTTACTGTTGGTAACCTTTCTTACTCTGGTCCCAGCTCTCTGCAGGTCATTCATCAGGTCTCTCTGTGTAGTTCTGGGATTTTTGCTCACCGTTCTCATGATCATTTTGACCCCATGGGATGAGATCTTGCGTGGGGCCCCAGATCAAGGAAGCTTATCAGTGGTCTTGTATGTCTTTCATTTTCTTACAGTTGCTCCCACATTTGATTTATTCACACCAACCTGCTGGCCTATTGTAGATTCACTCTTCCCAGCCTGGTGCAGGTTTACAGTTTTCTTCCTGGTGTCTTTTGACAGCTCTTTGCTCTTGCCAATGGTTAAGTTTGGAGTCTGACTGTTTGAGGCTGTGGACAGGTGTCTCTTATACAGATAACCAGGTCAAACAGGTGTCATTTATAACAGTGACGCGTGGAGGACAGACGAGCTTCTTACAGAAGAAGTTACAGGTCTGTGAGAGCCAGAAATCTTGCTAGTTTGTGGGTGACCAAATACTCATTTTCCACCATCATTTACAAATAAATTCTTTTAAATCCTACAATGTGATTTCTTTTTCGTTTTGTCTCTCATAGTTGAAGTGTACCTATGATGAAAATTACAGACCTCTATCATCTTTCTAAGTAGGAGAACTTGCACAATCAGTGCAATACTTTGTTGCCCCACTGTATATTGTTAGATAGATAGTTTATAGTTATAAAATGGTGCATTGAAAATCATGCATTGTGTTCATCTGTGTGCTGATCATGTAAGCGACAGTCTGAGTATTGTTGCTTTATTGGCGGGATTTTATACGATACAGGCTCATCTACAGGACGTTCAAGTTAGCTGTTATTTTTGGCAACCTAATATATCCACATACTATACTAGAGATAGGTGCAGTAGATGGGGACATGTGGGATGGGTCCAGGGTCATATCTGTGAGGCTTTGCGGAGTACCAGTTTTCAGCTCTACAAACTTGATCTATGAGAGACAGAAGAGAGATAAGAGACCTTGCTGATTGGTTAAGGTTGAAGTAGCAGGCACAGTGCCATGAGTAAATGAGCCTTACCCTCTTGTCATTCCTCACAGCTCACTGATTCTCTCTCATTGAGCCTTAATTAAATCCACAGTAGCTGATTAAATGAAAAAAATGACGGCCTTAACCTTCCCTTAAGGTCACTGACCGGAACAGTGGCCATGCCTGCACGAGGGATGGTGAAACAGGACTGATATCAGCCAGTTGAATCATTCAGATGCGCATGCGACTGCAAAGGAAACAGTATGGATGTTAGTTAATCCTAATGGCTCCTGGGATTTGGTTAGCTAATGAGGTACATAATTACATAGCCAGTACAATGTGATTAGCCTCTGCATGGAGACATGGGTCAAGGGGAGTGTGTGGCATGTGTGCAGGAAAACCAGTGTGGAGCTAAATCCAGCAGGTCTGTATGTGTGTGTGTTGTTTCCTTTACCAGTATTCATTAACTTACCGGCTTTGCTTCACTTTGTGTCAAAGTGTTATAAATTACACTACCGGACTTCAAAGATTTCAGAATTTGGCTTCCTAGACACAGCGATGCAATCCGTCTTAAGCAAGTCCTGTCTTTAAAAAAGTGCTGAACACACAGAAACAATACAGAAGCCATTAGTCACCAAATAGGTCCCTGTAATGACTCAATTTTCATCATGTCATTTATGGTTAAATTTTTAATATGTAGCATGTTCTGTAATGTGGCAGGTTAATTTAGGGTTAATTGTTTTCCGTGTGTTTGTTCTCTGGGTTTAGTTTGAAGGCGTGGCTAGCCTCTGGGTAGATTAGGAAGTAGGACAATCAGAATGTAGTTTAGGCTTAGAGTAAACTGTTGGACAAAACTCTCTTGTGTGCTGTATGGCTGTGGACAGCTAGAGCCCTTCAGGACATCCTAAAGCAGGACTACTTGTGCATAAGCTGTTTCCTCTTTAATAGCGGTGCACACTGAAATCACAGATAGTTAATTACTAGAATTGATTTCATTTATTTAGAAAGCATGAAGAGATTGTTATTAGGACTGTTGTAGAAACACGACTGCGCTGGTGTTCGCTGCTATAGGCAAATGTCCTGCCTAGTACAAGTATGTATGAGTAAAGTCATGTCTTATACATCAGGGCAATCAGGCCGGTTTGAGCTGCCTAAGGTGAAATAGCTTCAGTGGAGAAGGAATTAAGTTTAGCAGGCACAAACTGTGTGACCTAAAATCTGTGTCTTTAAAAAAGTAGAAGAAATTGAAAGTTCTTAACTTTTAATCTATGTTTATGTAACATAACACAAGGTTGGAATGGCTGGTGGGATTATCAAATTATGTATAAATAAATACAAATAAACCCACAAAAATGGAGATACTAGGTTTTGGCAGTAATGACACAATGCTTTAACACAAAGTTTAACAATTCCTATCCTCCTGGGATGCAGGGAGCGCTGCCCAGTGGGCAGGAGGCAGGAAACACTCTGGACAGGCTGCCGTTAAGTTTAACAAATGAACCACAAAATGTTCAGCACTAGAGATACTATAGTCTCACACTTGGATGTTCCACCATGGAGTGTCTGATAGGGGTGGGAATCAAAGCCCCCATGAGACTGATTTAAAACATATTGCGATATGCTGAGTACTATGATAACATATACTGTAATGTAATAGCTTTTGTCTCCAAAAGAAAGTTGTTTAGATAAAGTTTCTAGTATGTTCACCTCATTTCCGTCATATTTGTTGCAGCAAATGGGATTGTCAGAAAGACAGACTGATTAACCCAGTCATAAAAATCTAAAAATGTATGTAATAAAACATCAATACTTGTCATCTGTGTATCCATACAAGCTGTTGCTGAAAGCTGAGACAAGCTGTTCACTCTACATGCAGCATCTGCATTGGGGAGAAGGATATATTTTAACAGGGGTGTAACTTTATTTGAAAGTCTGACTCATACCAAGTTGTATGCAGACAAAAATCCACGTTTTGAAATGCCCGCCCCTTCGTGTCACACTAAAATACAATGAAACATGTGGTGTCATGCCCTTTCCTCTCTAAGCAAGGCATTCCTGGCCATGTTGAGGGCTGCACCAGACTTTTTCATGACGGGCAGACGTGAGACAACGGATGGTCGAACAAGCATTCATTATAACTATCTGCTGCACGCTGCATCTCCCTGTTTCCTCCAAATTAAAATGAAGAAACTGAATCACCAGATTCTGCTTTGTATTTTTACCGTTCTGTCTGAGCCTTGTAGCTGAACAGACATACGGTATTGATAGTGATGAACTGATGGCAGGTTCATTTCAGATAATAGCCATATCCCAGTTAACGAAGTCAACTTCCCATAAACAGAGTGCTCTGACTGGTTGCATGACAGATGGAGTAGCATTATGGACTAGTATTATATGATAGCACAGCTCCAGATCAGTTACTACCACAATGCGGTAAATGGACTCAGCAGGGGATGTGCTTCAGTATGCACATTCTGCTGTGGTGCTGGGGGGCGGGGGCGGAGGGGGGGGTTTATAATATAATAATAAATACGATTAATAGGACACAATCATTATTTCTGTTTTCAACATTTGCTGGAGGTATTACATCCATTTATATCCGTTTGAAAGAAAAACAGTTGGCGCGTGCTGGTGTCATTTATTCATTTCTCTCTCCCATGCTCATGCCCTACGGGCGGCTGGGCTTGTAATGCTCGGAGGAAAACCCTGGATGTGTTTGAAAGTTTGTTTGCTTGGCATTCGGAAATGAATGCAACTTCAGTCTTTGCACTCATGCGCTGTTCCTTGACACAGGCAGTGATTTGCTCTGAGGTTGCCGTGTGCCGGTGGGAGCTCACAGGCCTTAAAGGACATGGTCTATTTAATCACCTAACAAGGAAAGCCATTCGTCCTTATGCTAGCATCTGCTGAGACGAAGCTTTGATGCTGAATAAAGCTAAACTATATTAGGAACAAGCGATAATGACTTGGAAATTAGCCTCGAAATAACTCGCTAACCATCTCACAGTGTAGTCCTAATCAGTAAAGACAATCTACCGCCCGTGACCTAAACAAGTAATGGCCACTAAGTCATTAGCTAATGGCTGAAACTGATCACTGACTAAGAAAATGTAAAGCGATAAAGAGAGTGATTTCTCAATGGGATACGTGTGCGGATGGGTTTCCTAGAGTGGGAAATGCAGGGTTTAATTTGCCAGCCTATGATACCGCGGAGAGATGCAATAATACACTATTAAGTTTGAATTGGTTGAAGTGTTGTGCATGCTGAAATATGCTTCTACTATAGCTTGTAAATCTATTGGCTTGTTGTGTATAACATTGATTATTACTGCAGCGCTCCCCGGTGTGATAGCTGTTGTGATTCAGATATTTGTATTAGCGTTACTTAGGCTGAGAATGAGCCGAGCTCAGAAGACAATTATCTAGGATATGTGCTTTGGCAGTGAGATGCTATCTGTAAATAATTCAGAGTTCCTCGGGCCGTGAGTTAATTATCAGGAATTTATCCTGATTATAGGATATATTTACCCAACCCGGCGGATCCCTGGTGGCTTTTGAAGTTTCTACAACAGAACGGTAATGTAGGTTAACGGGTTGGGGGATGTGGTTTGATGATACATAAGGGAATTCAAACTGCAGTCTCTGAGGCAGGCTCTGTAAGCCCCACTATATATTAGCGTCCCATATTTCCACTTCTTTGATGCGTACCTGAACAACTGAACAGACAAGTTGGTGAGAGGAATCAACTGCTGGCTGCTTGTGATACTAACGGCTGCATGTGCAGACACATCTGGCTTCCAGTGGAGAGAGCGGCAGTACAGAGTGTATGGAGAGCTCTATGTAAGAGCACGGAACGGACTGCAAATGCCGGATATAACTGTGCGCTCTTTTGATCTATCTTGGGCGCACTCGTCCTGATGGAATTCATTAGCTTCTCTCAGGCCGTTTCCACACGTATATGGGTGTTTTTGAAGACTTACTTTTTGCCCTTCTGTGTTTTGGCCTGTCCATTTAGGTCACTGAAAGTAGAGCTATGGAAATTGCTCTCGAGGGTGGAAGATCCCCCCCCATTTTTCCCCATGTTTTTGTGTAGACAGCTACACGTGTTTCACAAAGCTTTACTCTTCCCAAGAGTTGGGAGTACTGATGCTGGGCCCAGTATTGGGTCAGTATTCTTACTATATTACAAACAAAATCTGCATGTAGGGAAATGAGTGAGCTATACTCACGTTGTTGCCCAACTGTATAATGAGGCAGAAGCTGGGGTTTAAGAGGAATGATGCAAGTGGTTATTGGTGCTGATTGTTCTGGGCTAGCGTTGTTTAAACAGTGCAGTAAATTTATGGTCTGTTCTCCCTGATACATTGCTACTCCTCCTTGATGAACATATCCACAGTTTTGCTTCATATATCTTTTTGGTATCATATGTATTTCATATATCATATATACATGATTTCACAATACACTGTTGCACCCCTACATTAAAATGTGAAGAAAGTCATTCAGACTGGTTTGATTCTGAAATGGTTCATTCTAAAGAATCGTACTGAGTCAGGATCGATCACAGTGGTGGTGGTGGAAACCAGAACTCTGACATGTCCAGTGCTTTTAAAAGCCGCTGCTGGATGAGGATTTGCTTTATGGTAGTTCTGAGATGTATTTTTTTTAAAGATATAAAAAGGTACATACAGGACAAAACCTTTTTACAGATGTAGCGTTATTCTACCATCCTTATCATAATAGACTACATATGTGACAAGGTACACAGATCGTCCTTTTGAGGCCAATATAATATATTTGTTATCGTACACATTGCAATACCTGCTTCTCATCACCACCACTGTGAATAAACTCAAGCTAGTCTGGATATGTGACCACATGGCATACTGCCAGTAGCACGCTGCTAGTGTGGAAGGGGAGTTTATAGAAAATGTATGTTTTGTGTTCATTATGATGTTTATAGACACCTGCTTAACCAGGGCAGTTTGTCCACCTTTGCTGCAGTAACACTATGTGCTCTTTTGAAAAGTCTAAACCATTGCTGTGAGGATTCAGTTGCATTCAGCCTTAATGGAAGTAGTGAGGTCTGGTACTGATGTTGAATGAATGAATCTAGATGACAAACTTCACTCTAACCCTTTCAAAAGTTTTGGATGGTTCTCAGTCACTCCTGAGAATGTGCTGGGGAGCTTTATAACCCTTAACCAGTGCTTGGCTTTGGGCATAGTGACCTTGGGCTTATGTGCAGCTCAGTGCTCAGACAATACAAGCTGTGTGTACACAACTGAACATGTGGTTCAGATGTCGTTGCACCTTTAGGTAGCTGAATTCTGTCATTAGAGGAGTGTCTGGATGCTTTATATTATAGTAAATAGCACATGGAAATATGGGACAGATGATTAGTCAAGGGAAAAGGACTAAATAAATGTTAACAGGCTTGGTTGAATTTAGCTTGGAGTATACGTGCATGATTTGCATGGGTCGGATATATTTCTTGTCGTGCTTATAACTCCGTGACAACAAGCAAAAGTTGTGAAGCTGCACCTGTCAAAATGAACAGCACTGAAGGAGAAAACGGGTGCAAGAAAGACATGAAGAGACAAGTGAAATGGCAGAGTGGAAGAAGCTCCGTGCAGCTTCAAAGCAGAGGCAGCGCACTGGGGGCCTGGCGCCCTGCTGCAGCGCTCTGATGTTTTATTCAACTCCAGCCATTTCTTTATGATCCTCTCATTGCTCTGCTGCGGATGAGCACGGCGCAGGGATACACGCACGTACTCTCGTGCAGACGCACCCGTGCACAAACCTTCCGTAGAGGCATATGAGTCACAGCTGCTTCTGCACCTCAGTAAGGTAAGCTGATGACATAAACACACGTGTAGATCTACAAACAGGCACATTCATATGGTCACAAATGCTCAGTCACACACACACACACACACACACACACACACACACACACACACAGCACCGACCATCTGCTATGCTGGTAATAGACCCCCGCTCCTTATTCCTAATGCTAACATATAATGGAAAATCTCATACACAACTTAGCAGAAATTCGCAGAGATTGTGTATTTTGAGCAAAAAAGACTATTGGCTACGTACAACATTCCACATATAGCATATATTCGGAATGTGACTACTGATGAAACACATGATATGCCATTTTTACAGTGGTGCATTTTAAGTATTATTGATAGATCTATTTTAAGCCACTCTTTCAGTTTAATTTAAACGAAAGGAATCTCTAGTTTTGTAGTCCTGTGGGCAGGACATGATCTCGTAATGAGAAGTCCTGGGGGAAAACATAAGTAATTTAGGGTTAAACGTGGGTTGGAATGCAATTTTTTTAGGGTGGAGATGTCTGGATGCATAAATCAGATCCAAGCTTTCAACAGCCGTCTTAAAAGATCAGATCTGAGAGATGATTGTTTGCATGCGATCTGAACATAGCTGATGTTATTGATTGTACTCATCCTATATGGCTTGGATTTTAGAGCGGGTGCGCCTCTTTAACAGGTAGTCCCCAGATGTGTATTCTCAGATCTGGTGCCACCGTACCACAGTAGTTTGAGAGTTGAGCATTGAGGACTGTTATGTTAGTTACCTGTTTCATGGTTAAGTTTATAGGTTGCTTGTTAGTGGCTTGTATTCTATTTATATGTTTTAAGACCTTGTAAAGTAGAAACTGAAGAACTAGCATTTAGTAGTTGCCAATTGATTGTCAGTCACTGTAGCACTCTAATTTTAGACTAGGAGAGTGCATTTCTTGAAGACAGTGCAGAGTGAATGTGCAGTTTAAGCTTGTTGCTAGTTGGTTTTCTAAAATTTTGCTGAAAATGAATGGGAGGAACGAGGGATGAAGAAATGGCAGTGCGGGTCAGTATGGCTGTAGATTAGGCTTTGGGGATCTGCCCTGAGTGAGTACATGCAGTGGTTTGAGGTCTGTTGGTTTAATGGACTGGTAATATTAGGATTTGAAGGGAGGTGAAAATGAATGCACCTCTATGTGAGGAATAGATCATTTGAAAAAAACGAATCAAAATAGACGAGTGCGGATCAGCCCATCATTGAATTTTTGCTTGGGGCTCGCTGGGTCTTTCGGGTTGGGGAGGCACTTTTTCATTCTTAAAGGGAAAAAAATCGTACATAGATAAAAACGTTGGAGTAGAACATCATACATCATACAAGTATAGAAGAACATCATTCCAAATTAAACCCAACATTCCATAGAAGACCTTGGAAAGAACCAAGAAGTCCTTGAAGAAGAATATAAATATTTTATATATACATATATAATGATAGTTTTGCACACTGATCACTAATTGGCCAGTGTTGGAGCTCTGTGTAGTGGTGTTCCTAATTGTTGGGCCACAGAAACACTAAATAATAACTGAATAATGATAACAGTTCTTTCTGAAGCCATTACAGTACCCGATTGTGAAAGTAGAGCAAGATAGAATGAAAACGAACTGCTGTGAGTACAAGTCTGTGGAGATAAGTAAGACAGCTCAGTCAAGGACAGGTTGCAGATTTCACTGTGCATTGTGTAATTGTTTTCAGCCATGTGACGGTTGTGTAAACGTGGGTGTCCATATATGTTTTTGCATGCATCTGCATGTGTTAGCCTCTATTGGATGCAGCTGTTGTTGTGCTGCCTCTGTAGTAGCTTTAACGACTTGTTTATCTACAGATCTGGTCATAGAAGGTCTAGTCAAACATTGAGGCTTCAACTGTTGGCCATTGGAAAGGACATCCTCAAACCCTGACCTCCTGCAGCTGCCAGACTGTCTAAAGGCTGAGCTTACTGTCCTGGTTTATATGTGAATGCACAGTACCTGTGCAGCCCTGTGCAACTATCTGTCTGTTCGCCAGTCCGTCTTTTCATTCATCTACCTGATGCTGACTTCTCTCCTCTCAGAGGGCAACAGACAAACTTAATACGAACTTTCATCATTCCCTTTTCCTTTTTATGCTCACTGTGTAGAGCCTTAAGCAGTAAAAACATGATGTGCTGAAACTCTTGGAAAGAGCACATGTGCCACTCTGAAGAGGAGAGAGAGATCGATAGTGACTGAGTTCTGGAAGGATATTCTTCTTTGTTCTTTCTTACTCGACATTTAACTGAATAGCAGGTTTTAGACTCTGCTGCAAAATCATCACACATGGGTGCTGCAACCTGGTGACATGTTTAGATTCCATCAAGTCACACAAATACAAAACCAGAAGTACCACACCGCCATCATCACACCTTGCTCTCTCTCCCCCTACAGATGGCTAAACACCATGGTCCAGTCTAAAGATTATATAAAGCGCAAATCCTCTTTAATGACGCAGTTAAGCCGCCGCTGATTTCTTTCGCAGCAAGAAGATAGAGGACAGAATGCATTTGTCTACCTCTTTCAACGTGATAGATCATCTCACATATATCCCCTTGTATTACTCTGGCATTATCCTGTATTTATCTGGCACTATGAGAGGGAAATAGTCACACAGGGAGGACCTCTGTCCTTAGTCACACCCAGCAGAAGGGTTACAGAGGAGAGCAACCTGGCTGTGCTAGTGTACTGGACTAAATCATCACCACATCCTCATGCTAGGCTTTTCCTCACTCCTTGTGCTCCTCTCCCACCGCTTGTGCTCTGCTGTCTTCAGAAACAAAGGGTATTAGTGGGGTGTTTTGCTTCTAAATGGCACCTTAACTTTATATAGTTACAGTGGACCTATTATGGCTTTTTATTTTTTCTCCTTTCCTTTAGTGCATTACGTAGCTTATTGCAGGGGAATAAAGGGCAAACTACACACCAGAGAGAGAAAACCTATCCCATAGAAACCGCTTTTCAGAGGAATTCCAGAGCTTTTCTCTATTACACGATGACATGATCTCATAACATAATCTTTATTGCCCGCCTACTGATGAACTTGGTATTCCCTCACAAACCACACATAGAGAAAGCACAAAAAGTAAAAGCTTGGCATTCTGAAACATCCTGCTCCAGTCTAGATTTTGAAGGGTGATCAGGTCCCTCAACGTGTTTTACCGGATTCTCAGGATCAGTTAACGGCAGTGTGGGGACAGAACTTAGAGCAGGATGCTACTCTTGTGTTGACCAATCAGAACACGCTGGGCTTATTGGTTGGGGACTAACAGAGTGTTTCAGACAGGGTGAATACAGATGAGTAGTGTGAGAATAATATCGTGTTTTGGAAAAATTAAAGCATTCTGAAAATGAGCCAAACAGATTCTCTTTAAACAAATCATAACTGCAGTAGCTGGAAGAGACTGACTTCATCAGGCGAGCCAGCACTGGAACTGATTTTCAAAGCCCTATTTGAGCAGGAGGACTAAAGTCTTGAAGTCATAGCAGCATGCGTTAATTGCACAGCTGGGCTTGATGGTGGAGCTATAGGTGGTTTGAAAGGTTATGAAAGGGCAGAAACAGCACAGGAAAGCTGTGTGGTGTTAATATTTTAATAAGTAAACATGTAAACTTTGATACTCCGCAATTTATTATATTATTTAAGAATATTTGTTTCTTGATGCCGCAGCCACTGCAGGTCAGGTGGACTTGTTAAGGTGGTATGATGACCCTTGGACCCTTTTTTACCAGCTAAGTGGAACAAAGGCCAGTCAGCCAGTGCAGTATACTGAACAGTAAGGCAAAAACTATGACTGACTGCATGAAAAATTGCTTAACTCTTTTATACACACTTTGACTGTGTGTGTGTGCATGTGTGTGCGCGTGTGTGTGCGTGTGTGTGCGCGTGTGTGCGTATGTGTGTGTGCGTATGTGTGTGTGTTTTTATCTGATCCTATAAGCTGCATTCCTTCACTGAAACCAGACGCAGACAGGGCGCTTGGAGATAATGGGACCTATTCATCCATACCACTTAATCAAACTCTCTCGCTCTCTTTCTCAAGATCCCTCTGACCCCCTCTTTTTTCTCAACTCTCTTATTCTTTAGTCTTTCTTTTTTGTACGTCTTCTTTTTTCTCCAATCGGTCTATCAGTGTTCACTTCTGTGCCCCCTCCTCTCTCTCACTCTTTCTGCTGTCCTGCTGTCTCTGTGTTTTTCCCTGTGTGTGTGTGTGTGTGTGTGTGTGTGTGTGTCAGTGCTGCAGGTAAACGTATGCGTGCCAAGACAGAGGGGGATGCTTCTGCCTCTGCCCTATTTTGCTGAAGGTTAGAACTTGCAGTACAGTCACTGCTCTGCTGAACTCAGCCTCTGTGTGTGTGTGTGTGTGTGTGTGTGTGTGTGTGTGTGTGTGTTCACAGTGACTTCATTTGAAGGTCTGTGTGTGTGTCCACAGGTGTGTCTCCTGAGTATTGATCAGGTTTATGCTACATTGTGGGAAAACCTGTCCATATATTTATGTTGTGAGGACTTCCTAGTAGGGACCGCAAGGTGGTCCTCACAATGTAAATCATTTTAAGATTGGGGTAAGGTTAGGGTAATGATAGGGTTAGGTCAGGGTAAGGTGTGGGTTGAGTTTAGGCAGTTCTGGTTAAGCTTTTGGTAAGTCTTCATTTACTAAATGGAATTCTGTGTAGGGGCCCCATAATTCACAGAAAGTGTGTGTTAGTTATTTCCTCAGTCTTACCACTGGCTTATTCTAGCCAATCTTTGCAGACTTCTGCAGGTTTGCGTCCACAGTATGTGCTGTTTTAATAGTATAAAAAATAGAGAGCTTGAGAACGAGTGAAACGAGCATGCAGAGCAGCACCTGTGTGCTGAACATCAGAAGAGGACACGAGGAGCTGTGAAATAAGCATGCAGGATCGTGCCCATAAGGGCGGAGCTGTTTATGTGATGAGAGATATGCATGTCAATTTTTCTATGTGCTGATTTTTGACCGTTTGGTAGGTGGGGAAGGTAAAGGGAGCGGCTGAGGTCTGCAGAACGACATTGGGTGTTTTCAGTTGCTCTATCACAATCAGATTGGGGCGATTTTGGATTATCCATTCAGACTTTAGTAGTAGCTAGTCCTTCAGTTCTGCCCTAATTAAAGTGTGTCTCTGTAATTTATAAACCTAATACAGCAAGCATGTCCAGGAGATAAGCAGTAATGACATGCTGCAACATATTCAACATAATAATGTTATACATCTGCTTTTTACTCCTGCACAGATTTGAGGATAAGACTAGAGATCTCTGCTGTAGTTGGATTGGGGGTATCTAAACCTGTTCCAGGGTCTAGGGTCACAGCACTGCAGACTTCAGCGTTCTGTCTTATTAAACATGTGCGTCTACCTCATCAGCTAATCACTAAAGCCTTTCAGCATTGAATTCCATGTTAGAAGATGGAAAGCACTGACCTGCGCCAGGCTGTGATCATTATTATGCTATTATTATTATGTCATTATTATTCACATTTACATATTTGAAAATATTTTAATGAACTCAACGCTACATTGGTTCAGAGAGACCTCTGTCAGTTGATGGCTCCTCTCGGTATGGACGCGTCTTGGTTATACCTAGTGGATAACTAAAGTAGTTTTCTCAAAATATCTCCATGCCTCGAGTTTATAATCCCATGAATAAACACAAGCTCACAGACTGTATTGTAAGTGTGAATTCCTGACTATGTTTCCACCTCGGTGCTTTAACAGCAGTCTTAGTGAAGTCTGGTCGGAATTCCCCCTCCAGGGGCCGCATTACAGAAACATCCTACCTTTTAAATCGTATCTGTTTACTCTCCCTGACAACAGATAGGATTGAATTTGGGACCATAGCTATTACATAGCAAAAGTTCCTCTGTTCGTTGTCTTATCCTAACTCTAGATAAGAGAACTGTACTAGAGGAACAGCCTGCGTGCTGTCCGAACTTCAGTACAATCCCAGTGATGTCCTAACTTATATTTTAAGCTGCTGTTAGACATTCTGCTGTAAATGTTATGTAAGCGTTTAGGTAACTTTGAAAGGCAGCATAACAGGTTCACTAGTGTTAACTTTACCTAACATAATGACATTACATTTGTTCATACACTTGCAGTGAGTACGGCGAATGATAGGAACATAAAGCTGAAAGTCTGACTTTTTTATTAAGGAATAACGTAAGCATGGTGCTGAGGTTGGCTAAAACCTTGGAAATGGAAACTGAAACTGTGGAGTGATGGTGCCTTTTTATGCAGCAGGGGGAGGTTCAATCACAATACGTTTGTAACACCCAGTGCATCACACTTCAGCTTTGTTTGACCTGTTTTTATTTTATTTTTTTATTCCCAACTGATGAACTTCCTGTTAATGTTTTGGTTAGGTGTTTATGTCTGTGTACACATGGCTCATGGCTGACATAAACATTTATGATTGTTCTCTACTGAATAGTTTAATATTCTGTATTATAAAGGAGGGAAAAACACCTACCTTCAGATCTTTATTTATGACTACGGATCGAACGTTCTTGTAAGGCATCTCTTAAGTCTATCACCATTTTGAAGCTGGGGTAAAATAGTATGGAATAGTAACATTAAAACTTTAACTTAAGCAAAAACAAATGGCTTTACCATTTCACTTTTTCCTTTATTAAGCTCCTACTTTTGTAGACAGAACTTTACAAAGTTTAATCTGATTTCCAAAACTAATTCAGAATCTTTTATGTGCACAGAATGTGTAAATGTATGGAAACAAGTCTACACATACATGCACAACAATGGTGTCTTTCTCCTTGAGTGTAATGGCCCTGTTTCACTCTTGTGTCACCTTTACACACACCTCTGCGCTCCTCCATACCTGTTCTCACCGTGCTCAGGATACACACACTGGCACACTAGCACTCACTCTCAAAAGCAGAAACAAGATAGTGGCTAATTCCTCAATGAGCCTCTCGCTCTGAATCCGAGCTGTAGAGTGGATCTGGAAAGTCTTACCCAGCTGGAAAATCTGTGTGTACGCTGTTCAGTGATTGTGTGCTGAGTGTGTTATCACTGTGCGTTATGTTTGCTGTGCGGTGTGCAGCGTCTCTATCAGCCAGCTTTGTACTCCCTTCCCTTGCTGCTGTTTGACCAGCATAAAGAGTACAAAGATCATGTGCAATGTATACTTATCACACAGTTGTCGGGCGTGTGTGTACGTGCGTGTGGGTTTTCACTCGTGGAAGTGCCACTCCTAGATAATTGTCTTTCATGTGGCGGTGATAAGGACTAACATGGACACATCTGGACGTGCATGTAGAACCAGGAGACGCATTGCTGTTAGAGAAGACTTTAAGGTCTGATATTGCCATTCAGTTGTTGTTTTTCTCGTATTGCAAATTGTCAACTGAGCCGTTGTTGTCATAGTTTGAGGCTAATGATGGCTGTAACACATGTTGAATGTTTCCTGGCATTGCCATGTTAAAATAAGCATTATTGTCCTGAAAAAGAGAAAACAGCATATCACTCCGGTTGGAGCAAAACCTTGGGTCTCAGTTTTTGTAAGGTTTCAGTTTTTGACATAAAGTGAAAATAGCTGTCCATTACTTTGTATGTAATGAGACAACATCATCCAGTATGTCCATAAATAATCTGAAACCGCTCTGTGTGACTTTGCGTACATCGGAACAAGTGAATAATTTTGAGGAATAGCTGGAATTCTTCCTATGGAATTCTTCTTATGTAAGGGGCCAGAGTGTCCTCAGACTTATGATGTGTATGTTAAATAAACTGCAGCACAAAGTGGGGAGTTGCAGTCAAGTGGAGATTTGGATTTTGTTCATGGGATGGTGGAGGAGGGTGTGTTTTTGTGGGTGGGTGTGGGCGTGTATGTGTTTGATCAACCATTTTGCCCTCTTTACCCACATTACTTTCCTCGTCTTCTGCGCTATCATTTCATTTTACTACTTCCTTTCTGTGGTTACTGCCCCTGCTAACTGGCTTTACCACACACTCAGTGTGTGCTATATCAAACACTGAAGGAGTCTGTGTATGAGAGTGTGTGCACACACGTGTGTGTGTGCGCATATGTGTGTGAGTGTGTTTGCGTGTATGTATCCTTACCCTTTTGGTCCCACCGGGCCTCATTAGATCCTCTTTACCTACCACTTCAGTGACCCCGCCTACTGTTAGCCCAGCCAATCAGGCTTTTGCGGTCTGAAAGCCGCATGGTTTTGATAGGGCGGACTGCAGAGGAGTGGAAGAAGACTGGCGTCCTTTTCTGCAGCCACGTGGAGCTGCAGGCTGGCTGATGAAGTGCCACGGCCTCCACTCTTCATTACTGCTATACAAAGAGCCCAAGCTGCCGGGCCCATTGGGGAGTGTGTGGTCTCACTTACTGCGAAGCCTCATGGGAAAATTGAACCCCTTCTGAGCCTGAAATCTTCGCCTACTGCTGTCATACAACAAAGCTGCCGTTTAAAGCTTGTGGCACTCTCTGTGCGAGCTTGGACCACACCTTCAGCGTCGTGGTTTTTACCAACGGAGGGAAGTGAAATGTAGGCAGCAAAACATATGCAGCCTGACCAAGAGCGAAGGAAATAGAACTCCATTACCCACACTCTGCAGCCGGAGGAAGAGCCGTGTTTACACAAAAATAAATAGACAGAGACATACTCAGTCACTATATGTTATACATATGCATCCAGTGGACACGCAGAGACGAGGACATTCTGTGCATTCTGCCCGAGACGGAAACAGCAAACACGTTTTTACATAATGAGAAAGATCAGCGGTTAAGCAGCACAGACTTATACACATACCCCTGAACACGCTCTGACACTAGAAGAGTATGTACACAGTGATAGTGATAAATTCTCCAGTGAAAGCACTCAGACAGAGTCTGACTCCCTCTCTGCTTTCTTTTTGAGGCGCCCACCCGGAGTAAAGGGGCTACAGTGGGGACCTGGGAAAAGGCAAGAAATGAAAACAAGAATAGTTGGAAAAGAAAGTGGAAGGAAAAAAATGATTAAGTAACTGTTTCATTTCATACCTCAGGGCGCTTTGCCACAAATCCTCCATCTCCTGGCCCTTCCATCTTTCTTCGCCCCTCCTTTCCTGGCCCCTCACCTCCTCTTTCAGTACTTTTATTTTTTGAGCCTTATCAGTTTCTCATCTCACTCCTCGCCTGCATGTGAAACACTGCTAAAGAGACAGGCGAGACAGAGGAGAGAGAAAGAAAGAGAGAGAGACAGAGAGAGATTCCAAGCGTTTTATCCACCTCTGTTTTATCTCCTCATTTTGATGACAGCTGTTCTCAGCACTACCACCTTTCAGGGGTTTTAGCCATCTTTGGGTCAGACGATTTTCAGTATGAGGTTTGGGCAGCAGTCTGTTCTTAATATAAAGAAAGATACAGCACTGTTCAGAAATTAGCAACTTCCCTTCATTTATCTCATTTCCAGACTAACTGACCATTAAGTACTTCATTTTCTTTAGCACTTTGTAGGTCTTCGATAACAAACTGTAGTCCATCTCTTAACCTGTATACTTTGTTGCCGTGTTCTTCAGTGGTCAGTGGACTGTAAACGCATGTTTACAGAATATTACACACAACTGTCTCAACAACTGAATATTTTAATATTTTGAAAATCTTTTATTTTTTGTGTCATTAGTTTGCCTTTCTTCCAGCCTTCATTCTATTTTTGGAGACATGCTTTCAATTGTTTAAAGTCATCTGTAGGGTTGTTTTTTACTCGTCCAAAGTTCAGTCTTAGAATTTGGTTGCATTGTCTGCTTTTTGTGATCCATGTTTTCCCAAACCCATCGAGTGAAGTTGAGGTCTGGACTCTGGGGTGGCCAGTCTATTGTTCTGCAAGTGCCAGCAGCTTTTTTGATTTGCAGACTTTCTTCTTTATTTGTCTGTTGCTTTGTCTTCTCACAGTGGGAAGATGAACAGAACACTTATGGATTTTGTTTAGATGTGAGGAAAGATGGAGGATTTTCTCCTCTCTTACAAAGATGAAAGCTTTAAGTACTGTTTATCTGATGGTGACAGTTTTGGTGGTCTACAAGGTCTTGAACAACCATTAGAAGTTTCATTTTCTTTGGAGTTTGAAAATGAACAATTTATACTTATTCAAAGTTTTAACTAAAATTGAAAGGAATTTTCTGAAAAACCACAGCAATAAGAATATTTTATTGTATTAATAAGAAACCGAAAAGAACTGAGAAAGCGAGGTGACCCCAAACTTGGGGAATGTACACTGTGTGTGAATGAGTTAGGGTAAAGTACACTCTCTGTGCACATGTACATATGTGTGTGTGTGTGAGACAGAGCTGGGGTAAAGTACACTGTGCGTGTATGTATGTGCATATGGGATGTGGCTTTAATCAGATCCAGGAGCACATAGGTGTTGTGGGACGGGTTCCGCCTCTGGCACAAAGCCAAGAAAATCACCCTCTCCCCTCTCCTGTGGCCGCCGCCCACCCAGTGCCGCCACCTTCTACACTTTCAGGGGCGCTATATCCGCCTGCTGGCTCCATCTCACAGCCTGCGAGAGCCGAGGCCACGGCTGCATGTGTGTGTGTCTATGTGTGAGAGTGTGTGCGTGCAGTGTTTGGAGCTCATTACGGAGGTGAGTGAGATGAGGAGCTGATTGGAGGAGGTGACAGGGGGCGGGTGTCGGCGGGCCCGGGTGGGACAGTGGAGGTTGAGCTATGGGTGGATGGTGGAGGGGGTGGTACTCTGTGGAAGGACTTCTGTGCACATTTTTGTCCTTATTCACAATATTTAAGAATGTTCTCCTACTTTTACATCATTCTAGAATAGTCAATCCTTTCACGTTCTAAATGTTCTCCCTCATGTACAGTGTTCCACACTTTTCTCTTTCATTAAAACTGTGCAAGAATATTTTACCTTTTGGGTCATACTGTTCCAGAATGTTGAAATAACTTGTATCTTAATGTAAAGAACACTTTCATGGATGGATGGATGGATGAATGGACGGATGGATGGACGGACGGATGGACGGACGGATGGATGGGTGGACAGATGGATGGACAGATGTATTTATGGATGGATGGATGTATGGACGGATGGATGGACGGATGGACGGATGGATGGACGGATGGTCGGATGGATGGATGGATGGATGGATGGAACTTAGAATAGAATAGACATAGAACAGACATAGAATAAATTAGAATAGACAAAGTGTAGAATAGAATGGAATAGTACAGACAGAAGAGAATAGAAGTATATAAATCTGGAGCATATTTACATTAACGTTTAACAGAAATATGCTGAATATATATGAGAGCAGATATTGTAATAAGCAGAATCAGGTAGTTTAGTGTGCAGTGGATATAAACGTAAGGAGGAGTAGCAGCAGTATTTACAGTGTTTAGTGAAGGTGTCATTGCAGCAGCAGGTCCTGATGTGTAGTCCAGTGTGTATTAACAATGCTCTACATATAGTAATGAGTTAACTGTGATAGTAGGTGAGAAATGGTCTCACTTAATAGAAGATCATTTATTTCATGTCATGTAGATCATAAAAATGTAGGATTATAATTTTCAGCAGGTACATTTTCAGATGTGTGCACTGAGCTTAATTTCCTATCTAAAGGTTGTACTGAGATTTTTAAAAATTTTGAACATTATGTTGTATTTCAGGTATCTGAAGGCCGGTATCTGCAGATCAAAGATCACGATTTGGGACATAAGCAGGCTGGCATTCTGTGCGGTAAGCTGGTGCTTTATCGTAATTTAGAGCTTTAAATATTAGTCTCAGAACTAAAACCCTGTGAGCTCTTTTCTGTTGCTGTTAGGATCAGAGCTGCTGCATTCTGTGCTGTGAGTTGTACTCAGCTTGTAACAAACACATAAACAGGTTTCTCTGTGTCACTCTGAGATAGAGAAGGCTAAATGATACAAATCTACTTTATTCACTGCGTATACGTGGAACAAACCAGAGCTCTAAAGTCACACCCAAGTTTGATAATTCAGGTTTGAACACAGAAGCATCATACACAGGATAGAATTTTTTCAACTCACAGTTCTAGAATGCTTTCCCATCATCCACACTGTTCTAGAATGCAATCCTCTCATCCACACTGTTCTAGAATGCAATCCTCTCATCCACACTGTTCTAGAATGCAATCCTCTCATCCACACTGTTCTAGAATGTCTTCCCCTCATCCTCACTGTACTAGAATGACCTCCTCTCATCCACACATTTCTAGAATGCCTTTCCCTCATCCACACAGTTCTAGAATGCCTTCCCCCATCCACACTGTTCTAGAATGCCTTCCCCCATCCACACTGTTCTAGAATGCCTTCCCCTCATCCACACTGTTCTAGAATGCCTTCCCCCATCCACACTGTTCTAGAATGCCTTCCCCTCATCCACACTGTTCTAGAATGCCTTCTCATTATCCACACTGTTCTAGAATGCCTTCTCATTATCCACACAGTTCTAGAATGCCTTCTCATTATCCACACAGTTCTAGAATGCCCTCCTCTCATCCACACAGATCTAGAATGCCTTCTCATCATCCACACAGTTCTAGAATGCCTTCCCCCATCCACACTGTTCTAGAATGCCTTCCCCCATCCACACTGTTCTAGAATGCCTTCCCCCATCCACACAGTTCTAGAATGCCTTCCCCCATCCACACTGTTCTAGAATGCCTTCCCCCATCCACACTGTTCTAGAATGCCTTCTCATTATCCACACAGTTCTAGAATGCCTTCTCATCATCCACACAGTTCAAGAATGCCTTCTCATCATCCACACAGTTCTAGAATGCCCTCCTCTCATCCACACAGCTCTAGAATCCCTTCCCCTCATCCACACTGTTCTAGAATGCCATCCCCCATCCACACTGTTCTAGAATGCCTTCCCCTCATCCACACAGATCTAGGGTGCTCCCTTTACCTTAACACCATTCTAGAATGTTCTGTCCATGAGCAGACCTTTGTAAACCTTCCCCTAGTTCTAGAATGTTGTAAACACTGCTCTAGAATGCTGCCTAATATTCCCACTGTTCTCACATTTTGCCCCCTCATTCATACATGTTCTGGAATATACTGCCATCATTCACACTGTACTAGAAACTTCTCCAGCATTAACACTGTTCTAGATTGCCACATTCTCATTGTTCTTGAATGTTCTTAGCCATTCCCTATAGTTCTTTTGGCTTGTGCTTAGCATTAAGTCTAGAGTACACTAAAATACCAGCATAAATCCATAGGATCCATGCCTGTGTTTTGTTGATGGAAGAAGGTTTTCCTCTATTGACCTATGGTTCTTTGGCTTGTCAGTTCTAACTGTGCTGCAAAATTCCATATGTTTTATTTTATTGTTTAGATATCGCATTTCTTAAATGTGGAAAACAGCAGAAAAAGGGGGGAAACCTTCCGTGTCCAGACGTTTGATACTTTTCATATACTGTATGCGGTGTAGTCTGCTTGTATATCATTTTTGTGTGTATGCGTCAGATGGTGCCGATGCTTCAGACACCCAGTATGGCTCCAGACTCTAATCCATACCCGCTCCAGACTCGGGCTTCGTTGCTTAAGGCTCCCCGCTCTGGTTCTGTGCCTCAGTAAACTCCCTGAACCCAGTTTGTTGAGGTTTTGTCTTTCTCTTTTATTTATTCCTCTGATTTGATTTGCCCTGGTGTTTACGTGCTTGGCCAGCAGGCAGGTTGGTTTTGTTTGTGCGGCGGTCATCACTCGGTGGTCATGTTTGCACATGATCTGCCCAGTAACGATCAGCGGCCTTGCTCTGTGTATGATGAGAAGTAACAGCTCTCTGTACACACATGCCCTGTGTGTACCCACACTCTGGCTTTTCCTCGGAGTGTGTTTTCTTTAAGAGTTTTGTGTAATTTGTGGGGCAGGAGTTCGGTTTGAAAGCCAGACATCACTTCAGCTGCAGTTTGATCTTTGGTGCTGCAGTTTGAGTACTGTAGTCAGTGATGACTGATCTTTGCCAGGAAGTGTGGGGTGGTTGTAGAGTGTGTGCAGATGGTACAGGGTATGTACCATTGGTAATAACCCAGGTACACTATTGTTCAAATGTTTGGATGAACATATGTAAAATGATATAAGCTCTTGTTTGCGTTTGTTAGGATCTGTGCTGCTGGATCTTATAACAAACGAATGAACAGGTTTCTCTGCGTCGCTCTGAGATAGAAAAGTCACTACGTATGCATGTGAAAGAAACCAGAGCTCCGTCTAAAATTACAGCCACATTCCGTTATTCAGGTAATATTTGGCAGTTAGTCTAAAAAAGTTCCTGCAGCTGTGTGTGTGTGTGTGTGTGTGTGTGTGTGTGTGTGTGTGTGTGTGTGTGTGTGTGTGTGTGCACGTGTGTGTTTGTGTGTTTGCCTGCGTGCGTGCATGTGTGTTTGGGGGGGCACATACAGTATATGCAGTAATTTTTTCAAAAGTCCCTAGTAGTGACCTCAGGTTGAACCTAAGCATGTCCTGTTCTCAAAGTGTATCTGTGAATGTTTGTGTGAACTGCTCATATTGAATAAGCCCGCCGACCTCTTGCTGAACTGAGCCGTTACGTATGTGTCTGAAGTGTGGAATAATCAAGTGATCTTGTACATGCAGACCATTTCTGAACTCTGATATCATGTTATTTTTCATTGAATAACTTCTTCTTGGTTACCAAATATTTAAAATATTAAATGTAAATGCCTTTGTATCTGTTTGGATTGTTGTTAGTAATTTAAAGCCTGTGCTATTTCAGGTATGTTTATTAACTGATTGATAATAGGTTTTAACTAGTGACCAGGAAGCTGTATGAATGAGGACCCAGAGTCCAGAGTGATGAAAGTGGTAATACAACCTCAAGAAGATACCTTATTAAAAGCCATTATAAAGAACAGTGATGAAGGGTCTGTTCCAAGAGTCGAAAGTGCAACTCCAGCAAGTCTGGGTCGACTCTTGAGCAATGTCTTTAAGAGCTGAAATGCTTGGAGTTAACTCTTCCACTCTGTCGTGTTTTTTTAATCTTATTTGGCTCGAGGGACATTCTAAAGGAGCTGAGTGTAAGACAGGAAAGAGCCTGAGTAGCGAGAGTTTGTTTAATTGACTAGACTTTAAACAGTGCCAGCACTCCTCAACAGCCACTATGAGCACAAAGTCTCCTCACGAAAATGTTTTTTATACGTCCTGCATCGCAGCTCTTCATTTTCCTCATGATTTGGGATGCAGTAAACAATTAGTAGACCTGGTACAAGGAACGAAAACCAGAAGCAAACAGGATGGAAAAGATTTTCTCTTTTTTTTTCCAGCTTCTTTTTCAGTTTTCTGTTCCACTTTAAATGGAGCTGGGACCGGTATACCTATAAGCTAACTGCTGCAATTAAGCTGCAGCAGAAAAGTCAAAAAGAGGCCGGTGAATACAAAGCCGAAATCAGCCTCTTAAATCGGGTAAGAAGATCTACCTTTTTAATGGAGAATTAAAAGTGTCATTTCAAAGAATTCTGACAACAGTGATGGTTTGATTAGCGTGCTCCTTCCTTCGCCTTTCATTATGCAAAATAAGCTGATTTTTATCATATTATTATAATCCAACTACCCAAAAGTGGGTAGAACTATATTTAATGGTTTAATCTCCGCTGTGGCTCTTCATCTTCGGCTCAGCGGCTGCCTTGCTCATGATTAAGTGGAGCCGAGGAGTCGTGCATCTCTAGTAAAGATATAATTACAGCTTGTTATCTGCCATTAATTAAGTTTTTAGTGTTCCTGAGAAATGTAAAGTGTGGAATAAGGCACCTTCTGGTGTTAATCTCGTAGTATTTTAGTCTACACTGTATAAATTATGTCTGAATAAATAACAGGGGTGATTATTATGAGCACTTTGAAACAGTAGTGCGTTTGTTCGATTTACTGTGGAAAATGTGCACAAACGTTTAAACAGCGTATGCTGCAGTAATCTGGTTTTAAGGCTTGTTGCTATGGCAGATGCTTCTTTCTTTTCCTGTGGAGCAAATATGCCAAGGACAGTCAGGCAGTAAAAGAAAGAGAGAGAGAGAGAGAGAGAGAGAGAGAGAGAGAGGGTGCTGTAGTTGTTGTTGGCTGAGATTGCACAGATTGTGTGCAGGCTTGGCAGAGTGTGTAGTGTCCCGTGCCGGCTCAGGCAGTAGGTTAGGGCAAAGTGCCCAGATACCACACCTCTCACCTGGCCTCATCTCCCTGCCCAACCTGCCTGCTGTCACACACACTAAACGGGACACATACACAGGCGCCAACTCACTCACTTCCACTCCTGTTTTGCTTTTACTTTCTCTTTTTCATCCACACTCACTTTACAGGTCTCTTTGTTGCTGAGCCACAAAATTGCACTCCCTTCCATTCGTCAAATGGATACAATTCACTGCCAAGACTTGTTGCCTTGTGTGTGTGTGTGTTTTCTCGTAGTGGTATATTTGTGAGGACCATGTTTTATCAAGTTGTTTTCACCATAAATTGCAAAAAACAAACAAACAGAAAACAATAATTCAAATCTAATAATGAAATCTAATAACGTCTTTTGAATACTGTGGTTAAGGTTACGTTTAAGTGAAGGTGTAGGTTAGTCTTAATGTGGTACAGTAAGATTTGGTACAAAGATGAATTGAACGTTATCCATTTACATTTACAATATACATTTGGTCACTGTGTCCCTAGCTTTACCTCTCTTTCTTTTATTGGTTTGCAGAAGTGTATGGAAGATTGAGGAAAACAATATCAAGTGGTTAATATTTGCGATCATATTAATGACAGTGCTACCTTTGGAAGAAAGCCAAAGTCCACACGTTTTATGTTCTTGTTGTGATGCCAGGCACTCATCAGCACTGCCAGCTGGTTAAACCACCTTCGGGTCAGGAGTTTTAATATGTGCTTTTAACATTAGTCTGGGAAAGTAAACGGTTTAATTATTATTCGAGGCTGATTTATATTTTTGCATATCTGCGGAGATGTAATATACCAGCAGTTGCATAGGAGTCTGCTTATACATGTATGTTAAGGGCCAGTGTTCAACTACAATGTACAAGAAAACAAAATAAAAAAAAGAACAATTTGTGTTTTTCCTGTTTCTGTCCAGGAGTGAATTCTTATTTCACACTTTAGCAGTATTTTGAAGACGTGTCATATAAGTGTCTGTAAAGCTGCACCTCTTTTGCCAGCCAATCCGCAAAGCTGCTCCATTTATGGTAGTTCTGATTTGAGTCAGGGGTCACTTGGCTCTCATCCTGCTGATTCATTTCAAGTCAGTTAAATTCAAGACTTGCTTATATAGTGCTATTTACATCAGGCATTTACTACAAACCACACAATCCGGAAGCCAGCTTCAAATGAGCAGGCCAAGGACTATAGTGGTACGGTAAATAAGCAAGAGGAAGAACCCAACCAAGAGGAACTAAGACTCAGAATTGGAAGTCATCCCCTCCCCAGTGATCAAATAGCAAAACAGTAATATCAGAGCAGCATGATGTGTTAGGTACATGTTCGGAGAAGTTTAAATCAGCCTTTAGGCAAAATAACAAGGAACAGCAAGAAGTGATACAGCAAATTCCAGAATAAGACCAGGTGAACCAGCTCTAGATACACAGTGTATGTTCTGGTGCATGTACTGGAGTGTCGATGGGAAAGCGTTCTGTGCTCTGAAGGCTGGTCTGAGATGGCTGCATCTCTAAAGGGCTCCAGACTCTATACTACACGGCACAGAGCCAGCAGCTCTGCGGAGCTTTAGAGGACGAGTGGGCCTGACTCTCTATACAGAGAGAGAGAGAGAGACACAGAGAGAGAGAGAGAGAGAGAGAGAGAGAGAGAGAGAGAGAGATGGAACTTTTGACTGGGCCTGAAGCCAATACAGCCGTAACCTCTGACACCTGCCTGCCCTCCCCCTCGTCTGTACTCCGTCTGTCTACTCTGGCTGGGTCATCAGAGCTTGTGCTTTCTCTCTGTCTGTCTCTTTCTCGTTCTGTCTCTTTTTATGTCTATCTGTCGTTATCTCTCTCTGCTTTCTGTGTTGTTTGTATCTTCTGTCATTCACCGACCTGTTTTAAGAGTGCTAATTGTATTTGCAAGTAGGTCATTGGATGGAGCTCTGTTTGTTTCTTTCTTTCTTTTATCTGTACGGTGTTTGACTTTATTGATGTGTTAAGGCCTCAGGAGGAGAACTGGCCAATTGTCTGCAGCCGACACAGACTGCAGCACAGTACCCATAAGGCCACTTACAGCCTCTCTACAATGAGGAATTTCCAAGCTGGTCTGAAGCAATAAAAAAAAAAAAGTGGGGAAATTTGTGCATTTAACAAGAAAGTTGAACACAGCTGTTAATAAATCTCTTGACAGATTCGCTGGCTGTTTGTTGTTTTAAGGTGGATTACACAGCCTTTCCTGTCTCCCCTTTTCTTACAAACTTAATTTATGAAAGATTAATATGATTTGATTTGGGCATTCACAAGCCTACAGAGATAAACCCTCTGAATTCATCTGTGAAACCACATCAATATTCCGCTTTTGTTGATCTACCTTAAAAAGCGAGCAGTGGGAGGAGAAGAAAGGGGGTGGAGGGGGGTTAGAAAAAAAGAGGTCATATTTCATTTTCAAACACGGTCGCATTCTTGGCAGCATTTCAGCCTGTCCTTGCCAGAGTAGTGGAACTGGGAGAGGCCTTGGTTTTTCTCTGTGTTGTGAGTAAGATGAGAGAGGAGTGGGTCGGCTCTGTTGTCCCAGCATGCTGCCTGGCACTGGTCTTTAAAGGGATAATTTGGCCCAAAAAAAATAAATCTGATTCATAAAATCATGGCTTTACCCTGAACTAAATGATGTTTGATGTCTGAAGACTGGTTTAAGAGTAACCTGTGTCAGAGGCAGATGTAGCTAACGGGGACTGAAAGATAATACCCTGTGTTTGACGTTTAGATTTTGCTTCTTAAGTTCAGGGCTGGGGTACAAGGCTAACGGTGCTAACAAACGCTGGAGGTCAATATACGCCCCAGTCCTTTTCATAAATACATCTCCACATCAAATTATAACTCTCCTGCAGAATCCCACTCCCCCTCCTTGTGTAAGCACATCATGAAGGCATATGGACACCACAGATTACATTCAGATTTATGTTGTTTCTTTCAGGATTTATACAGTTTATGTAGAACTGTAAATCTTGAATCTTTGAGCGGAAGGACTATGTTTATAAACACAAACAACAGAAATCGTGTCCTATTGTCCATATGCCTGCATGATGTGCATGCGCGTGAAATGGAGTTCGATTTCGCAAGACCTGTTTCTATAGCGGCTGTATGTGGCGTTCAGCTACATGGTGAGGTTTTTTAGGTTTTATAGTTCTCAGAAAGTTCCCTACACCAGTGGTTTTCAAACTGGTCCTCAGGGCGCACAGACAATTCAGATTTTTGCTGCAACCTAACTTTCAAAAGGGAGCACTTTCTGGGGGATCTAGAAGAGCAGTTTGAGAACCACTACCCTAAACCACACTGACAAGTCTCGTGTCTGCCTAACCAAGACCTGGATGTAGCTTGAGTGTGTTTAGAAAAGTTATGGAGTATGTACAGAAACGATTTGGGAGACTATTGATTTCTTGTAGCACCACCCCCGAAGTAAAGAAGCTACATTCGGACACCAGATATCTGGGTTACGTATGAATATGATAAAAGGTTCTTAAAACATGTACTTAAAAGAGTAAAACTGTTTGTGTGTGATGTTCTTTCAAGCCTGCTGTACTGAGTCTTTCTGCGATGTTGCCGTCAGTATGCTGACCTTCCTCTGACCCACATTCCCCCATACCCGGCCTCTACCTGCTGCTGCATTCCTCCATGCTCCTGCCTTTACTGACCGCCACACTATTTTTCACTACACAGCTTTAGCCAAATACCTGCTTTCAGCTGTATTGTTAAGCTCCATGTTTTCTGTTTGTTGACCTGCACATCGATTCTTCACTCCCAAAGCTGACAGTGGTGGGCAAAGTATACAAGCCATGTATTAGAATTGAAGTAGAGATACCCAAGGTAAAAATTTCCTCCAGTAAAAGCAGAAGTTCCTCCCTTTAGACCCCCACTTGAGTAAAAGTACAGACGTATTGTGAAGTATAGCATGATTTGTAATGGCTCTAATGTCCTATTATCATTTCTGTAACAAGACTCTGGTTTAATCAAAATCGAACTCTGTCCAACAGGTCAAAACAAGCTCAAAACAAAGTGAACATTGAACCCTGATTGGTGTGCGTCTTTCATTTTGACATGTTGTGTTTTTATGCACACAGGAGCCAAAAGGAAGGACAGATTTGGCCATATTGTCATTGAGTAAAAAGTACATTTACATTTAAAGCATTTAGCAGCCGCTCTTATCCAGAGCGACTTACAACCGAGCTTAGTGTTCCGTTGATAATATTCCAGCTAGTACAGGAAGTTTAGAGCCTAAAACTCATCACAAGCTCAGAGACTGCCCGAACAGGGGGCCAGTGCTGGTACCTAGAGATTAATACACAGACATAAAGCAAATAGAGCATTACCTGGCAACCCCAGCCCAGCGCTCATACCTATAGAGGAGAAAAGGTCATTATAAGTGCAACACAAAGGTCATTAAAGTGCAACACAATATACACAACTTACACCTCTACTAGTGCTCACTCACTTAACTGCATTACGAAGAGATGGGTCTTCAGTCTGCGCTTGAAGACTGCAAGAGTTTCCGCTGTTCTGACGCCAAGTGGGAGTTCATTCCACCAATGCCAATGAAAGGAGCGCAGCAGTGGAGTGACGTGGGTGAACTTTGGAAGATTGAAGATGAGACGGGCTGCAGCGATCTGGACAAGTTGCAAGGACCTGATGGCCTGTAGAGGAAGACCAGCCAGGAGCGAGTTTCAGTAGTCTAGCCTTGAAATGACCGAGACTGGACAAGCAGCTGGGTGGCTTCCTGAGAGAGAAGTAGGATATTTGACTTTGAAATATAGTGTTAAAGCACAGATACACTACACTACAGATAGCTGCATAACTTCCCAGTACTTCCATAATTACTGAATAACAAGTCTGAAGATTAATAACTGTATTAAAAGACTGCTAAGGGGATTAAAGTGTGTGTGTGTGTGTGTGTGTGTGTGTGTGTGTGTGTGTGTGTGTGTGTGTGTGTGTGTGTGTGTGTGTGTGTGTGTGTAATAAAGGCAGAGAGTGAGGCCAGTGTATGTGTGACACAGCCTTGTACCACTGTTACTGAGGCCAAAGGTGCTATAAGCAGCAGCAGGACATATTATCATCAGGTCAGGGCTGGGTAGACTCTCATAATTCTCCACCTTCCACACGCCCTCCCTCACTCACAGCCTTTACTGTATCCTCTCTCTTGGTGAGAAGCAGAGCTCTTGAAAGTCAGCAGGGGTGACATATTAGCACCTATTAATAACCCTATGATAGTAATCAGGTCAGCAGTGTCGTCTCCTGGCAGCGGGGCTACATACACCAGGCCCATCTGTCTGACCGCTCTGCTTAATGCAAACAGAGAGAGAAAGGAAGACATGGAGTCGGAAATGGCTAGTAGATTTTGAGCAGGTTGGATGGATAAGGTAAGCCTGCAATAATCCCTGACCTTTGGAGTCCATCTGCTGCTTTCTGCAGAGCGGCGTGACCCAGAAGCAAACCTGCTGTGGTAGACTGTAAAAAATAAAGGACTCTTTGGATGGATGCCGTCTGTTTTCCTAAAGAACCTTTCAGTGGATGATATAAAGATGAATTTCCGTAACAGAAAGGGAGCACTTTAAAGAGCTAAGCTCTCACATAAGGGTCTTTAGTAGCCAGATACAGAGCTCAAGTGATTTAAGAACACAGCATTTGTTTCAGTCAACGGACGCTTATCAGTGCTTCACAACAAACAGTCAAGAGCAAATAGATTCAAGAGCTTTAATACTGATCACACCTGAACTTAATTGCAGGGGTGTGACACATTTCAAACGGCCAGTGATTGGTTAGGAAGAGCAGGTTGTGCTTTATAGTTGACAAGTCAACCAGTCACAGGCAGTGACACAAGAAGTGTCACAACCAGGCTGCCTCCAAACACGTGTTGCTCAACTATACACACTGTTTTGTCTATTTAGCACGGAGGTATATGGTTTAAACCTTTTGTTCACTGAAAAAAAAAACCATTTCTGTAAATAAGAAACAATAACATAAACAATGTACAAATAGCAAATAAATTGTGGATTGATATAAACTAAACATTACAACATTAATTGACAATTCATTCATTATTCCAAGTCTGTTGTAAAGTGTTAAATAATAACCTATAATTATCTGTATATTTATAGCTATTAGATTTTGAACTGTTAGCTGTAGAGGTAAGACTGTACTGTGATAGCTTCTGTAAGCTGTGAGTTGACTGTATCACAGTACAGTGTAACCTCTACAAATCCACTTGAGTGTGTGTGTGCGCTGATACTACCCACGGTAGCTCTGTTAGGCCCAAGGGTGATGCTGTAATCCATAATCAGCGCTGGTGCTAATGCTTGTGAGCAGTTCTGAATGTCAGATGTCAGTGGAGATGAGGCCATAACCTATCATTCCTATCTGCACAAGCTTCTTGCACTCTACTTTCTCCATTGTGTGCAAAAGCATGTTGTGTCATATCATATGCGCCTTTGCAACACTGATATTGCATAACTGTGCAAATGCAAATTAGCCTCTGTGCAGTTTTCAATGGTTCTTGTATAATTTGAGCATCCTTATCAATCACAGATGTTCTTTTGGGTGGAATTTCGCATGAACCAACAGAAAAGTGGTTTAAAAATAATTCAGGCCAATCCTTACCACGTGTACAAATTTGCACACTTTCCATTGGTAGGGTGATATTTATCTTGGGGAAAACTGCTATGAGAGTTAATTGGTAAACACGTTAGGGTGAAGGTTAGGATTAGGGTAATCCACAAACACAGGCTGGGCAATGTTAAGTGCAAAAGAGTTACAAGAGACAATGCTAAATTCCCCTGTGAAGGTGTAGTAGCTGGCAGTAATACAGTATGTGTATGATTTCCTGGAAGAAAATGACAGATGCTCACCTGCCCATATTAATAGAGCTGACTCCGTGGCCATGGCTTTATCCAGGCCCTATTGTTGAGAGTATGTAGTTCTGGAAGCTTCAAGGCTCCTCTGTCTTTGTGCTACTGTGACACTCAAAGCTGAAATATTTATTACACAGCGACTGTGGTCTGTGAGTGCATTAACGGTAGCTTCTGTCAGTCCCTGAGCTGACATCAGGCCATGTGAGCTATTCAGAGCGAACATCTGCAAGATCGCTGATCTAGACTCAGCACTCCACCCTCTTAGTGGTTACTGTAACCACAAACACAGATCTTGGATCAGTGTTTCCGCTCCACTTTGAAGTGCATTAGTAACAATAGCCTGGACCCTGAAGACCTGACTTGTCTCTAACAATGTACTTCAGCTCTTCTCTTCAGGTCTATCTGCACTCTCTTCCTCTCGTTCATATATCGCCCCTTTAGGCTGTTTCTATATTTTGTTATCTTTACACTGTTATTTTCTCATGCTAAGTGACAGTATCACAGATGCTGCCGCGAAGATTGGGTAAGATTTTCCACGTCAGACAGTTTAGATGAAAAGCAGGGCTGCTAAGAGTCGAGGAGTCTAATTAGCAGAGCTCTGTTCCACTCAGCAACATGTAGCCGGTCAGTAATTATTCTTTTTCATGCCGTTTTCCAGCCTGCATTTTAAAGTGTGCAATTAAGGCCACACTGAGGAGAAAAAGAGGCTTAGAGGCAGAAAGAGTGAGTCCAGTTTCTCGAGGCCAATTAAAAAGTTTTGGGTGCTTGTTCAAGAGAACAGAGGAGCGCAGCACTGTCGCAGCACTGAAGGACAAAGCTAAAGGGCCTTACTCAGCTGCACCTGCGTTTTAACACTGCAGCATGCCCTGAGTCAACATATATGTCAGCCGCATTGCCCCTTTGCACACACAATGTACACATGTGCCCACAAATAGCCATACACATATACAGGTGCAGTGCCAAAGAATGCCTACAGCGCTTTTATTAATGTGGGCTGTGTGTTTTTCTCCCCCCCTCCCAAGACACTTGTTATATGGCCACTGCCTCAGCCTTAATTTATTGCTATATCCTGAAGTTTTCTCTTTTTCTGCCTCTCTAGTGCTTTGATCCCTCAACTCCTGCACACCTGCTTTACATAGCACTGTACCCCATCGATCAACAACCCATAAGACAGGCCCCCCTCACAAGTTCTAGGTTTCGACTGTGATCAGTAAAGCTCTTGATTCTATCTCGTTTGTTGGTTGAACACTGATAAGCTTTTCCGTTGACACCGAATATCTCACATTATCAGATCATGCTTTAGTTAATGATGTTAATGAATCTGTTATGTCCCAGGAGCTCCTACTACCCTAACCTAAAAAGGATGTCTTGTAAATCTAGCCATCTAGCTAAATCTAGGCTTCTTCTTCTTCTTCTTTTTCTTCTTCTGGAATTACAGCAAAGGTAAACTTACAGAACACTGTGAAAATGACAAGCTATGTACTAACTTTGTATGTTTATTTTAAACTTCAATACAATACGTAAGCAAATAATTTTGTTGAGCAATTGAACACGGGAGAGAGTGTGAGAACGTGCAACCTTAAGTGTTCTATTGCTGTTATGTAAGTGCAGGATTAAAACACCCAAAACAAAGAAGCCCTGAATATTGCATGAAATGTGCTTTAATATGTGGAATATCTCCTGCCATACAAAGAGTAGCCTTTGCCTTACGCATAGAGTCATTAAATTCTCGTTAGAACATCAAGTACTGCTCAGCTTTTTCGGTATTTGCCACGTTAGCGTAAATGCCATGATGTTCCAGCCAGTCTGAAAAGCATTGTTTGCCGAGTTGTGTTCTGTTCATTTCTGGCTAATTTCAGCTGCAGTAGGTACAGCGACAAGTTTGGAATTTGAGGTAGTCTTGATGTTACACTCTTCTTCAGAGACTGGTCTAATGGGCTGCAGGTCAAATGTCACTTCGGATCACCGTCTCTCTCACTCTAATGTGTCCGTTTTCTGTTTTGGTATGTACCCAAAGGAGCAGCTTAAAAAATAAATGAAAGTTAAAGTAAATGACTATTTATATTTGTTTGATTTCGAACTAATCCATAGTAGAGTATAATTGGTTAGCTGTAGAGGTAAGACTGTATTGTGATTGCTTTTATAACCTGTGGGTTGACTGTATGGCAGTACAGTCGTAACCTTTACAAATCCACTTGAGTGTGTGTGTGTGTGTGTGTGTGTGTGTGTGTGTGTGTATGTGTGTGCACGCGCACACACACTTAATAATAATAAATAAAAATAGTAATAATAAAAAATAATTATGAAAAGAATTTTAAAAAACAACTGTTTTTATGGCATGTCAGAGATGTCTATGTATTGGGTTGCAGAGATGTGCCGAGGTTATCATGCTAAGCAGCTAGCCCTGACCTGTCCTGTCTCATAATACAACTTTGCACTTCAAGAGGTGATAGTTAGCCAGAGTCCTCCGTCTGTCCAACACAAACTGATGTAGAAGTAGCACTGCTTCTTGTGGCGTTTTCTAGCCTCTTGTCATTTATGCTGGCGGTTCTGTTCCCGGTTAGAGTAAACACAATGATGGCATAATAATGGCTTCACTTGCATCAATAATCCATGCCTGCATCAGGAAAAAGAGGTGGCATAAATAGAAGCAAGCGTTATTGCAGCTGCTAGATGCTCCTACCACTGGAGATACTCTTCGGGAGTAAAGGGATGACGTTTGGGGCTGAGCTCAGAAAGTTTCTTCCAGAATTGTATAAATTGAAGGGGGGGAGGAGGTACTGTGTATTTTCAGAAACTTGGTAACATTGGCTGCAAAGCAAGTCGTTAAACAGTTTGTGCTTAATGGGATGATCCAGCTGTTGTTTGTCCCATCCAATCAAGTGGTGCTTACTGAAATAACTGTTGGATGAAATGAAGTGTATTGGGTTCCTGTATGCAGAAATTCAAAACTCAGTGTTGTTTGACACAAATACAAGTGAGATAGAGAATATAGCAGACGGCTATCCTTTATCTCTCTCCGTCTGATTTCTCTCCGTTCTTTACTTTCTGTGTTTGTCCACCTTTTCCTGCTCCCTGTACTGCACTGTAGTGTTTTAAACAGGAACCCCAGGCTGTAAAGCTGCTTTTATAGGTCCTGAATGTTTGATGGCATGAAGCTTTATGGCTTTGACCTGGACCTGAGGAGGAGAGCCTGCAGCATGCAGGAGTTGTGAAGAGTGAAGGCCAGCCACACGTATGATTAGCCTTGTGACAGGCTGTTTGTAGGTGTGACAGGGAAACATTACAGCCTTTTCCCACCCGTAAAGCCCTCTCAGCTGAGAATGGCATGTGTGATGTGGTCACCAGCATGACTAGGACATTTCTCAGACCTGTAATCACGTCTCATAACCGTCTTTACCATGTTTATTGTTCAGAACAAATTACTTTCATTATTAACAGTAGACCCTGTCAGATACTGTACTGCCCTGCTGCAATAGCTGCACACACACACACACACTCCTGCTCAGCTGCCGTTTTCTAAGAAGCTCTCTCTGTCTTTCTCTTTTACACATATTAGCCGGACAGACAGCAAAGCTAATGAAATGGCCATTTTGGCCATTGGACATGCAAGCAGGCCAGCATCCTGAAAGGCGAGAGGCCAGCTGAGCATTAACTAATAATACAGAACAAATGTCCCTTTGGCTCTGCTGTCTCTGGCTTGCATCACTGTGCCTGTCTCACTGCTTTCACATGCCCTTGAACTGCGGTGTGCCTCTGCGCAGAGTGTGTGATGTGGGACAGCCGGATACAGGCAGTGTGTGCGTGTGTGTGTGTGTGCGTGTGTGTGTGTGTGTGTGTGTGTGTGTGTGTGTGTGTGTGTGTGTGCGTGCGTGTGTGTGTGTGGGGCTCACTCTCAGTCTATGACACAAAATCCAGCCTGCTCCCTTTCCCAACACAGCAACATTCTGAGCCTGGCTCAAATAACAAGGCCACATATTCCCATTCTCTCTCACTCACTGTCTCATCATTCTCTCTTTCATTCTCACTCACTCACTGTCTCTCATCTCTCTCTCTCTTTCTAACTCTCTCACTGACTGTCTCATCATTCTCTCTCTAACTCTCTCACTCACTGTCTCATCATTCTCTCTCTAACTCTCTCACTCACTGTCTCATCATTCTCTCTCTAACTCTCTCACTCACTGTCTCATCATTCTCTCTCTAACTCTCTCACTCACTGTCTCAATTCTCTCTCTCTAACTCTCTCACTCACTGTCTCATCATTCTCTCTTTCATTCTCACTCACTCACTGTCTCTCATCTCTCTCTCTCTTTCTAACTCTCTCACTGACTGTCTCATCATTCTCTCTCTAACTCTCTCACTCACTGTCTCAATTCTCTCTCTCTAACTCTCTCACTCACTGTCTCATCATTCTCTCTTTCATTCTTACTCACTGTCTCTATCTCATCATTCTCTCTTTCATTCTCACTCACTCACTGTCTCTATCTCATCATTCTCTCTCTAACTCTCTCACTCCCTGTCTCTATCTCATCATTCTCTCTCTAACTCTCTCACTCACTGTCTCTATCTCATCATTCTCTCTCTAACTCTCTCACTCACTGTCTCTATCTCATCATTCTCTCTCTAACTCTCTCACTCACTGTCTCTATCTCATCATTCTCTCTCTAACTCTCTCACTCCCTGTCTCTATCTCAT
The DNA here is from genome assembly GCA_024036415.1 of Prochilodus magdalenae. Taxonomy (NCBI): domain Eukaryota; kingdom Metazoa; phylum Chordata; class Actinopteri; order Characiformes; family Prochilodontidae; genus Prochilodus; species Prochilodus magdalenae. Next base: position 663,420 of record JAMWET010001278.1, read on the forward strand.
CATTCTCTCGCTAACTCTCTCACTCCCTGTCTCTATCTCATCATTCTCTCTCTAACTCTCTCACTCCCTGTCTCTATCTCATCATTCTCTCTCTAACTCTCTCACTCCCTGTCTCTATCTCATCATTCTCTCTCTAACTCTCTCACTCACTGTCTCTATCTCATCATTCTCTCTCTAACTCTCTCACTCACTGTCTCTATCTCATCATTCTCTCTCTAACTCTCTCACTCACTGTCTCTATCTCATCATTCTCTCTCTAACTCTCTCACTCACTGTCTCTATCTCATCATTCTCTATCTAACTCTCTCACTCCCTGTCTCTATCTCATCATTCTCTCGCTAACTCTCTCACTCACTGTCTCATCATTCTCTCTCTAACTCTCTCACTCACTGTCTCTATCTCATCATTCTCTCTCTAACTCTCTCACTCACTGTCTCTATCTCATCATTCTCTCTCTAACTCTCTCACTCACTGTCTCTATCTCATCATTCTCTCTCTAACTCTCTCACTCACTGTCTCATCATTCTCTCTCTAACTCTCTCACTCACTGTCTCTATCTCCTGATTTTCTCTTTAATTCTCACTTACTCATCATTCTCTTTCTAACGCTCTCGCTCACTGTCTCATCATTTTGACAGTCTCGCTCACCAGTCTCATCTTTCTCTCTCTCTCTCTCTCTCTCTCTCTCTCTCTCTCTCTCTCTCTCTCTCTCTCTCTCTCTCTATTCTTCCTTTTTTTATTTCTCATTTATCTTTTTTCACACACACACACACTCACACACACATACAGCAAGGCATCTTGGGAACTCTCTCTATGTTCTGTAGGGAACCTTGTGCCAGTGCTCGTTCTTAGTGACTGAAAACATCATAAAAGGTTTGCGATTGTTGTTATACCTTCACACCCACACACCTGTCAGCAGATCACCCATCTTGCTATGTTTGAACTTGACTCTTGAGCTAGCGGCTGTTTCAGATAAGAGCTTTCCTTTGAGGAGGAGTCAAAAGTGCGGATTATGTTTTTCAAGTTTTCAAGCGTGCACCAGTGCTCACCATATCCACATTTAGCTCACACATCACTTTGAACCGCCCCTGGGAGGTGCACCTTTTTTTACACTGACATGTTACATGACCAGACCTTTGTGACTTCTGGTAAGCAGATAAGCATAGCGTACAAAGATCGACAGGATATTGTTCTATGGATTCATTTGCATTCTGGGATTAGGAGGTCAGTGCTGGACAGATTAAGGAGTTCAGCACATCAGACGCAGAAGCAACGTGTCGGGACAGGCAGCCTGCCGGTCTTAATGTGAGCCACAACATGTCAAAACCTACAGTGTGTGCTATGCAGATAATCTGGCCTGTGGAGTTCATGTGGATTACAGACGTTTCGGGACGCTCCTGGTACATTTGGGCCACCTGCACTCAATGGAGAAAGAGAACAATCCTCTGTTTTCCCTAGTTGGCTGTTTAGAGTGCAAGCAGCAACGGGATTAAGATTCAGATAATCTGAGGTGTGTTCCTGGAAAGCATGAGCGTTGACAGAGCACAGCGGGTCAGGCTTAACCACAGCGCATGAAAAGTTTGTCACATGGGAAACAGCACTTTGTCTGTGTGTGTTAGGACCCAGTCGAAGTGTGTCTTGGCTGATACAATCTGGTTTTCTCAGATGTCTAACAAACAAAGCACACAAGTTTAACCTATTTTAGCATTTGGATGACATTTTCTACAATTATGTAAAAAATGATGAGTCATTTACAGAAGCAGGAACAAAAGAATGAATAAGAAAGAGTTCTAAACATCTGTATTGTCTATGACTTTCTGAGTCTGTGTTGTAATGATAAACAAATACGGAGTTCCAACAACAACAAAAACAAATCCTTAAAATGGTACAGTGGATTGAGTTTGTCTGATGCAGCATGCAACACACCAATTGTTTTCAGACCTTCTCTTAATTCTGATTGGACCATATGTTGTGAGATGGTTGCCTACCTCTCTAGATGTTCACAGTTGATTTTAAAGGATGAGTAGGTAAGATGTTGAGGGAAGATTTCGCTTAAAACATCCTCAAATGAACTAAAATTGACAATGAATGGGAAGAAATAAAGTTCTGATAGTATGTCAAAGACGTCTGTGTATAGTGGTGCAGAGATATCTACTGAAGTTAGCTAAGCAGCTAGCACCACCCTGTCCTGTCTTGTAATGCTTTGTGCCTCAGAAGGCAATAATAACTGCTGAGTGTAAACAGTCCAGCATGAGAGGATGAAGAAGTAGCACCATTCCAATTTCATATTCTAACCTCTCAGAGGTGCAATCTTGCTCCTAGTTGGATCATTTAGGGACAGGTAGCCAATGAAGGGATCTGTAAATGTAATGATGTTTGAAGCTCTTGGCATAAAGCCATTATCACTACTGCCACATTTCAGCAGGACTTCAGAACAACATAGGTGATACACATAGACCCAAACACTGGCTTTTACCCACTGGAGACAGGTCTTGGTGGGTTAGTGAAACACTTGAAAGTTAAAATACAGCTATAGCAATAGCAGGGGATGAAAATGAGCTGCACCAAGCTAGCATTCCAGATATTTCCTGGAATACAGTTAAGTTTTGGAACTGCATAAGAGAAGGATCGTCCACCAGCTAAGCCATAAGTGATCCTAAAATTTAGCATTAAGCCTGCGTCAGCTGAGTGAAGTGGTTTCTGTTGTTTATGTGGGTTTTAGAAACTGACAGTTCACTGTTAACCATAGGCAGCCATATCAGTCAGTAAAGCCCTGTTTAACTAAACTATCAGTGTCTGTTTAGTTTGTGACCATGTAGAATTATGCTGGCCAATATTCCTCGGTCAGGCCTGTGCGTGTGGGTGTTGCAACGGAGTCTAATGGTCTGCTTTGTGAAAGACGCTGGTTTGGTTGTTTTGCCAGGTCTCCTATTGGTGTAGTGATATTTTGTATTTATCTTATTTCGTCTCATACTGCTATCATTTTTGAGCATGGCATCCTTCCATCTTGTTTCAGCCATGACTGTCAGCCAGGCTTTACTCTTAAACTATGCAAGCCACAATATCCTGTGTCCTGTGGCTTGGCAGGGCTCTCAGGCAGTAACTGTAAACTATTAAGAGCAGCACTGTACACATTCAAACAAGCAGTACTACTGTTTGGTTTGATGCTGTAGTTCCGTGGTGTCCAATCTCATCCGTAAAGATCCGGTGTAGCTGCAGGTTCTCATTCCCAATGAAGAGAAATTCAACTCGTTCTAACCGATTCACCTAATTCTAAAATCTGCAGCCACACCGGCCCTTGAGGACTGTAACACCCCTGCTGAAGTTGAACGTAGATAGTGATGAGTAGCACCTGTGGAAGAGAATCGTACGCTGCAGACTGTGAGTAGTTTGTATGTGTGTGTGAGAGTAGAAGGATAGTCAGCCAAAGCTGCAGGCCTGAAGGTTCCCGCAATGGAAAGCGATTGCACGTGGTTTATATTTAGAAGAGGTGAGGTGCGGCATGTGGATTGCGGTGTTCATTTAAATATCCAGCTGAACTGGCATCACTTGTCAAAGTCTGCACAATAAACCGCTTGCTGCTTTTCGAAAAATATCAGCTGAGCTGACAGCTCACACGCTGCCAAACATTGTTGGAACACAGCTAGCAGCCAACAGCCACAGCAAGAAATGCAGACGTAAAAAAAAAGCTAGTCAAATGCAGCAAAGTTCAAATAGGCCGACTAATGGCCTTGGTTAATTGCAGCCTGAGTTTCTTCCCTTTCCAAGGAATCATGGCAAAGTCTTTGTGTGACTTTCTGTACATTTATTTACGCATGCTCCCGGTCTTGTGTGTGCGGAGGAGGATGTCATTGGCCTGTAACTAAACAAAAGACAGTTGTAATCAGTGTGAGAGTCTCACTGATTAGATGTTTACAATATTAAACAAAATTGAGCAGTTACTTGATTGCAGCATTTCTCACAGCTTTAAATAGACTGTAATTAAATATGACGCATGTTAAAACCAGCCAAGTAAAATCCAGTGGCAATGTGCAGGGTTGGGCAAAATACTGTGAAGAAGTAGTGATGGCGGATTACTGAACTCGCTGTCCTAATTGTGTTCGGCAATGTATTCCACTACAACACTTACCGAGCAACATACTTAAAACATGCTTAGAATACATTTATAATGCATATTAATAAAGCACCTGGAGAAAAAAATAACCAACCATTGTATTCTCCTCTCAGTTCAACAGTTCTAACCATTAACTTACACCTCTGTCCATTCTCCTTTTTGTTCCAGATCCACCTTTGCGGTACCTCTGCATCACTGAGTTCCACAGTTTGTTGGGCTTGGTCAATGAGCATCGCTCTGAAGAGCTGTGGGATGCCTGTTTAACTCATCAACGCGAATGACAAGAGTTCATCCACGAGTGGGGCCTGCCTCAGTCTCACATGATTGGCTGCTGGATGGAATTAAGGTGAATGGAACACATGCCCAAGGAGCAGGATCTTAACCTATCAGAGGGAGAAGAGAAACGGTGAGTGCCACTCCAGCAAGATTTCAGTGAGTGCGCATTCTGTCACATGCTGAGAGCAAGCTGGAATCTGCTAGGTCATTGCAGAATTCACCATGCTCCTTTCTCTCCATGAGATATTTTGTGCATGTAAATTAATGACTTAAATTCACACTAGGCGTAAAATGCAAGTCCGAGAAATGTCTATGCTGTCCACACTGTCTCAGTCCGTTTGTCTGAGTGCTTCAGGCAGCTCTTTTTTTTCATCTCTTTGGTTTCTAATTGAGTCGTTTCCCAGCAGGTATACACATATAGTGCTTTGCAGGAATTGTTCTGCAGCTGTGGTCAACAACGTTTTACATTTTGGCTCTTTACTGATAGAGTTTTTGTCTTATTTGGGCCCCTAAGTGTGTGGGTATGGGCATGTGGAACCAGCTTGTCTGGATAGTAGCGTTGGTGATACAAGCTTTGGAATGAGTGCTTTTGTACATTGTTGGACATTATTCTCTTTTTTATTCGAAACCCCTTTTGTCTGTATTGCCATAAATCATTTTACACATTTTGGCATCAAAGCATGCTGCTGGGATTGGTCACTTGTTTAATTGTGTGTGTGCAGTACTCTAACAGTGCTCAAGAGGCAGCAGCGTCTAGCCTTTCAAAGAAATAGAAAACAGAGAAAGAGTTCAACCAATCGTAGCTCTTTGATTATTTCCCAAATATTAAGCAGGGATGACAAATGCGCAATGACCACATCACAATTTTCCATTTGACACCGAAGGCATAAACGTTACATTCTTGTTTGTTGATAGAAGAGTAAACGTCTCTTGCTGTTGGAGCATCTTGCTGTTTTTTTTGGGGTGGGTGTTTTTTAAAAAACAGCCTACCTTGCTTAAGCTCTCCTCTGCTAATCATTGCTGTCATCATGCCAGCGTATGCTTGGCTCCTTGCCGCCATCGCCCACATGCCGCTGCGAGGTGTGGAATAACACTTTTTTCAACATAAACAGTTAAACTAAACATAAACAGTTAAACTAAACATAAACAGTTAAACTATTGTGCTATGCAAACTATTTTCCCAAGGTTGGCAGATCTGTGTGAGTCACATTTGCTAATGAGCAGTTTTTCTAGGCCATGGTAGAGCTTCGTTATGTTTTAGTGCCGAATGTATTTTAGAGAGTCATTGCTTAACTTCTAAAGACTGAGGAAAGCTTCTGCCTGTGTATCCGTGTGCTGACGTGTACATAAACATCACAATACCAGCTCGTTTTTTACTCTTTTCTAATTTAGAAATTGCGAACTGTGTTCTGTTTAGAAGTTGTGACAGTGTAAACGGAAGATCTGTTTCCTGTGCTAGAAATTACAGCTACAAGTTTTAATTTTGATTGAAATGTTGTTCATAACACTATAAAAAGTGTTGTGTGTGGTGTTTATGCTTCATGACCCGAGGAGGATGGGTTCCCCTTTTGAGTCTTGGTTCCTCTCGAGGTTTCTTCTTTTTGAACTGTGGGTTTTTCTTTTCCTTTGCCCTTGGCTTGCTCACTGGGGGCTCGAACACCAGATTCTTTGTAAAGCTGCTTTGTGGCAACATCTGTTGTAAAAAGCGCTATATAAATAAATGTTCACTTGATTTGACTTGACACTCACATGCATAAGTGATAAAAATACACCTAAAAAAGGCAGAATGGATGTAACGAAATGCAGTAACGTGGGAGTTTGTCATATCAAGCCATGTATACCTCCATGGATTTTTCCTCGCTGTTTTTGTTCCATTGAAAAGATGGCTCACACTCGGAAATCCCAGCTTTGCATGCCGTTACACTGATGTTTACTGGAAGACAGCTGTTTAGCATAATTAGCCTCCTGTATGAGTCCTTGTGGACATGGATCACATGCATTAAAGTGTAATGTATTGTAGTGAGACAGTGAGCAACAGTGAAGCAACTGATTAATCAATCTGCCCTTTTGGGCCACTAGCTCGGGTTCCTGAAGGCTACTGAATTAAACTCAGAGAAGAAACACGCATTAAGAGCTTCGCTGAAGGAGCAGCAACTCCTGTGTTTAGTGGTGGCAGTCCAAAGGGCTTTTTTCTCTTTTACAGAACAGCAGAGGGAAGGTGCCATAAAAAGATTTTGGGCTTTTAAAAGTGGCTTGCAGAGACTTACAATTGTGTAACATCCGGTTGAAATGCGTTTGAGACCACTTCCTGAAGTGGTTTGAGGGATCAACTGTGTGGCTTGGATGCCGACATTTTTATGTGGATAATCTTTCATCAGATGTAATCCTGATATTTAGCCCATGAAATCACAAGGTGTAAATAGAGTCTTTGACCCCACCCCCCCATGCCTGGGTTTAAAAGTGCATGATGGATTGTGGTCCAGTCAAACTACCATCAAATGTGGTCAGGGACATAAAAGGCTACGTAACATCTGTGGTCTGAATGCTAGTGCACTATGCATGACTGACTGGGGTTGCAGCGGAACTGTGGGATGAAAATAAGCGGTTATCATAGCATGTACATTTGCTTAAATGCAACCGATCAAAGACCAGTAAAAGGTGGGCTGCCTTAAGATGCTGCCAAGTAAGGTACCCAGGAGCACTTTAAGGCTTTTACTGACTTTGGTTCATGTATGGACATACAGGTGAAGCTATGAGACCTGCTTTATATGGTCAAGCAACTAAGTATTTGAAATATCTTCACTGTGTATTCGAATAACTGATCTGCATATACTCTGGGTGCTTCTGCTCATTTCTCATCATTAAAGCTCTCCGCTATACAAGTTAGAGCAGAAGTTTGTTGGTAATCTAAGTGTTACACCACACATGAGCATCTCCTCTCCTCCACGTCTAAATGTTGATATTAAAATGCGCTATACATATAATTTTCACATGCTGGCTCATGACTAAATCTGGATTATCTGTCCATTTGGTAACACCGATTTACAAATAGAGACATACTGACCCCGATCTGACCTCATAAAGAAACACACACACACACACACACAGACACTCAGAAGGCTGAGATAAGTGAATGTGAGTTAACAGTACAGAGCAGATCAGTATGCATGTGCACTTGCAGTAAATTGGCAGCTATTTTGGTAATCCTTTAGTGACTTCATTTTTCAGAAACCAGTCAATCGATCATCCATTTAATCAGTAGAAGGAATCAGGAAATGAGTGTTATTTTCATAATGAAAACGGTTCAAAGGAGCTCCATGTCAGCCAGCTACGACAATAAAATCCTGCTTTGACTAACAGTGACCGTATACCGTATAACCCAGACTTACCAAGACAATTTCCATAATGTTCTCATGCAGATGCAATCCTTTCCCTGCCAACATCAAACATCCAATACTGCCATGATCGATAGACTTTTATGACAGATGAGTGGCTCCCTGTGCAACATTAAGGTGTGGACTTCTTACAGGTCTTTTCTCTTCACAGGCAATGGTGCAATGGTGTCAGAGAAAATCAGTTTCAGTGTTTTTGAATATAATCTGACATTAGCCAGAGTTAGCGATAAAGCTAGAGCCATCTCTGTCTTTTTTACACATTCTTAAAAACAAGCTCATGCTATCGCATCCGTTAAGGTGTTTTGAAGCAGGCTTTTATTATAATAGGCTTATTTCCTTGGAAATTCCTTTAAAACGTGTTTTAAAATCCTGTCAGTCATACAATTGGTGTTTCTGTAAATTGTATATTTCTGGTCGATAGCAAAGGTGAACAGGGCCTTTGGCTGATGATTACTGATCTGCAGGAGCTGATAACATTGCCTCAAAACTCTGTTTGCCTCACCATGTTCTCTGTCCACACATGCATAACTGCTCCCAAACCCCCACATGCAGGCGTGCAGTCTTTCCACAGTATCTGGATCCTACAGGAGAGAAGCTGAACTTGTGAGAAATGACACACTCACCGGCACACAGACTCACAAACAGTCCCTGGCTTCTTTCTGCGAGGTGGCACAGACTGCCCCCTCACGTTCCAAACAGAGTTCACACTGGAGCCAACAGCAGGGTCTGTGCCAGTCAGACAGACACACACCGCCTGTGTGCGTCTGTGTACATCGCCACTGCCATTTACACAGTGTCAAAACTTTATGACTAATGCATCAAAAGAAATGGTTCAGAAGAACTTTATTTACCTTCACTGTATCGTTCTTCTCTAAAGTGTCTTTTCTTGGAGATACAAGATTTTGATCTAACAGTGACAATACGTTTGTGGTGTGTGCTGCATCTTTGGGCAATGTCTTTATTTAGATGAACTGTTGCTCTTCCCTGTAACTGACAGGCGCAGCCTCCGTTCCCTCTCCTAGTGTTCGCATTCCACTCTTATATTCTCTCTCATCTACCCGCGTTGCAGCTCTCGTCTTCAGCTTTTCATCTCTTTTTCACTCTATATTCTATCAGTAATCATCTTACCCTCATCTTACCTCTCTTACCCTCATCTTCTATTCTACTCCTCCACCGTCCCAGTGCGGCTATTCTCTTCTCAATGTTTTGACACAAATCCACTCCCCTGCTCTTTTCCATCTTCAGCCTGTCCCCTACTCAGACTGTAGGATGAAATCTGAGGCCTTTTTGGTGTGTATGTGTGTGTCAGAGGGAGTGATAGAGAGAGAGAGAGAGAGAGAGAGAGAGAGAGAGAGAGAGAGAGAGAGAGAGAGTTGCAGGGTTGTGGAGAGCAGGATATTCCGCACTCATTTAAAAGTGACCCGAGGAGAAAGTTTCAGGAGGTGCCAAGGAAAGATTTAGAACCATCCCCTTTTGTTAAGCTTTTGGTTATTATTAAATAATATTATTGAAGACTGCAGTATTTTCAATTCTAGTCTTATGCTTCGTCAAAACAGTGGTAAACCTTGTAATTTTATTTATAAACTATATATTTTATGTTAATTGTAGTAATGAATGTTAATTAGTAAGATGTTATGTTAGTATAGTATAGTATAGTGTAGTATAGTATAGTATAGTATAGTATAGGGAAATACACAGTGCTTGTTCCATCTTCACAATCATTTATTCAACAGCAGAACAGAAGCTTCAAGGCTATGGGTCATGACTTAAAAGAGTACATGGCATTTAACCACAATCTAAGAATCTCCAAGCTGCGTCAGTGGTGTGTGTGTCTGTGGTATGTGTGTCTGGGGTGTGTGTGTCTGTGGTGTGTGTGTCTGGGGTGTGTGAATGTTGTCTCAATATACTGTTGATTCATCTTAACACAGCATCGACCTTTGCAGTGCTGATATCACAGAAGGCAGCCAAATGCAAATGAGCCCTCTAACAAATCACAGCATCTTTTCATTCTGTTCTTTGATCATCCTGACCAGTCTCCATTTCAGATGACCATTGTCTGGACAGGGCAGGGCAGCAGAATATATTGTTGGTTAATTGTCATTGCAGTATTGGCCTTTACAGAGGGCTGCATTATGCCGATAGGTTCTACAGCCATACAGAAACCAAACTGTTTATTGTGCATATGAACATCCTGACCAGTCAAGTTCCTGATAAGTGTTTTAATGAATAAAGATCCATCAAACCTCAGTTTTACAGCAGACCACTCTGCAAATTGTTTCCCAGGATGTTTACGTATATCCAGGGTTCTGAATTCTGATTTACAGAACAGATTTTTTATCCGAATAATCACTTTATTATGCATATTTATTTCCGTGTGAATACAAACACACAGATGGGCCTTGAATGCTATTATATACACAGGAAAAAACAAAAAAAAGAAAATGCTGTCTTAAAAAGCCTAAAATACATGCTAAAACTATAGGAAAATGTGTATATCATCCTCATAGGTATGCTATAAAGATTGGGGCGATTGAGGGGAAAAAAAACAGGAACATAGATGTAATAAAAGAAAAGAGCATCATAAATACTGAATTATAACTTAATACTTTAAAGTCCCTGATGTTGTTTGGGTAATATCCATTAGAGCTTGGACAGCGTAGAAACCTCCTGATTGCTGATGATTGCTCACCAGTGCTTCTTGTCAAAAAGCTTATGTAGAGCCCTGATATCACAAGGCACCTAAATATCTAGCAATGTAATCCCCATAGGTATGGTAGTTTTTCCTTACACTCCTGTGGTGTGCAAACTAGTCACAGTAACCAAATATAATCCACAAACACAAATAATTTCAGTCATACCAAGTGGCATCAAGCCTTTACTAGTATAGAAAGGTTCATTGTGGTTCAGTATATACGTAGTATGGTCCATACTGTAAAATGTGTAGTGGTGGTGGTTTGATTCAGCGCTGGAATGTACTTTAGGATCAGTCGCAGGTGCTGGCAGGAGCGGATTAAGGGTGTAAATCAAAAGCAAGGCCCGGCAGCATGGCTTGGTTACGCTCATGCAGCACACACCTGTCAGAGGATTAGCCATCCGAGTGAGCAGCGCGGGAGGGGCGTGACCGGGCTCTATCACGGGCTATAGGGTTCCGGGGAAAATTAAAGAGCAGAAGCCGAAAGCGCCATTCTCTATTTACTCTGGGTAAGGTGCCCTCTCTCCCTTTACAGTCTGCCCTCTGTCATCCGTTTCATGCACAGCCCCAACTGATCCCACTGACGGCCCTCCCTGGACGCCGTGTTCTATTTAAACACGCCGGTACAGCCGGAGTGACCGTCATAATTATATTGCCTCAAGCACGACCCAGCTCTCTCTCACATGTCAACATGTTTACATGAACTTTCAGCTTTACAGTTGAGAGAACTGACTGAAGATGATCCTATTTGGTTGCGTATTTGTAAAGCAGTGGCTTTAGGTGTTCAGTGCAATTATTTTCCTGTTTAATACGGCAAGATATTATCAGGGACGCAGGAGTGAATTTAATTACCCTGAATTTGGCTTGTCTAATTGGTTTAGAATGCTGATAAGGGTGCTGTGACTGACAAACACAATGTTGACTCTCACGCTTGGGGATGGGGGAGTGTGGAGGCAGGCTCCTAATTTGGTTTTTAGTAGACATTTGCTGGCATTCTGAACGTCGTTGGTCCCAAAATCCCTCCGGTCACCTATTTTGCCATTAACTGTGTTAGAACAATTTAGTTCAGCTGACTGCAGGTCACATTTGAAACATAGTGTGCTCTTAGAGTTGAGAGGAACCACTGCAGACAGCCAGACAGACGGCCAGCCAGGCTTGCTTTGTTTATTTATAAATACAATGTACAACTCTCTGTGTTAAGTCACAGCCATGGTCAGCTGAATTCCTACCCTATAGTTATGTTCCAGGCTTCCGTCTGACCGAGCCGATGTCTTGAGTCCATTTCAAAGGTATCCCCACTTGCTTTGCTGCGGTATATTCCTAAGGATCTTGGTGCTGTAGGAACTTCACTACTGGACTCTACCTAAAAGAAGATTTTAAGATGCCCGCTTATATTTCCAGGTATCCTGAGTTCATGGCTGAGATGAGTAGGATGAATTTTGTTTCTCTGTGATTAAATAAGATTATTAAGAAGCATCTATCTTTAAAAGGTGCCTAGCAAAATGAATGTGTTTCCACCTTTTAAGGTTTTTTGCTTTCCGTGGTTCTGTTTTGCCACCGTTAGACGGATGCAGTGCAGTTTGGATGGAGGGGATGACGAAGTTAATTTGTGTTTTTCTTGACTGTTCTGTAAAACATGCTGTAGCTCACTAGGGGATAAATGCAAGCAGAGCGGACTGAGGTTTGTCACTATGAATAGTGGTTAACCAGAGTAAATCCCAAAAAAGGCGCTTCCCCTCAAGCATTTAGAATGGAGAATATAATGTTGAATATTATAGTGCTTGAAACTCGGAATAGGTTCAAGGAATTCATAGTCACTTGGCATGTTACTGTCTTTTATGATTTTAGCACTGAATATCACTTCTTGTGAGTTTCATATTAACTGAGAGAACACTTATAACTGGCCAGGATAACGCAAGGTTTTCCCTGCACAGACTTGTCTTTGTGGAAGCGTGATGCTTTAGCACAAAAGTGTAATATGACAGCAATGTTGAGTGTGAAAAAAAACAAGAAAAGGAAATGACCCCTGGAGCTATGATTAAGAGGCTAGATCAGATGCGTAAAACTGCGTACTGAGAAATAATCCAGCAATATACAATTACATCCCTAATTTACAATACTGATAGAGCAGCAAAAACCATAAAGCATATAAAGTGCAGCTCCAGTTTCAGATCAGAACCTTCTGTACCATATCAATTATTCATTATGTGGCACAGTTTGAGCTCAGTTACCTCCTGCCTGTTTTGGGGTGGAGAAGCCGTTAAGCCTATAGGTAGTAAAAAAGAACAATCGATCAGCATTTTAAAACGATATTTTAGGATGTGTGCATTGAGCTGTCGAAGAGCACGATGTTTAATTAAGGAAACATATCAGATATCAGCATTGACCCATAATTTTAACATCTGTTTTCCAACATGGGCTGACAGACAGTGTTTTGGGTCCAGTGTAGAATGCTTTAATGCCTTTGACTCAAATTGAAAAGGGGAACTGATGAAAGGCTCATTGCAGAGGGTAGAAATATATTTTTTTCTTTTATGCATTTCCTGCAGCTCAGAAGTAAAACAGCTTACGTCATATTTCTTGCTGCATGCAAAGTGGTGCAACGCTGATGTTCTATTAGCGCACCTGTGGATTCTAATGCAAGCATAATCTGTGGTAATAGCTGCCCATTTTCTGGGATTAAGGAGGAAATGAGAGAAGTCAGAGTATGGAAATATGAGATCATTTCTCAAATGCTGACATGAATGTTTTTAAAGTTACAGGAAAGCATTTGCACCCAAATTGTAGAAACGTGTTTGTCTAGCAGTGGATGAGTGTCCTCTACTGGTGGCAGCCAGCTGGAGAAAGTTTATTGGTGTTAAAATGCCTCTGTCCAATTACTGCCTTACCTAAAATCACATGTACTCTCCCTCTCTCTCTCTCCCTCTCTCTCTCTCTTTCTCTCTCTCAGTTTCTGCTGTTATATCTCTCTTTCTCTCAAAGAGTAAGAGCACGTGGTGGCGGGAGTGTGCCAGTGCACATTTAGACTGGGGCTAAAATAAGCTTCTCCTCATAAAACCTTGACTGAGTGAGTGAGTGAGTTAAATAGAGAGAGAGAGAGAGAGAGAGAGAGAGCAGCACAACAGCCAAAACAGCAAACACTGAGTGAGGCATTTAGAAGAAGGAAAAGCAGGAACCACAGGCCGGGACAGCTCCAGAACAGCTCTGTTGCTCTATTCACCATATACACAGCACACACACCGACTGCCTTCAGCACTGCTGTCACTCAAATCAATACTTTTCCAGGAAGCTGATGTTAATGGAAAGATTTGCATGTAGAAGTTCAGTCTGGCAATGAGTGAAACAAAGACACTGTAGTGCAGAGTATGACTGCAATATTTAAGCAATATTTAAAGTGCCCAGATGTTTTCTCATATTACCTCATATTACCTTCAGGTAATAATGCAGGGTATAGATTTGTCTAAATTTACAAATTTGTCAAGGATTATTCATAATTTTAAAAATAGCATTCTTTACATATTCAGAATGGAAAGATAAATATCTATCTTCAGTCTAAGATACATTTTGTAACTTTGAGTTCTGCTAAAGTCTGAGTAGACTGATAAATCAGTGTGATGATCAGTTATTGATCTCAGCTTTACTGAGCTCTGCTAAAGTCTGAGCAGACTGATAAATCAGTGTGGTGATCAGTTATTGATCTCAGCTTTACTGAGCTCTGCTAAAGTCTGAGTAGACTGATAAATCAGTGTGATGATCAGTTATTGATCTCAGCTTTACTGAGCTCTGCTAAAGTCTGAGCAGACTGATAAATCAGTGTGGTGATCAGTTATTGATCTCAGCTTTACTGAGCTCTGCTAAAGTCTGAGCAGACTGATAAATCAGTGTGGTGATCAGTTATTGATCTCAGCTTTACTGAGCTCTGCTAAAGTCTGAGCAGAGCTCTGATAAAGCCAGTGACTGATAAACCAGTGTGGTGATCAGTTATTGATCTCAGCGTTACTGAGCTCTGCTAAAGTCTGAGTAGACTGATAAACCAGTGTGGTGATCAGTTATTGATCTCAGCGTTACTGAGCTCTGCTAAAGTCTGAGTAGACTGATAAACCAGTGTGGTGATCAGTTATTGATCTCAGGGTTACTGAGCTCTGCTAAAGTCTGAGTAGACTGATAAACCAGTGTGGTGGTCAGTTATTAATCTCAGTGTTACTGAGCTCTGCTAAAGTCTGAGTAGACTGATAAACTGATCAGTTATTAATCTCAGTGTTACTGAGCTCTGCTAAAGTCTGAGTGACTGATAAATCAGTGTGGTGGTCAGTTATTAATCTCAGCCAGTGTTACTGAGCTCTGCTAAAGTCTGAGTAGACTGATAAACCAGTGTGGTGGTCAGTTATTAATCTCAGTGTTACTGAGCTCTGCTAAAGTCTGAGTAGACTGATAAACCAGTGTGGTGGTCAGTTATTAATCTCAGTGTTACTGAGCTCTGCTAAAGTCTGAGTAGACTGATAAACCAGTGTGGTGGTCAGTTATTAATCTCAGTGTTACTGAGCTCTGCTAAAGTCTGAGTAGACTGATAAACCAGTGTGGTGGTCAGTTATTAATCTCAGCGTTACTGAGCTCTGCTAAAGTCTGAGTACACTGATAAACCAGTGTGGTGGTCAGTTATTAATCTCAGTGTTACTGAGCTCTGCTAAAGTCTGAGTAGACTGATAAACCAGTGTGATGTTAAGTTATTTTTTACAGGGTACTGGTATGAAATATTGGTCATATGGTATCGATCAACACCCTGGTTTGGGGTATCCCAATATTGAGAGGAAATAGTGGATCTACGTATTCCGGGTTTAACTGAAACGTGCAGTGCTGTATTAAGCAGTCATTTTGTGTAAATGAGAGATGCAATAGCTTGCGGCGACTGAGTCACTGTGTTTATTTATGCCTCTCATCCAGCTTCACTCAACCGTCTTTAATGCCACCTCCCTCTCCCAATCTCCCAATCTCTGTCCCAAAGCAGGATTACTGCGACAAACACACACATAGAGAGAGGAGAAAGAGGAGAGAGGAAACGAGAAAAAGGAGTTCTTAGAAAATAGCAGCTGATAGTCACTAGAGGATTCAAAAAGTGGGCACGGCTTTATGACCAGGAATTCTTAGAAAATAACGAACAAGACAGTCACAGGGGGCTCACATAGCTGGGTAAAGAGACTACAAAAAAGAGAAAGAGGAAGATAGAGAGTTAGAGAGAGAGAGAGCGCTTATGCAAGAGGAGGGAGCGGATGCGCGAGTAGACGGCGCGATTCTGTCAGTGTTTGCAGTGAGCTCAGTTGATGTGGAAGTGAAGTGTTGTGAGTGTGGCAGCTTTGGCCAGACAGCACAGTCTGAACTCCAGCAGAGCTCCTTCCTTCAGCCATGCACATTCTGCATTCACACTGCGTTATCAGGTAAGATTCAAACACACAGACACAGATGCACACCTGTCACAGCTCTGCATGTTTTTAGGGGCTTCGTTTTTCTGTGGCTGCGCTGCACTACACGCACTTCAGTTGGAGAGTTCAGTTGAAGTGGTTTTCACTGTAGCGCTGGTGGCTTGTCTGGAGGAAGCGTTTGATGTTCGACAGTTCTTCTGCAGAGAAGCTGCGCACAGAAGGGCGACTTTGATCAAGCAGCTTGTTGGTGTCAGACCATTTAAATTTTGATGTAAGCTGCGCCGCGTATGAGTATTTCATGAGTAACTTTGTATTATTTCTATACCGTGCCAAAGCATGCGGGTACTCAGCTCTTTGGGTACAAAACGAAACCGGGAGTGCTTGGCTTACAGTCACAGTGTGCGAACCGCAACTGGTCCTGTGCTATGTTAGCTCACTGAGGGTTCTCCCTGCTAATGGCAAAGTCATGTAGTCCTTCCATTTAGATGTGAAATAATTGATGTTTTCTGGGAAAACTAAGCGGCAGCTCATTTTTTTTTACGCTCATACTTTCCCGTCACCCTGTTTGACTAGTCAGTGTTCCCTGAAGTCTCTGTTTAAATCGATCAGGATAGGAGAAGCTCTAATACCACTCTACCAATCTCTCTCTCTCTCTCTCTCTCTCTCTCTCTCTCTCTCTCTCTCTCTCTCTCCCTCTCCCTCCCTCTCTCTCTGTCCATATATGCTCTCTCACTCTGACAATGTATAAATGTAAATGTAAACACAGTTTAAGGACAAACTATAATGATGTTGTTGCAGCAGGAGGGGGGGGTGCTGGAGTGAGGTGCTGATTGAAGCTGATTCATTTATTTGTTCTGTTTTAATAGAATTTCATTAATTTATTTCTTTTGGTGCCGTAAAAAATATGTCATTGAAATAAAAAACAGATTGTCTCTTTTGAGCTAGTGTAAAGGAAAATAAAAAGTTTGGTCCCAGATTTGTCCTGGGTGCCCCTGAGCTTTGCATGGATTTGAACAAATCCACCACCTGAATTAACGTAATGAAGCATTGACTGAGCCCAGCCAGGTGTGAGATGTTAACCACAAGTTTTAATAACTTGCCAGGAGGGGATTGGAAGTGGTTATGTGCATGTGTGAATCTGCATCCCTCATTTTTTGTTCTCTTTTTTTTGGCATACTGACAATGCTTTGGCTTTTGTTTATTTAAAGTAAGGCTGATAACAGTGTTCATCACCTCCAGCGCCTAAAATCCCTATCCTGTGTCCTCTGTGGTGCCAATCTGAAATGTGAAATCCGCCTTAAGGCTGTCAGGCCATGGCAGGACAGGCGTCCTTAGAGAGCGCCTGCTGGTCCAGGGTTAGATATATGTGTGTGTGTGCACGAATCTGTGAGTGTTCTGGGGTGTGACACTGCTGATGTGGACAAGCTTTTGAGAGGACAGAGAAGGCTGTGGGATGATTGACAGATATATTGGTAAAGCTGCGGGCGACAGCAAATCAGAGAGATTGTGCTGGAGACAGCAAGGCTTAAGAGTGACATTTACCTTACCCTGCTGCAGAGAGAGAGAGAGAGAGAAAAAGAGAGAGAGAGAGAGAGAGAGAGAGAGAGTGTGAAGGGGGTCCTACGTCCTTGCAGAATCATATTCAGCCTTAGTGAATGACATTAGAATGATTTTCCAGTAGAGATGTGTTAAAACAGTACAGTGAAAGCTGTAAAATGTCCCTGTCAGCTCAGATCAGTGCTGCCGTGTTAGACTTTGTTGTTATTTCTGTTTCAGTTTTTTTCTGTTTTCCCATCAGAAGACTCTGAACAAAGATGGCATTTTATTTTCAGGCTTGCTTGTTTCAGGGAGAGTATCACATGCTGCTTGTTTTTTTATCATCGCAGCAATTAGATTAGAGATTGTATCAAATTGAGCCAAGATTCAATAAGGCACGGAGAGACGGGATTGGCTGGTTGTCCTTCAAAAGAAACATAACGCTTATTAGAGTGGAAAGTGTTTTCATCTGAAGTAACACAGATGCGTCACGTTCAGCGTCACGTTAATTCGGCTCCCTGTGGCCTTTTCTTGTTTACGTGTTAGCACATGGCGCTCTTTATTTCAGCCCTGCTTGAAAGTCTGTCCTTGATGCATGGTCGCCCTGGTTAGCTTTAGTGTCACCGCTACTGGAGCAGATATTCAGAGTGCCGAAGTCTCTGGAGGAGCGCAGAGAGAGATGTAGCGCTGAGCGCTAACCGTTTTGGCTGCATTATTAGGGCTGTCTGTGTTATGTAATATGTTCCCTGGCTCCCCTTGCTTGGTGCCGTGAACCAGCCCCTTTAGCCCAGTTATGCTCACTGATGCAGCTACAGGGGTCTGCTGGCTGTATCTGCGGCCCTCTTTGCTTCTTTACTGCCTTTGTTTCCATGTCTGTCGTGGTCATGTTGATTGAAGTGGTAGGTTTGTCATGTTAGTGGAGTGCTTCCGCCTGAGGGGAGACGAGAGCAGAGTTGGGTCCTGTTCTGTAGGAGTCTGCGTAAATTATGCGATGCCCTTCGAGCTGAGCCTTAGAGTCCCTGTTCACTTTCATGTTGCTGTACTTACATCATGTTCTCTCCGCATGTGTCTTACTGTTTCTCTCTGTTTCTCTCGTGCACAGGTGGCTCGATGGCCCGAAAAGGAAGAGGAAGAACAGTCAGTGTTCGGTGAAGAGCATGTCTGGTAAAAGCACACTCTCTCCCTGTCTCTCTCTCCCTCTTTCGTTCTCTCTCTCTGCCTCTGTGTCTTTAACCGGTTCACATTCTACAGTAGCTCAAGGTATAATGCTCTCCAATAGATGAGCACAGCATTATATAACTTGCATGCTCATCTCCACTGTGTCAGCCCTTCTTTTGGAGCAGGGGTCATCCATTCAAGTCCTGGTGGACTTGAGTCCAGCACAATTTGGTCAGGCTGTACAGCAGCTAAACTTCATGACTGCCTATCATTAGTATTTTCTTACTAAAAGCTTTTTTGTCCTCCAATCTGATCTGAGTAGATATAGCATTGCAGCCACATAGCTGAGGTGGAATATGCCAATTATAGCTACATTTTAAATTGCTTGATTCTTATGATTTAGCTGCCAGTTTGCATTTCTTTAGCAAAGCTCTAAATTTGCACTCTAAATTTGAGTGTTGTTTGTATTTTGTTGAATAATCATTTTAGAGTGTCATGGTTAATATGCTACATGGCGTATTGCTGCATTATGTCCAGTGACCTGGAATATGCTTCTAAATAATGATTTGCTACTGTTTTAAATTCCGGTGGATCCTATGCAGTAAGCAGAACAAAGGCACCACGTTTACATTGAGACAGTACACATTGCCATTTTCCACTTCAGTGGAGCTGAGATTAAGTTGGTTTGTTCATTTCTGCATATGTCTATCACTGCCTTGGAAGATTCTCCTGTGTCACCTAAATGACAGTGATGTGAATAGATCTCTAAAAGGGATCAGAAGTGGGCTGAAGTAGGCTTGATGTAGCAGATACATGATCCAATAAAATATGCCTGGATCAACTTGCTTTGCTTGAATACGAAATTCACACTTGAGTCCCTCTCTCCCGACACACCTGATCCAACTGATCATCAATAAACCCTTTCTGAGTTGAAGTAGGTGGATTCTGGCAGGAAAACACCAAAATAAGCAAGGCTTGGGGTCTTCCAGGACCACTTTAGGATGCACCATAATGCATGGCTTTGTTCATGTTTTCATTGATATACAGCAGATGGGAGATTCTTAAAACAGAGGGAAGGGTCTATCGTTTTACATTTCAACACAAGCGTTCATTGTTTTATTATGATTCCAGATATGATATTGCTACGTTATGCCTATAAAGATGCTGAAACTCGGCTGCTCCTCCGGGAGCATGTTTCACAGCACACGTTTCTGAGGAGCTTTTGGGAAGCTTGTTGAAGATCTCATTCCCTCACCATCAGCTCTGTCCCAGAAACCTAAGCTCAACTCCTCAAGCTCAAGACCTGCCCCCCCACCAATCCTTTGCTGTGGCAGGCCTCTCAGATTTCTTTTCCAGGCCTGTTGATTCTTCTTCCAGCTCTTCACCTTGAATCCTTTTACAGCTGGCCAGAAGCATACAGCAGGATAGCAGAGAAAAGACCACAACAGGTCTGATCGCTGAGGAGGAGTACACAGAAGCCACAGAAGATAATTCCTGCCTCTGTCAGTTTGCTTTTGGCTGGATATTTATCACCCGCATGCAGGAGGAGTGGGAAACCTACAACACATCTGTCATCCGCTGAAATAAATCCCTCCCTCTCTTTTTTCATTCTGCATGGAGGAATGCACAGCCTGAGTGACAGCATGGGTCAGGGTGAGCATTTGGAGAGAAAGGAAAAGAGAAAGGCAAAGAGAGGGAGAGTTGGGGAGGTTAGAATCAGGGAGTGAGAGAATGTGAGAGACTGGAGGAGAATGCTCGTAGGAATGCAGGCGACACATGCAGTCTGTCAAGAGACCATAAAACTCTGGCTTGGGTCATATTTTAAACACATGTAGCGGAAGAGCTTTGTGCATGTGTATGTGTGTAGTTTGCACTGCTTATAAGTCTTGGGGAAATTTCCTGTTTTAGCCTCAAATGGCTGCAATGATGCCACATGACTTAGCCAAACAGCCAACAATACTGCTACAGAGCTTATATCATAACATTTCTTACATATTCCAAAGCATTTTAATGACAGAACTTATGAAGGAAACTCAAGGCATTTTCATTGAGTAATATCAAGACTTGTATGGCTTCAAATTCAGTGTACATTAAAATAAATATTAAAATAAACACATATAAAAAAGTATTATGAAATTATAATTAGAAAACAAACCTTCACTCTGGCTAACCTTGGAAAGACCGAATGAATTATCAGATTTACTGTAAATGAGATATTTAGCTCACTGTGCTTGCTCAATGGACAGAGAGAGGGAACAACCACTTGTGATGTGGAGATTTTGTCTAATTACAGTAATAAATAAAGGTTATGTTTTTGTTTATACAGAACATTTGGATGGTATGTGACATGTACACCATAGAGGGCCTGGACTCTGATTACTAATACATTTTTTTTAGATATGGTGTCTGTGGAACGGTACCACCCTTTACTTCTTTGTGTCCAGTCAAACTGGCTGTTAAGCAGAAGTTATTCGTTTTTCCTGAGATATTTCTGAGGAGATATTTTGGAGGAATGTAACTGGAGTAAGAGATATAACAGTAAGAGATAACGGGACTCCTAACTACCATGTCAGACCTGATAGATCACCAATCAGAGATGGAGTACTCTCATGTTTGAGAGTGAGGAGAAAATCAAGCTCCACTCTTGTTTCAGATCTGAAAAAATTCACAATGTTTCTGTCCATCCTGTTGTAAGAAGCCAGTTGAGCACTGTGGGTCTGAAAGGATACATAGCTGAGAAACAGAAATAAAGGACAATGGAAGGACATGCGAGATTCTGTTATTAGTTTACCGTAGAGCCAGGCCTAAACTTATGTTTAAATCTGCAGCTGGTCATTCTGGCTACCATAATGGTGTTGCATCTGTAACTTCCCTGCCTGCAGCTCTATTGATTTTCTCTCCTGACCCATGCAGTCACCAGTGGCTTACAGAGCAAGGCTCTGTGTCTCAGAGGGGCTTTTAAAGGCCTGACTTTCTCTATCAGAATAGAGAGGCCTCTCAGTAAGGCACAGCCTGAATGGCTCTAACGTATGTAATGTTTTTTAGTTATCTAGTGTTGTGCATTTGCAGGCCATGTGTACTGTAGTGTCCTCTACTCAAACCCTGCTGGAAATTTAGTTTAGAAATTGTCCATAGGCTATTTCCTCAGTGTGGTATCTTAGTGTCAGAGCCTATAGTATGGAAAGAGTACAGTGTGTTCTTTCCATGTTAGTTGGATTAGAGGAGAGGGAGAGAGGCTTGTTCACTCACTTGGCTTGAAGTATGTCTTTGTGTGTGTGTATCTCTCTCTCTGTCGCTCTTTCTCTTTTTTTCTTTCTATCTCTCAGCTCAGTGTTCAACTTAGACCAAAGCCAAAGCTTGATTATTGCAGAGTGGCTCTCTGAGTTGAGGGCTCTTCAGACCTTTTATAGGCAAACGAGACCATACAAAGTTGAATATCTCTCTTTATCTATGGACTAAAAAGTAAAGCACAGAATTTAGTCTGCCACATGGGTCTTGAGCTGTAGTACGCTGAAATAAAAGCCTATGCTTTCAGGGTTTTTATTGCTTAGAATGTTTTCTGCTTAGGAAGGATAAATCTGCATCATGACCAACATGTGATATGCCTTTTGGCTAGACAACTCAGTATGTGTCTAATGCTTTTAACCCACATGTTCTAAGAGTAAGCGTGTGTCTTTCTGAGTGGGTGTATTATTATCCCTCTGTCCTCTGTGTTGTAGGGTACATCCCCAGTTATCTAGAGAAGGATGAGCCGTGTGTGGTGTGTGGAGACAAAGCCACTGGCTACCACTACCGTTGCATCACCTGCGAGGGCTGCAAGGTAGGAAAACCCACCCACATGCATATGAACATCATTTTTATTTGGTTGACAAACACACGCTAGGGTAGGAACATGTGACTGATACTAAAGGAGCTGCAATTCATTAAACAGATAATATTGACTGCTATACTGTATACTGCTCATATTGTGGAATAGCATTTTTGTGATAAATGACTTTGATGCAGTATATAAACAATGTATTGTACTGCTCCGTCACCATACCATGCAGTCCATAAGCAAAGGAAATGAAACTCATTCCTCCTATATCACACAAAACAACATTCACATATTTACCTCCAGCCAGGGGAAGTTATGCTTTTCAGTCTGGACTGCTGTTTGATCTAGGCACAACACAGGGCAGCCAATCAGAACAGAGGTCAGACTTAATTAGTTTTATGGAACAGGTACATTTAATGCTAAAATAATGAGAGGTTGGAAAATGGTTGTGTAAAAATGATATGTGACTGATTTGGCACATAAAAAATAAATGTGCCTAAAATACAAGAACATGTATATGAAATATAAAAGATTAATAAAGAAGAACATGCACCCTCACACCACTTACAGTATGTCAAGTACTCAGCCTTAACACCACCGTATTTGTAATGAAGGTACACACACAGAACGTAAATGCGGACTCCCCACCAGGATCTGACTTCTCGTCTTGTTCATTAAGGCACATGGACAAAGTAAATAACAGTCTAGCTTTATTTTGTCTTCATGGTAAATAGCACAACAGGACCTAAAGCCAGGCACACAGTCTTTGGAATAATGTAACAAAGATGTTGATTGTTGGAGCTGCACTCTGGGGATTTACTGCCTTTCAGTCATAACCATCAGTATAACGCAAACACTTTAAACACAGCTTTAATTCTCAAGTCTGGAGCAACATCATACCAGAACTCCGTGACTCCAAGCGCTGTTCTCTCAGCATTTTGTTATTATGATTTAAGCACACTGAGACTACAGAAAGCTATCGTGGACCTTGCTCAAAATGTACACAGAGACAGGCAGCCAGTCTTTTAGATAAACTGATCTCAGCTAGCATTACAGCCAAGTCTTTTTTAGCTGACTAACAGAGAGCTGTTAGTAAAGTAGTAAACTGATGACAAGTGTGACTTATAATAGTAAACTCTCAGCAGCAGCAACAAATTAATTCAAACAAAAATGCGGTGATGATGGTAATGAGCTCCCTCTTGTGGTAGGCATTTCATGACTAGGGTATTACGGTAATGCGGTTATTGTCACAGCCATAATAGGGATGAAGTTTAATGCTGGACGCGCTGCATGTGTTTCCTCTAGACTGGTAAAAAGTGAGGAGAAATGAGAAACCGCTTTTTCTGGTAATAACACCCCCCCCCATCCCCAACCATCGGTTGCGTCATCTATTTCACTGACTGATGGAATTGTCTGTTGTCAACTGTAAGTTATCAAGTATGATTCGGTTCTCAATTGTGTCAAAGGCACTTCATCTCCAGATGAACACCTGTTCATACAGTGTTTATTCTGAAATAGAGGGTATTAATATTAAATTTATACCCCTCTACTCTTCTGAGGGTGTTGCACACTAGATGTTGCTATGAAGATTTGATTGCATTCTGTCAGGTATTTGCTCTGGTTCACTAACATCTATCCAGCATATCCAAATGTATCAGATAGTTCTTCATCACTGCAGTGAACACTGTTTTATGATTCACAGCCTAATTCTCAGGGTTGTTATGCCCCCATAGCTAATGCTTGGGTTACAGCATAGTGTCTTTTCTGTGGGACTGCTCCAGTGCATCCTGTTCTTCCTCCAAATCTCAGTTTGTTTGTTTTTTTTATGTGGAGAACATGATGTACAAGCTGTGTACAAGTAGGCAGGTTGTGACTGTCGCTTAGCTGGCACAATAAAGTAAGAAAAGACACTTACACTGGCTGGTATAATATCCAGACAGATGCTTAAACTCACATTATGGTTGTGGATTTTGCTCATTATAGGAGGGGCTGCAAGTTCTACTCCTCAGCCCTTACACTGAACACTTGGGTCAAAGTTCTTTCTCCCCAGCTCCATACCGCATCGCAGAATTACTCTCTTGTGCATTTGACCCAAGGTCACTTGCAGATCGAAAACTGGTTACCATCCACAATGAGCACATTCAATGAGTCAGTTCTCAATAAATACAGGTGAACTCTGACTTTTCTTTGAAATGCATAGTTTGTTGTTGTCTCGCTGAAAAGTTCAGTGGTGCACATCCTAAAAAGACGCAGTCATGCGGGACCAGGTGAAATTGTACCCTGCTTTTCTGTTCAACACTTGAAACCATCCATACTGCAGCATGATGTAGTATGGTGGTAGACCAATCTTTCTAAAGTTTACAAAGCTCTTGACTCTATAGGCCTCTCTATCCCAAAACACATACCCTTCCCTTAAAATAGCTTGCAGCATGCCAACCATTTTAAAGTAATAGTTTGGGGAAAAGACATACATATATAACAGACACAAAACATACACACAGAAAATATGCACCATTATCCCCTAGCTCCAGATGTAGGCAATCAGCCAAGACATGTTTGATGTTTGTCTCTTTAGTGCTGTGGTGGAGCCAAAAGCTAATGTAGATAACAAGTCAATAAAAACATATCTCCCGACGCCGTCTAGATGCCGTCTTGTAGGTCATTTTACAAAAATCTTGGATTGGATTGTGTTATATAATACTTCTCATATACCCCACACAAAGCCTCTTATGAACTTGTGAAACTTGCCCCAGTAGGGTACATTAAAATCCATTGACCCCAATGTTTTTGACATTTGTAACATAGAAGTGAGTGTTTTCCTTTAAATAAATCTCATAGACAATTTGAACCTCTTTTCTTTGTTGGGGGATCCTGCTACGTGTATTTACTTGATATAGTTACTGGCTGGCAATATTTTAAGCAAGTATTTTTCTTTTTTCCCAAAATATCACTCCATTTGCCAGTGAAAACTCCAGGTTCTCCATAGCATTTCCATTCTGATCTCCAATCCAGCACCATTACTGGTAGCTACTCTTGAGCTTTTATATAAAGGTGTATATATAAACCTATCCATCTAACTACTATCCATCCACAGAAGCTATCACATTCCTCATCTGGGATTGATGTATTACATTCTTTCTGTCATGTTAGTTTGATATATACAGTAACTTTTATTTGTATACTTCTGTAAATACGTGAGATCAGTTTCCTGTTATTTGTAGACATTAATAAAAGCCTGTATGACATTATCTTTGGCTTTATTGATAATTCGCCAACTTCCATCTGACCTTTTGTGTGAGTGGCAGAGAGACATAAGAGAAAACGAGACGTTTAACAGTTTCTTTCTGTCTTCACTCTTTCACTGTCTGTCTCTGTCAGGGATTTTTCCGGCGTACCATCCAGAAGAACCTGCACCCCTCCTACTCCTGCAAATATGACGGCTGCTGCATCATTGACAAGATCACCCGCAACCAATGCCAGCTCTGCCGCTTTAAGAAATGCATTGCTGTGGGCATGGCAATGGACTGTAAGTTGTTGTTTTTTTTAATCTTCCGCTCTCATGCCTTAACCAACAAACTAGTTCAAAGCACAACCTGCCTCAAACACATATGGTCCAACTTAGCTGTAGTTTTGTTTTTATACAATGTCAGGACATGGGGTCATGCACAAACCACACACACACATATGTATATACACATATATGCAGTTTTATCTCCTTACCCCGACACATTGACAGCCATTGAGCTATTTTTGTTATTTGTGGCACAAACCCTTTTGTTCTTGTGGTTCATTTAATCACATTCTAAGTAAACTAATAAGGTTAAGTGATACAACAGCTAAAATTAATATATATATATTTTTTTAAATTAACAATATTAAAAAAGATAAATGTCAGTGATAAGAAACATATTATTTAATTAAGCCCTGTTAAAACAGGATTAATTTTTAAAATTGGAGATCGGGTTATGGAAATGAATTTTATATTAATTAAATTTAAATGTTATTCGATTTTCTGTAGTACAAATTACTGTTTACTGTAAATTCCCATACTAATGGTTCTGCTTAGTCAGTCCAGTAGCAACTCCCACCTCTGTCATTTATATTGAGACAGGTCATAAATTTAACAGACTTATAGTTATTGCTTTTTATTTGTTTCTTTATTTGTTTTTTTTATTTCTTTATCTCTTTCTTTATTTATTTATTTATTGTCCTGGCAATGTACAATAGCACACATACACACACACTTACATATGTGGGTGCTGACAGCAGGTGTAAATGAATCTCAGTTTGCAATGCTGGTGGAGGGGTCAGTGATCAGATGGCCATATGGCTCCGAACTGCAGCCCACATGTTGCACTTGCACTGCATACTCTCTCCCTGGGACCTCCAACAATTCTTCATGCATCTCTCTCACTCCTATGCTTTCTTCGACTACTCCACAATGATCACCTCTCTCATTCTTTATCCTCTTTGTTAAGTTTATATCTGTCAAACTTTCTTAAACCCCCTTAATGTGTTCAGTGATGTGTGGTGCACTTCACTTGGAAGTACATTTCTCCTCACTGTATTTTGCTCTGCCCTCATTTTCATGGTCATTTTGTGTGTGTGTGTGTGTGTGTGTGTGTGTTTTTGTGTGTGTGTGTGTGTGTGTGTGTGTGTGTGTGTGTGTGTGTGTGTGTTTTTAATCTTCCTTGAAGTGTCTTGATTTATTGCAGACTCCTAACCTATATACCCTCTAACACACTGACTCTAATTCTCTTTCCTCTCTCTCTCACTGTAGTGGTTTTGGATGAGGCTAAGCGGGTGGCAAAGCGGCGTCTAATAGAGGAGAACAGGGAGAAGAGGAAGAAAGAGGAGATGGTGAAGACTTTGCAGAACCGGCCGGAGCCCACAGGCTCTGAGTGGGAGCTGATCCGCATGGTGACGGAGGCTCATCGCCACACTAACGCACAGGGCTCTCATTGGAAACAGAAACGCAAGTTCCTGGTGAGGAGTGCTAACTCAGTCTCTCCTTTATTACTGTTCTATCAAAACCTTCACATTAGGATAACTCTAAAGCCTAGACCACACACACCCAAACAACAGCAATATATTAGAATTGTTTAAAAAGCTGAGAAACCAAATAAACAAGTTGGATAAAAAAATAAGGAAGAAGGTTGTAGAATGATGTGATTGGGGAGAACACTCTAGAACAGTATGAGGGAGGGAGAAGCTTCTAGAGGTGGCCTCCAGCCCTGGTCGTAGAGATCTATTTGCCACACCTGCTCCAGCTGATTACCTTCTTTAGATATTGAGTCAGATGTGTTACTGTTACTAGGGGAAGGGTTTTTAGGAGGAAGGTTGATGATCGTTGCCAAGATGCTAGAGCAGTCTGGGTGAGAAAGAAGAGTCTAGAGGAGTGTGAAGAGGAAGAAGGGAGAAAGGAGTTTGAGTTGGGTAGAACAAATAAATCTAGAACAGTGTAAATGAAGAAGAACATTCTAGAACAGTGTTAATAAGGATGAACATTCTAGTACAGCATGAATAAGGGAGAACATTCTGGAAGATGGTATGGCACACCCAACCAAACATTGGTGTTCGTTTGGTCAGTGTTCTTGACACTAATGTACATTAATGTAACTTGATTTTATTAATAGTAATTTTAGGTTTTCTGTTGGTTCATTTGCAATGACAATTTTCACATAATAGAAAAAAGCGCCTGTTGCTTTCAAGTAGTAAATGAAGAAACAAGGTTTTGATACAGCATTGAAAGCATATCCGTGTGGGTCTTTTAAGTATATTATTATATAACATATTTGGCATATTTAAGGAACTGCCTTACTAAACAAAATGTGTCTTTCATTTAAACATTTCCCTCTTGTTTAGGTTTAGATGATGGCATAGCGATGTTTAGATATAGTTACATAGTTCTGCAGCTGCCTTCCTTAGTTTGACTGGGCCTGAGTCACAGTCAAATCGTCTGTCTGTGCTTGTGTGTGTGTGAAGGTGCGTATGTGTTCGCGTGCATGAGATCAGGTGTATCTGTCAGGAAGGATAATCCGTCACTTATGCATACTGAGAACGCAAGCAGTTGTCTGCAGTGTCAGAAGTGGTTCCTCCTACTCTGAGAAGACAGCCAATAAAACAGGAGATCGGAGAAGGGCAGATTATGGACAGAGATAGGGAAGCTTGAGTGAGCGAAAATGCATAGATGGAAAACAGTAGTGAGATGAAATCACAGAAAAGGCTGTAATGTTAATTCCTGAGCAGGCTAGAAGCTTGTTATAGGAAGAACATAGGAAGGAGGATGAAGAAGTAGTAGACTTATGAAAGACTTTATAAGGCTGTGTTCACAATGCTTTCCTGTCAGAGTATAGCACATTGATGCGTGTGTCTGGTTTGTGGTAGGCATGTTTGTGGGTGGAGGTTCATGTTTTTGCTTATATGACTGGGAATCATGTGAATGGTAAATGTTTAAAAGCTTAAACAGCTGCTTCTCTTTATGTTTGGGTACATTCAGTGAACCAGACATGGGCTGTGTAGATCAGAGTTGAACATTTCTGGATAGCAGTGGTTATTCATTCATCTTGCTCAACATTGACGTGATCGACTAAGGCCGTGCGTCTGTTTGCCACTCACAAAGGCATGATGAGCGACAGATCTCAGGTTTATAAATGCAACTGCCACGACCAAGAGAAAAACATTCTCCGGACTTTCTCCGAGGTTAGAGAGGAGCAACAATGGCACTCAATAAATCATTACGGTTTAACTTTTCTGGTTTTGTACATACTTGTCCACAAGTATTAGAAGGCACTACATTTGATTGGGTAAAATTCATGGTTTTTAAGCAGGAAAGCAACATTTAAGCCAGATATTAAAGGTTACTAGAAGCTGGCTTACTAGAAAGATTGAGTAAGCTAACCACCTAATTTTTGTGAATGATTGATGCACTCTGTTACAAGAACATAACAGGCATTATAGACTGTATTTTATTCTCATTGCAAGCATCTGTTACACTAAAACAAACAAAAAGATGCCCCAAATATGGCTCGTCCTAAAACCAAAACAACAGAACAACACCCACCAGCAACAACCTGAAGGATCCAGCATGGCAGAATGCAGCCAGAAACAGTGCCCATGGACGTGTACCGTAAAACAGTGCCCCATGACTCCTGATGGCTGATGCATAGTTATAGTATTATTTGGTGTCTGTTGTCATCCATACTTTATTCTCATTAAACTAAATGGCAAGAGGAGTCCCTATGAACGTGGCCCAATGCTGTGAAAAAAGAATCTTGCACACACAATGTGTTTAAATACATGAGACAAAAAGTCATCACACATGATTTTGTTATCTATTTCACAAACTAGAGTTAGTTTTAGCACAGCAACACAAGTGTGGAGCAGGGAATCCATCCCACTAAACCACAGTGACTTACTCACCCTGCTGGCTCAGTCTTCACCCCACCACCTCCCACTCAAAACCCAAAACCAATATGAGGGCTACCAAACCCCAGATGAACATTAACTAGAGAGGGAGGAAGGGAGAGAAGGAGAAAGGGAGAGAGAGAGGGAGTGAGAGAGAGAGAGAAAGAGAGAGAGCCACTGCTCCAGCCAATGGAGAAATGCTATAAAATGCACCATAAAGGACTTCAGCATACATATATAACCTTTACAGCCCAAATAGATCACCAATAACAGGGCAAGGCCAGGAGCTTGCTGAGAGCCCACATCACTGTACTCACTTCCATTTCTCTCTTTCACACTCTCTTTCCCCCCTCACTATAGGAATACACAATCAGCCCCCTCTTCTATTCAGAAAGACTCACAGGGGGAGGCTTCTGAATAATAATACCTCCAGATTGTGTGTGTGTGTATGTGAGGGGCTTTGTAATGATCAGGGAGATGAGTCCATTGCTCACTGCTGAAAGAAACTAAGAAAGAAAGAAGAGAGAGAGAGAGAGAAAGGGAGCTCCCAGTGGCCAATAAAAGACCCACACATCTTACTCCAGTGCTGCACACATGTACAGTACTGTATACAAGTCTGAGACCACCCTTCATTTGTTTTATGTCCAGTTTTATGACCAAATGGTACATGCTGTTTATGTTGCAGTGTCAGGAATGTAAGCAGACATAAAGCATATTAACATTTTAACAGAAACTTAATCAGCTGAAGGTTATCTAGTATATTTTTTAGTATTTGTTGTCTAAGAGACTTTTTATTCTTTTTAAGAAATCTGCAGAGATAATTCTACAGCTTCTAGTACGATCTTAGAAGTTGGCTCTACTTCCTCAGTAGGAAGCCCTTGATAGCTCCACACCATTTTAGACTCCTTTCAGAGTAGAGTCTTCTCATGGTGAAGGGCTGGACAGAAACACCTGTGGATTTTTGCAGAGTTGTAACTGGAGTGGAGCTTGATTTACTACTATACCTTAAAGATGAAAGCACTGTCTATGTGATGGTGACAGTTTTAGTGGTCTGCCGTGTCTTTCACAGCTTCAGTTCACTTTCACATTCCTCTGTATCTCAATCATTCTCAGGTCTGTTTTGATAAACTCTTATTTTTTCACTTGTTTTCTTGTGACTTTCAACTTCTGTATGCAAGTGCATCATCTAACAAAAAAGTACTGTGCACACTCACAAGTCTGTCCTCATAAGAACTTAAGACAGTAAACTAATGAAAGCACACTCTGCCTAGTCTGGGACCAGTCAAAGCTCAGCTGGGCTTAGCCTGTTGTTGAACTGTTTCAGCTTGACATGACATGATGCCACTTTTTCTTTTTCAGTACGAATGCTGATTTTAAAAAGTTAAAAATGAACAAAAACTGATCTGATGTCACATAGTAATAAGATTCATGTGATTGTGCCTAAACACTTTACTACGCTGCTGAATTAAATACATAGCTAACATCATCACATTAGTCATTTTTAGAATAATTCATTCTTTCTAGACAGGCTATATTTTCCTTTTGCATATTACAGATTTTTTTTAATACCCGACACCCATACCTAGCTATATAAATGTGCCATCTATAGTCAAACCACACTTATTTAATTTAATAGCAGTTTTAAATATAAATCTATGATTCATATCAGGGCAGTGACTTTTGTTAAGGCCAATCACATTTTTATGAGCTTAATTTGTAAAGCAAGTTGCCTCTCTCGGTATCCCTCACTCTTCCGTGTCTCTCACTCTCTCTCTCTGAGCTGAGAAAGTTGGCTTTGTTAGACCTGTTCTGTCCCACAGCTCTGACGACACGTGCTGAAGGTCTTAAACAAAGTGGCCCCTCTCGAGGCGACTGTAGTTATGCTTGGCATTCTGCACATCGTCCCTGGTTGCTCACAAAACTGATTCTGTATTCCTGTCTTTTTCTCCCTTTCATATTGCTGTTGTAATATTTGTTTCATGTTATCTTACAGATGTAAAGGTTGTTTGTGCTTAGCCCTTTCTACAGGTGTTAGCAGCGTTAGCACTGAGCAGAAGGAAATGTGAAGGGATGGTGATGGAATACCCACTGCAGCCCTGATCTAATCACATTCCCTAATCTAATCAGTTTATATGCTTTGCAACGCGTTGGTGTCTGTTGTCTATCAACACATCAGAGACGCTTTTTTGACACATAATGAAATGATCCTGTGAGGAGAAGGCTTTTAGAAAGGTCGTCTTTCCGTAGCAGAAAGTGTGGAAGTGGGGAATCTACCCTGCAAAACCACAAGGACTTTACTTACTGGCTTGGTCCACAGAGAAAATGAATGTGTTTTTGCCACTTAGCAGCATCGACTTACTCCAGCTGTCAGCAGTGAACTGCTGTTGGTGAGTGGCCACTGGAGCTCGAGTTTTAATCATGGCACAGGCAGATTTCAGCTCCTCCCACCATAACCTCTCTGCTCCTGTGTTCTTTAGTCTGTCCCTGTAGCAACAAAAAGCCAATCTACTCAATCTCTCTGCCTGTCTTAGCCTTTTTCCCCAGCCCATTCCATCTTTCCTCCATCTTCTCTCTGTGTGCACTCCTCCATATAATGTCTCATTGCCGTGTTTCATACAGAAGTCATGCTGTAACATTCTGATGATCTTATGGAAGTTTTTTTGTATCAGAAGAAACAGAGACTCAAAAGCTGTTATCGTTCAAACTCACAGTAGCTGCAAAAACCTCTCCTGGATGCTGAAAAACAGCCTCGAGCACACAATACCTCCCGATGTGTGAGCGAATGCTGTTGTGAAAGCCGCGGTCCTGAGTTCTGCTTTTGCGCTGCCTGTGTAGTGTTGACCTATTGTCCACCCCGAGGCTGAACAGTGAGGCTATTGTGAGCATGTGAACTCCTCATCAGTCAACACTAACTGCTCTGCAGTGGAATAGCCCTGAACAGTCCCAGCTCGGCCTGCGTCATGGCCACTGCACCTCTGTGCATGTTTTCTTTTTTCCTCCAGTACAGTGTGTAACATTGTGGCTTTGCATAACATATATAGCCGTATAAGATGACATGTTTTGTTGTGGTGAAAATAAGTTAACACTTCGGCACATTTTAATGCACAGTTACTGTTTATTTGCTGAACACATTAAAACATAAAATGCAGTCTGTGGTAAAAAATGATGCCACATTTTATATTTCAAAAATAATCACCTAAATAAAGATTAGGCTCTAAAATTAGCAGGAAATGCCATATAAATAATCATTCCCTCTAAAGGAGGTGTTAAGTTATTTTCACTTAGAACATCACAACACAAGACTGGGGTGTTCAGACATTTCCATGGAGCTGTAAAGTAGGCCTGCAGGATTTGACTGACATCAGTTCCAAGAGTCAAAACAAATAAGGCTTCTAAAACGATGTCTTGATTGGCTGTTATTATTACACTATTATCTAATGGCAAGTTTAAATCTTAGTTTTAGCACTATTATTATTTTGTTCAGCGTTCTTCTTCTGCAGTGCATCCTTAATCCAGACTGTAAGCAGGTTTTAGAACTGCACTGCTCTCCTACACCTGCTACTCTCGTTTTTATCAATTTTTCTGCCCATGGGATCCCTTTCATGTTTTACAGCACATCCACTTACAGTCATTCTGCTCAACCAAAAGACACCAGTTTGTTTATTTGTTTTTCATATAATCTCGTATTGTTATTTTACCCCATCTAGGCGCTATTGTTTCCTCTGCCCATCATTCACCAAACTGCATGTACTCACTCAGAGTAGGTTCTTAAATCCACCCCCTAACTGACCCTCACTTCCCTTTTTGTGTCTAATCCACAGACATACTGAACAGCACTCCTCTATGTGTCTAATCCACAGACATACTGAACAGCACTCCTCTATGTGTCTAATCCACAGACATACTGAACAGCACTCCTCAATGTCTCTAATCCACAGACAAACTGAGCAGCACTCCTCTATGTGTCTAATCCACAGACATACTGAACAGCACTCCTCTATGTCTCTAATCCACAGACAAACTGAGCAGCACTCCTCTATGTGTCTAATCCACAGACATACTGAGCAGCACTCCTCTATGTGTCTAATCCACAGACATACTGAACAGCACTCCTCTATGTGTCTAATCCACAGACATACTGAACAGCACTCCTCTATGTGTCTAATCCACAGACATACTGAACAGCACTCCTCTATGTGTCTAATCCACAGACATACTGAACAGCACTCCTCTGTGTGTCTAATCCACAGACATACTGAACAGCACTCCTCTATGTGTCTAATCCACAGACATACTGAGCAGCACTCCTCTATGTGTCTAATCCACAGACATACTGAACAGCACTCCTCTATGTGTCTAATCCACAGACATACTGAACAGCACTCCTCTATGTGTCTAATCCACAGACATACTGAGCAGCACTCCTCTATGTGTCTAATCCACAGACATACTGAACAGCACTCCTTTATGTGTCTAATCCACAGACATACTGAACAGCACTCCTCTATGTGTATAATCCAATGTACTTTTCAAATTCATAGATTATATAGACATTTATTTTTTTAACAGTGTTAATAATGTGCTTATTACAAACTGTCCTATTGTCTGTTAGTAGTTCCGGTTATATTGTTCGCTATTGTGTTTCTCATTTCATTTTTGCTGTTTACCTAATTAATGTCTCCACAGCAGTGGGCACTTTGTCAGAGGGCCATGATGTGTAAAGATTGTGCTGACTGTATTTTTTTTTTTTTGCTAAATGTCTGTGTTCTGCTTCTAGCCTGAAGACATCGGCCAGTCCCCGGTAGCTGCCACGTCAGATGGGGACAAGGTGGATCTGGAAGCCTTCAGTGAGTTCACCAAGATCATCACCCCTGCCATCACACGCGTCGTTGACTTTGCCAAAAAACTGCCCATGTTTTCGGAGGTGGGTGCCCAGTGTGTACAAGTTAAACTTTTACCCTATATAACACTGGAACATTGTGTCCACAGTAGAGCTAGAGCTGGGCAGTATGTCATGAAGAAGAGAGCATGTTTAGGCCTGTTTAGCCCTGTTTTAGAATTTAGTGCAGCACAGTTGTGCACAACGTTGTGAAACATTGACAAAAATGTATGGGTAAATGGGGCACTGCTGGTTCTTTGTTATTGGTCCTTAACCAAGGTTAGATAACTTATCAAGTGTTTGATTATCATGAAAATATTTTTCACTTATAGTGATACTCTCTGTTTGCCATATCGCCCAGTCCTAGTCTACATTGCATGTATGCCTTGTATGCCTATTTGTGCATGGTGAAATTAATACAGTAATGATAATGTGTGTTTGTGTGTGTGTGTGTATGTGTGTGTGTGTGTGTGTGTGTGTGTGTGTGTGTATGTGTGTGTGTGTGTGTGTGTGTGTTTATGTGGTGTTTGATCCTTGTCAATATGAATCTTTATCTGGATGTGTTATTGTTGCCTCGTGTTTGCATCTGTCTAATTAGCTGATGAACCTGTGAGCTGTTGTTGTGCTGTTTGTCATTGTAATCAGTGGCATAATTGCTAATTGCTGTGCACATTACTGAACGCAGTCACCCTTTAAACAGCAGCAGCAGTAACACTAATATATAGAGCAATTTAATATTTTTTAATTGACTAGTTTTTACTCACATCAGCGGGAAAGGGTAAATTAAACACGTTTTTAACTTGTGTGAATGTGCATGCGCGTGTATGTGTAGACTGGCTGAACGCACGTGTGGATCAGTGAAATTTCTTGTATGTGGTTAAGGGGGACCGCTGTGCGTGTCTGTCTGAAGACTGCTATATTAGTCATTGCTATGAGGCATACTGTCCATATTTAGCATACAGCAGCACAGCTTCAGCAGCAAGTGTGTACATTTCTTGCCCTGTAGACTACACATCCCACCTATGGCAGCGACTTTGTTATTGTCTGCACACAGAATGTACACAGTTCTGCACACACAATCTGGCAGGGTGAGAACTAGCCATACTCTCTCTGCTTAGTGTTGTGGGCCAGATAAATTCTGAACACCTCAGATTTCATGCAAAATGAACTTTAAAACATATAGTGGGTAAAAAAGAAAAATCAGAAACTACCTTTTTATTTAAATACAGCAATTAAATAATAAAAGTCTTGTCTTTGAAGTTTGTTACTTGTATGTCATCCTCATTAGTATCTTAGATTCCCTGTCGAGGAGGCTTTTAGAGGGCAGTCATGGGTTAGGGAACCTTTGAGAACACAGAAAACAGCAGTTGAATTAACTAGTTGGTTAAAATTTAAATGACAAAGGATGGCAGTAGGTCAGCAAAAGTAAAAAAATGACGTAGGAAATACTTGATATTATACTACTGTAATTATAAATGTGTTTTGTGTGACATTTGTGTAATATACTCTTACGTATAACTTAAAAATAACTTTACAACAGAAAGAAAAAGAACATACTTTGTAAGTCAAGTTAACCAGATGTTTGCCAGATGTTGGGCCATTTCGTTTGGTCCCTTAATCGTGACATTTGCAGCGATATGCTTTATTCTGACTTTGAAAAGAGAGTAATTTGTACTTAATGCCCGTTTTGAGTAATAAATTCTACAGTAAGTATGTATATAAAATTTTATTACACTGTTAATTCTTTTCCCACGGACCCTCAGATGAGTTTGTTCTTTTTGTCATCCTTTTCTCTTTCAGTATATTTTACTTTTGACAGCATAATAACAGTGCATTGATATAACAAGCAATGATATAAGACCCGTAATGACTGATAAGAAACAATTAGTAAATAAATGCTCACATGATATGGTGGTGTCTATATATATTGTGTACAGCTGCCTTGTGAGGATCAGATCATCCTGCTGAAGGGCTGCTGTATGGAGATCATGTCTCTGCGGGCAGCAGTGCGGTACGACCCAGAGAGCGAGACTCTAACACTGAGTGGGGAGATGGCAGTAAAGCGAGAGCAGCTGAAGAACGGAGGGCTGGGAGTGGTGTCCGACGCAATCTTTGACCTGGGAAAGAGCCTGGCTCAGTTCAACCTGGACGACACGGAGGTAGCACTGCTGCAGGCTGTGCTGCTCATGAGCTCGGGTGAGTGCCCAGCCTCAAACTGTCCAGGACCTGCGATGCGTAAAAAGCCAGCACAGGGCAAATTCTGCCAACTGTAATGACAAACACAACAAAGTAAAATGATCTGAATTAGGGCTGAAGATAGTTTACAAAATCCACTATATAATTCCCTTTAGAGCTTATAAGGCACTTGCAGTCATTGCCACAGATATACACTGTGTATACCAGATAAAATGCACTTTAAGAAGTATAAGGGTGATATGGCGTTTACTGTTTTTCAAAGACCCAAATAAAAATAATTAGTGATTTAAAAAAGAGGTGTAATAGCTTTTATACTACTATAAAATTAGTTGGAAATCAGTTACAGACATAATCCTCAGTTGCTGCTTTAATGTGAATAGCTCTTGGGCTTGAATGAGGTCTGAAAGCTGCCACAATACCTGATTATTGAGATGAAGAGTGTAGCGACCACTAATATTGACTTTCCTTCCTTCCTTCCTTCCTTCCTTCCTCTTCATTCCATTCCTTTTCAGACCGGTCAGGCCTGACGTGCGTGGAGAAGATCGAGAAATGCCAGGAGACCTACCTGTTGGCGTTTGAACACTACATCAACTATCGCAAGCACAACATTCCACACTTCTGGCCCAAGCTGCTGATGAAGGTGACGGACCTGCGCATGATCGGAGCCTGCCACGCCAGCCGCTTCCTGCACATGAAGGTGGAGTGTCCCACCGAGCTCTTCCCTCCGCTCTTCCTCGAGGTGTTCGAGGACCAGGAGGTGTGAGAGCTGGACCGAAGAGAAAGAGAGAGCGGCAGGAACCTGCGCTTTTTTTTTACCTTCCACACGACCACCTCCCTCCTCCCCCAAACAAACACCCCAAACCCCTCCTCCCCATGCGTCAAACTCACCAGCAGCAGTAGCAGCAGCAGTGACGGCAGAGGCGGGGGTCCCAGTCAGGAAGGGGTTAATCTTTGGAGGTTTTTTCCTTTTTTTGTTTTCTTTTTCTACAGAATGCTCAGTCCTCACTTTCTCCACCCCTACCCTAGATCCTCCCTGCCAGTCAATTTAACCGGTGGCCCTTCTGTCTCTGCGCTATGTCTTAGACTGGTCTACCTGAACCTCAGCTTTGGACACATAATAAACACACATAAAACACACAGACATCTAACCTCATGTAAAAACACTTAAGCAAACGTAACCCACACAGCGCACTACTCTCACACCAGCTTTTTTAGAGCAGCTCTGTTGCGCAGAGCGCTCGGCTGAGGCGCGTCTGTGGGTCCTCACTGATTGGACAGCTTACCGCTAGACGACGGCCTTGGCAGCCCTACCGAGAAAACGGCAGGGATTTGTGTTAACCAGTGGGTCAGTTCAATTTGATAGTGTAAATAATCCTGGTACCACTAGTGATCACCAGTGTCACTCTTCTCGTATACACGTCATGTGACCGGATCAACGTTAGTTATGTCACATGATGTAGTTTGCTAATCTGGAGCAGACTTGAACAGACCTCATTACACTCAAACTAATTACAGTGAGCCTGTGTGCAGAGCAGGAGGATATTTCTGAACCAAATCAGGTGCTATATTTAAATAAAGCTTCTCGAAAGGATTTGGGATGTTTTAGGAAATATGCCCTCCCTCACACACATATATACATACACACACACACACAAACACACAGCACATAACTTCCTTTTAATGTAGACCATTGGAAATGTACCCGGTTTGCATTCAGTGCACATTCAGGAGCTCACGCACACACATGCACACACAGTGCAACCTTGGTCTCTTAGTGTGTGGTTCTGCCTTGTCATTGCCTGGGTTTTTTGTGCCAGCACACAGGCCTGATCTGAATGATAATTGAGCCCTTCTGTCTCCTAGGAAAGACACTGCAGCATGCAGAGCACAGGAGGGGGCTCAGAGAGAGAGGGCGAGAGTAAAAGGCTGGCTCAGAAACCCAGGTCCATAGAGACAGTAAGAAATGTAGGCAGGCTAATGGGGGGTTCAGATGATGCCTTTTTAAACATCCCACGCTGTGTGCTTTAAAAGAGGCGTGACTGGTTTACTCGTTTGGTTGACAGGTGGTTAAAAACGAGACAACAAACATTTTAAAACTGACATGTAGAAAAATAAGTAGATCATATTATACCTAGAAAATGATAACTTTACCAGATTAATCTGTTAATCCATTTAAAATGCAGGAGTGGCCAAACTCTTCTTTTTAGAAAGGCCAGAAAAGGCGCATATATATACAAATAAAGAAAATATACAAACTCGGCTCCATAGAGACAGTAAAACATTTAAGCAGCCTATGATGTCATCTTTTTAAATGTGCCAGTTCTCATACTTTAAAAAGGCAGGACAGGACATGGTTCTTTTGTTTGATAGACAAGTAAAAAAGTATGAGACAGCATTAACAACAATAAATAACTATATTCAGCTGACATGTACAAAATAAATATTACGTTATTATAGTTGTGATAAAACGATAACTCTTCCAGATTAATCCATTAAGCCTGTGAATGATGTGGTGCCCTTTGGCGTGGGTAAAAAAAATATATATACAAATAAATATATAATAATAATAAATAAACATATACAGGCTTTAAAAAATGTTTAAAAATGTTTTTAAAAAATAGAAAAAGAATAATTCATGGTAACTTTATATACAAATTAAACATCTTCATTGGCTAACATTGGCTAGACTGTGGGCCAGACTATGGCCAAGCAACCATCAAAACTAGCTTTTCCTCTATTGGTTACTAGAGAGAAGACTTCCTGGACTTTGATAAATCAGCTGATAATGGCGTATGACACTATTGCTGTTTTGTTACCTTAAACTAGCAGTTTAAAAAGAAGCAACCATAGACAACACACGCTCAAGAGGGTTTAAAAAGGTGTTGTCTGAACTCCTATGTGGTCTGCTTGTTTATTCCGACCATGTGAAGAGCACTGATTTAGTATTACCATCCTTCCAGGCCCAGTATACACACACACACACCCGTGCATACATGTAACACACACCTCAGATAACTCGAATGCCTCATTACTATATGCACTGCAGTGCTGTTGCCCTGAACATCCTCGCAGGGCTTTGTGAGTTCAGGGCTTTGTCCAGTTCAGTCCTGTGTGTTCTGCTACTGCTGCCCTGGGTGTGACACACTCACACATGCACACACAAACATATACATTCACATACACATGCATATAGTGATGGGCTTAGGCAGAGCAGGCTGGCGGACTGGCTGTTTTGTTGTTATTGTTGTTTTTTTCTTTTTCTTTTCTTTTTTTACCTCAATGTGGGCACACCTCTGGCTGTGGCTCCAAGACTGCCTCTGTGCTAACAGGCTCTACCTCACCTCTGGACACAGAGCAGCTACCGCACAGCCTCCTCCTCCCACTCACTCGCACACTCACACATAAACACATATTACCTGCACTTAAACACACACACACGTACTGACTTATTCATGAGCAGGAACACAAAACATCTAGAATGAACACCCAGACGTATTGACACCGAGCCCCACCTCAGTGCTGTCCAAACACACACCTCCCTCAGCTCTCGCTCTTGTTGGAATACCACTGTAGACAGGAGGGCCTACCATTTCCTCATCCTAATCTGTCTGCTTTCACACGAGTCCCTTCCTTCTGGGCTGAGAGGACAATTCTGTTTGGGGGATTTTATCCTTTGTTTTTGTTTCATTTCATTGTGGGACCAATTATCACTTTGAAATTTGGAACCCCATTCCATTTCCGTTAAAACGGAAGCTAATCTGGTGGGAATGGACAGTGTGAACGAAAGAGTAAAAGCTGTTGGTTCTGAAAACCAGCAGTGAAGAGGACTGTAGTTTTTCTAGTGGGAGAAGATGAAGATCCCACAGGTGGCCAGGCCAAACCCCAACACAGTCTAGATTTCTTAAAAAAGAAAAAAGTAAAGAAAAAAGGAACTTTTTTTTGCTGTCTTTTGGACATCGAGCAGTAGTTTGTGAAATCTGTGTAAGGCAGAGAGATGGGAAGATGAGCAAGATTTGTATGAGGAAGAGGAGAGAGATAGTGGGAGGCGGGCAGGGTGTCCCTCGTCAGCCCCTGTAGGCCCTTTTAGGTGCTTGTAGGCTCTTGTAGGCTGTTGCAGGCCCATGGCATTGTTGACAACTTTCAATCCAAGACATCCAAGGTGCCGGTGTGCGCCCCCCCCCCTCTCTCACTGCAGTAGATTTTGCACTTAAGAAGTGATTGTTTCCTCCCTTCCACCAAGTCTAACAGCAGCATAGACATTCGAAAGGCACGCCCTTGTCCCAAGGACACCCCACCCCATGCTCTCTGTCAGACAGAGGTCACACCTCCACGTGTTCTTCAGCACGCTCTCAGAATCAGTATTAAAGCAAACCATGTCCCTTTTCTACTTTAACTATCAACGCATCAGCACATACACAACTCTAACATGCGCACACACACATCCCCTTTGTGTTCCCCTCTGGGAGTCCTCTGCAGTGGCTTGAGACGAACACCAAAATTGAAAGGGGCCTCTCCCTTGTGAGACAAGGCTGGCCGCAGAGGTGTGCAGACGTCACCACCAAGTGAATGTGAACCGGTATGCAGTGGGACAAACAAGTACGAATGCAAGCGGGAGAGAAAATCGAGAACGCGAAGATCAGCTTGAGGCCCATGTAGGAGTCAACCAATCATGACTTCAAGAAAGGAGCGAACAAGCAAGAGAGCAGGCCCTCTTCCTTCTTCTGGATTGGACAGTTGTCTATTTTGGCCCCACCCCTTTCAGTGGAGATCCCGGTAAGCCCCGCCTTCAGAGCAAGAGAAACCAAATCCCACACAGAGACCCTCATCAGAAGCTGGAGATGGAATTCCGTAGACGCACGTATGGAATTTAAGCTTGGAACACGAGTGACACACTGAATCACCGCTGGTCACAGTGATGTCGTTTGGTTCTGATTGGGTATGTGTGTGTAACAAGCAGGGGTTACGATGCTGCTTTACCTTCTGAGTCTAATTTTATTTCAGAGAAACAAAACAAAAGAAAAAAAAGATATAATAAAAGAATTATAAACCCAGAAAACAACAAAACTTAAAAAGATGACTTTAAAGACTCCAGAACAAAGTTTAAAGCTTGGAGATTGAGTTTTTTTGTTTGTTTGATGTTTGTTTGTTTTTTTTTGTTTGTTTTTTAATCTCAATGTTTTGTTCGTTTTTGGCGCTTAACTGCTCTGTGTAAGAGAGAAAAGAACAGCCGTAGTCACTTTTTTGACCATGCGTGCAGTGTAACCTAGACAGAATTTCACCTCTTTTTCACCTCACAAATAGTTTGTATCCATAAGCCAACTGCTCTGTTTTGTCTGTATGTCTGTCCTGTTGTCCGTCCTTTTATCCAGATGAATTTACAGCAAAACAAAAAAAACAGGAATATTTTCATTTTTTATATTTTGTTTCCTTTTTTTATGAAAGAAAACAGGAAAATATTGCAACAGAGACTGAAAATACAAAAAACGAAAAAAAAGAAAAGTAAAAACTGAAACACAATCTACTCATACCTCACACAACACAAAACTCAAATGAACTTGGGAGGAGCGCTTATCTGCAGGGCACTTGTTAAAGTGCATCAAATGCATGTATAGATACTCTGAGGTAAAAGTGCTTGGTGCGCAGGAGTGTCTGTAGCGATCACAGATGCACACAGCCCCTTTCTCCATGTTCGGAATAGCCAACTGAGCCTTTGGATTTCAAGCTAAGCTAAGTTCTATACTCCCCTTCTAGCCTGGAGCCATCATCAGGAAGCTGGAGCTCCTTGGAAGCATCTGGAGCAGGATGGGGTTACAGGGTGGCTCAAAGCCTGGAGCGGAGCTGTGTGTGTCTGTGACGGTGGAGAGTGCTTCATGGTATTGAATGTAGCTGACAGGACTGGGCTAGAACCGAGCCCAGCAACCAGAACCTCACTTCAGGTCACCAGCAGAGTGGACATTGCTGTTAAAAAATGACGTTACAACAACAAACTGAGAATCTATTGCCCGCCTGCAAGGTGCAATACTTGTTCAACTTTTGTGTTTTCTTTTTTTTTTTTGTACTTTTTTTCCATTTAGGGTTTTATTTTGGCCATAACCAAGGTTGTAAATACAAAACAAACAAAAAAGATAATGAAAAGTGAATTCAAGTATATGTTAACCATATGCAACACTCACGTACTGGATATTAAGAGGCCAGAAGACAAACCACGCTGGCTGATTCCACCAC
The DNA here is from genome assembly GCA_024036415.1 of Prochilodus magdalenae. Classification (NCBI taxonomy): domain Eukaryota; kingdom Metazoa; phylum Chordata; class Actinopteri; order Characiformes; family Prochilodontidae; genus Prochilodus; species Prochilodus magdalenae. The sequence goes on from JAMWET010001278.1 coordinate 706,531, forward strand.
TTTGTAAAGTAAACCTGCATACGTAGCTATGTAATTGCTTCATACATCTGTATGTGTGCTTGTGTTCACTCACGAACGCGCATGTCAACCCCTTTTTATGGAGGAAAAAAGTGCCCCAAGAAGTTAACAGTCTGACCCTGTGCCTCCTATTCCTCACAAAATGATAGAGAACATAACATCCCCGTGCGAAACAGTGTTGTGGACTGTTCAGTCTGAGTGGGGTATCTGCATAGAATGACTGTTCAAGGCGAACAGATGGCGGGAGGGTGAAAGATGGATCGATAGGAAAGTGGAAAAGTGCCCTCCTGTGGGAAGTTCATAGGCTTTTTGAGGTCTCCCTCTTAAGGTTAGTTGAGGTGCACGACTTCTAAGCCTTCAGCTTGCCTCACAGCACCCAATCAGATTACACCTGAGAAACTAAAACTCGAGGCCCATCCACAATGGAAGTCTTCTAGAACCTGTAGCCCATGCGTCCACGCTCACACACACACACGTGCACAGGCATGCCAGGATGGAGGAGACGGCTTGGGGAGTGTTTTGTTTGGCTTTTGCTGTTGGCGCTGTTTTTTGTTCCTATGCTTTTTGCCAAATGTAGTTTTGTGTTTTGTCCTCCTAAAGATAAAAGAAAACACTCTGTAGCAAGAATGTCTATGCAATGCCCTCCCACACCCCTACGAATGCACCCGAGTGATTTGAGTGAGCCCACAGACCTCTATACGAACACTCCCCTCTAACCCCAGCCCACCACCTCCTCCTACTGCGAAGAGCCTTGCTCAGTCCTCTTCTGGATCCTGCAGCGGAAGGCTTTTGCTGTTTGTTTCCTGGTTGTAGAAAAGGCATGAGGCCTGCCCAGGGCAGATGTTTGGTTAAGGCTCAGTGATATCATCCACTGTTATAAGGGGCTGCTTATGAAGCAGTGTGTGTATGTGTGTGTATGTATGTTTGTGTGGTGAACGCTCTCATGGTTCGGTGGATAGGTACTACTTAGGAAAAGAAAGAGAAGAAAAATGGAAGAAAGGTTCCGAGGCCCAAAAACTGAAGAAAATTAATATTGGAAGATAAATCAAACTGTGCCGTTCTTTATGAAAGATGGAAACGCCTAGTGTAGGATTTGTCCATATGAAATGTACAGGACAGCTGAATGTTGATAAGGCGCCATACTTCAGGCCGAATTGCGGTGAAGCGTTTAATGGAGGTGGATGGCACCTCTCATGTAGTGCTCATTTGCTGCCAGTGCCACGAGCTTCCTGCTTAGAGTCATAAAGAGGCACGGTGTACAGGAGGGTGGGGGCGTGCTAGGAAGCCCATCTGCATGACATACAGCTACAGTCCTGCTTCACAGAACCCCTCAGCCTCGTACAGTATGGGAGACGGATGTAATTAGCTGTCAAACTGTAATCGATCACAATGACCGCCCAGTTCTCCCTGTCCTTTTCTAATCAGCTTTAATAGTGGTGTTGAGAGATCCCAAAACTAACCAAATCAGTGAGTGCAATACGTTTAAAATAGCACCCTGGTCACATGACCCTAAATCTTAGCATAATCTAAAAGGTCTCTTATTTTTTTTATTTGACTTTTTTTTTTTTTTTTTTTGAGTTTGTATGAAATTGAAATTTAATCAGTGTGAATGTATCCCCAGTGCCCAAGCATGTGCTTCTGAAACACACCCATCCATGAGAGTGTGCAAGGAGAGCAGGATGATGTCCACTCCACACCTGTTATCAGTGAGACTGGAAAAAAGAAAAACTATTGAAGGATTCTCTCAGGTATAAACAAAAAAGTATAACAAGCATTTTTTTTAAATAAATGATGGAAAAAACTCAAGCCACTGCCATTTTGTTAGCGCATCATTCTTTGCTCTCTGAGTGGAGGTTGTGCTTTGTGTTTGTGTCCAGTGTCTATCTTCCCTTAGTCCATCATTTCTCATGATCTATCTATCTATCTATCTATCTATCTATCTATCTATCTATCTATCTATCTATCTATCTATCTATCTATCTTTCACACCCTGTCCTCTAAGTGGGCCTACTTCATGGACATGTAATGCGGTGTTCCATAAAAAACAACAGTCTGATGTGTAACTAGTTCTAGAGGTTTCATTTAGTTGATCACAAACACTCGAGCAACAGAACTGCAGCCATTTGATGATATTTGGTCCTCTTTGCAAACCTGCCCTATGAGCTAGGCCCAGTTGGATTGTTTCAAGGACTTCTTCAATGAAACATGCTCCTACATGCACACACTAAGACACACTTTCTATTTGTATGTGAAATCCTATCAGACAGTGGATGTTAGTATATTTTGGCAAATTGTTCCTCTCTCTGCTCATCATGTACCACACATGCAGTAAAGTTCCATCAGCATGTATTAAGCCTTTTCTTCCAGATTAGTTTTTCTTTTTTCTTTTTGTTTTTGCTCCTCTGTTCACGAACCAGTACTGTTTTTACTCAGTCAAAATGCTTCTGTTGGTGTATTGAAGGCTTTGTGTTGTTCTACAGGTTGGATGTTGTGCGTTTTTTCCACGTGTCGTGCGTTTGTGTCCTTGTGCACCGTGTGCGTGTGCGCATGTGTGACTGTGGTGGTGCATTACTGTATTCTCATCGGTTGTTTGGCAGGATCCTTTGCAGACTGACTGACCCTTTTGTCTCACTCGCAGCACCTTTCGAGGCCTTCGGATTGCTGTATAAAGCAGAGATTTGCAATAGAAATGACTTGCAGGAAGAATGTAGCCAGTGACATTGAGTAGATGGTCCTAGAGGAGAGGGAGTCCCGGTAATGACTCTGAGGTCTGGCTTTTAGGAGAAGCGTTAATGATTTTCCATGCACTAATGGAAAACATTTCACTAACAGTGAGGCAGGTCTGTTCCTCTCTTGCACTCTGTCTCACTTGCTCTTTCTCTCTCTCATAGGTTTCTATACAGCAGCAGTATTGATTGTGTCTGGCGCAATTCCTATCTGGTGTTGCACTGTGACATTTATCGATGCTTCATATGCACATTTATGCAATGGTACCAAAAGCATTTTCAGAAATGGAAGTTGGAGCACCAAAGGCCTACGGCTTGCACTGGATTTCTACAAAAATTCTAGCAAGCTAGTCATGCAGTATTTGGAGACATACACTTTGACCTGAGGCATATTTGTGTCCACATCAATATGGCAATAAAGACCAGCCAATGAAGACCACATAGTGGCAGGAGCTTTATTCAAGCTGGGACATTAGATGATTGCACAGTGACACGTGTGGATAGTGTAAATGTGTCATTACTGGGCCGGAGCAGTCGGCAAAGCTGGTGGCCTAGTGAGTGAGTAGTATTTAGATTTTAGCCCTTTAGCCAGATGAGATGTTTTTGTGCTTTGATGACGTACCATATACAACATTTATGCTGAAGCCTTTTCATGTTGATATTTTTCTCTATGATGTTCCTCTTTGATATCAATCTGGGAAGGAGAGAACATGATATGCCTAGACAGCAAGGAATGTATGCAAATGCTGATGCAAATAGGAGAAAATGTATTTAGCCAAGGGTGAGGGATTGTTAGGGACGGTGATAGTTTTAAATGGCATCAAGGGAATCTGTGTAGATAGAATATTCTTGTAATCAAATAAAGCTATAGCTATAAATACTTATGCAATGTTTGTCGGGTTTGAAACTGTGTGCTGTGGATTTGGGCTTGCTCAGGTTCAATCTAAAGGCCTCGGAGGGTGCCCCCGCCCCCCTCCCAAACCCCTTCTCAGTACCCCCTTCCTCAGACTGATGCATGATTGTCTAGGCTTTTCTCCAGCACCTCATGACATGTACCCTCCTAGCATGCAGGCTCACTCTGACGCTAAATAGATTTTCTCTGCATGGAAAGCTTTAGTCACAGTGTGAAATCTGGCCAACAGCCAAATAAGGCAGCAAAGGAACCAATTCAATCAATGAAATAGTTATTGCAGAAAATGGGCTATTTGAAATCTGGCCAGATTCCTCGGTTTAGGTGCCACCTGAAGGGTTCATGCCTGTAAGTCCATCGTCCTTTCTTCTCACTTTATTTCTTTTGCTCTCCCTTTGTTTTTTCTCTCCCTTACTTTTGACCACTCCCTCTGGGGCTCCGACTCCACATAAGAGAAGTCCCACGTGTTCAGCATGAGTTTTGGAGAATGCACTCTTGAGTGTTCTTTTGTAATACCAAATCCTAACTACATCTCCAAGTCTGTTTTCTCTCCTGTTTTGTTATGTGGTGTTTTCTGCAGGTCTTTTTTAATTGTCCTTTCTTTGTTTTCTACTTTCGGGGAAATTGTTCAAACAGTGACTTTTGTGGTTCTCTTGACATAGTGATTCCAAAAGTGATTCCAAACTACCAACAACCAGCAGTGAACAAGCAAAACTTATGGCAAACACTGTAACTACCATTTCTACTTCAACTAATACTAGTCTACTACTACTGTTTAGAAGTTTGCGTATCTTTTTTTTTTTTTTACTTTATTTTGTTTTTTGTCCTCACTCTGTCCAAGTTGCTCACTTCACTGTGATCGCTGAGGCGGCTGGGAAAAGAAAGCGTGTTCTTCACAGTCACTCAGGGTCAGCTGAAAGGACTGGCAGCCAGTAGGAAGCCCTGTAAAACCATGGTTTGATCCAGATGCTTGAGGGCACTGGTGAAATCATACAGTTCTGTGCAAAAGAGGCCCTTCATTCCTTTCTTTTCTAGTCAAAATGGCCTGAAATCTTTTGGCCATACATTTGTCAGCAGCATGAAAAAAGTGGAAAACTCTAGGCAAATATTTTCTGGAACAGAAAATTACACTGAAGTCTCAGCAAGTATACGTGATATCATTTTTTTAGTATTAAGTGTGTCCAGTCTTTTCAGGAGACTTGTTTTTTAATGAGACATTTTAAAAAGTAAGTCTTGGAAGTGTTGGAAGTTGGTTTTTATTCAGTTCTTCCTACAATCTAAGTAATGCCAAACATTCAGTGCTGTTGCGCTTTATGGTAGACTGTTCATTGTCCTGAGAACTGCAGCATCTTCTCACTGACAGCTTCTTGACAGCTACACATCCTTTCAAACCCATAGTGTTGAGTTTTCTTCTCAGAGTGACCAGATGAATAGAATTAGGTGTGCATTTATTTCAAATCTGAAGCAAGTCTCGATTGTCTCAAAAATGAAAGCTTTAAGTACTATTTAGCAAAATTTTGGTGATCTGCCAGGTCTTGCACATCTATCTCTCTATCTTTTAGTAATTGTAGTTTTGGAAGCTTTTGTTTTTATCACTTATCTTTCCTTTGACTTTACAGTTATGCGAGTGGACGCTTTTCTATCTAGTCTCCGCAGTAACATCTCCCGAAAAAAGGAATAACCTAATGGTACATAGTGGCTGTTTTGACTGGAAATGACATGAAGACTGGTCTCTGAGTTTTGCACAGTACTGTGCATAGGACACCATTAAGCTGCCATGAAAGTAGCATGCAGCCAATAAACAAAACACCTGAGCAGAATCTTGGTGTTGGACTAACTAATCTGCAGCAGTAATTGAAGCTAATCTTAGCGGAGCCATGCTAAGGCAAGCTTGCAGAGTCACAGCGCTGTGGTAGAGTGTAGATAGCTTACTCTAAAAGACTCCAGTAGACTAAAAGACTTCACTCTGGTGGCCTTTGCAAGGCTTCGAACGATGGGCAAAAGTAGCCGCAGCGAATGAACACTTTTGTGTCCCGGTCTCCAGGGTGCAGTACAGCAGTCCAGAAACAGTGTTTAGAATCAATGCCCACTAAGCGCAGGCATGCGGAAAGGACATAGGAACACACAGGACGGCTATATGCAAGCCCTGGGCAAAACTCACACACCTATATGCACACACAGAGTCTCAAAAACTATATATACACACACAACACCTCCGAATATTTACTGTGATCTCCTCTCACACCACCCACTCCACCCCACCTCCATCACCCTGACGACCACCATCCCTCCGCCCCACCACCTCTACATCCACCCTTTCCTCCAATAAGAGTCCAGTGGGTGGTGTGATGTCAGGTTTTTGTGGTGGGCTGCTTATGACAGGTCCAGACAATCAGCGTGTTTGTAAATGTCGATGTGTGATTTTCCAATTCTTTGTTTATGGTCAGGATTTTAAAGGAAGATATTTTTATGGTAATTGTCGCTGGTCTATTTTACTATATATTTATGTAATAAATATGTGACTAAATTTACATCCCGGACTCCCTGGTCTGTTATTGACACCTAACCCACTCCCCTCCCCCCAGATTTGCGTTTTTTTTGGTTTGCTTGTTTTCTTTTCTTTCCCTCTGGGTTTCGGTTTTCTGGACTTCCGGAAGCATTTCCCTGGGGTGTTGGCTATTTCACCAGTGTTTAAAGTATTCACACTAAGCTCTAATATTCCTAACAAGCCTAATGACTTAATGACAAATCCATCTACCTTCTACCAACATGTAAGGTGCCAAGCTAAAGGAAAAGTATGAGATGAACCCTAGTGCTGAAGGGGAAAGATTAATTATGTGCCCTCCTTGCAGACTTTTGGCAGTGGACAGGCTGTAGTCAGCACTGTCATTAAGCCAGCGCTAGTCCACAGCTCCTGGGCTGGGAGTCTCCAGGTTTAAAGTATCTCCATTTTTCCCCAGTTGTATTTTGCTACATGATTTGAGCTCAGCAGCTGCTGTTTATGTGTAAACAGTTCATGATGACTGGATTCCAGGTTTGCTTAGAATGAAACTCTTTATATTAACTTACATTAATAGTAAGCTCATTTTATGTCCTCTCCTGTAAAGTTCCCTCTGCTGTGTTTCTTGGGACAGTGCAATATAATATCATGTAATATATGTGCTGCATCCTCTCATCCGACCTGCCTTTTCCTTTCTCTTCTTGGTGACTCTCTGCTTGGGCCAGTTCTCCAATGCAATAATTCTGTGACCTTTGTCTGATTACCACATTGTCCAACTCCTGGAGTTGCACTGAAGTCATCATTTAACCTGAAACAAATGGGTTCCAGAGCCTACTGCACATGCTCTTGAGACACAGGCAGCGTCTTTTCATTGTGTGTGGAAGTTACTGTCAAAATCTTTATAAAGTGATATAACATGAGCACAAATTGGAGAGGAAAGTCAGCGATGTGGCTGTGAATCCCTCATACCGTTCCACTTTTTGAAAGTGTTGGTGAAATCTTGCAGAGATGTGAGTGTGGATTCATGAAGGTTAAGATTGTTTTGGGAATGATGAAGCTGATTCTAGATGAGAATTAACCTGAGACGCTGAATACGGTGTTGGGAGTTCAGTGCACAAAGTGCTTATATTGACTGTATCAACCAGGAGACTGAAAAAGCAATGTTTCAGGGTATATACTTGATTCAAAGGTGTGCACCATTTCCACAGGAATATAGAAACAGAGCTTTACTTTTCTTTTTGACATGCTACTTACTTTTGACCACAAGTTGTAATGTGTTGTATCGATCTAGGAGTCATGTAGACCTTGGAATGAACTACTATTGCAGTTCAGATCTGTATATTCAGCTGAGAAACAACTGAGTGGAAAGAAAGTCAATGCAACTATACGTGTATTTGTTATGTAATTTCAGTTCCTTTTCATTTTTTTAAACGACTGTGTCTTTTGAAATAGTGCTTCTCCACATTGGTGTCCGTTGCAGTGCTCGTTGCACAGAGCGTTGGCCAGCTGTACTCTTGCGGCTGGGTAGCGGCCAGCTTGATTCCCCATGTGGGCTGAAGCTGTTGTGGAGCCTGTGAGCTCACAAAGGCAGCTTTCTAGCCAGCCAATCAGAATGCAGCATGCAAGTCCTGCCTTCATACCCCTCCCTTCCTGCCACTGCTTGCGTCTTTCCCACCCCGCACCCCCTCTCTCCCTGCCCTTGAATACCATCTCTCCTTACATGCTCTCTCCATAACTTGCTGCATGTCCCTGCATTCAGCAGCAGGATATTGTAGCACTCGTGACCAGGCAAGCGTCACAACCAGCTGTGCAGTTGTTTCAGATACAGGCACACCATTCAGTAAGCAAGTACTACGTCATGCCCTGCCCTTGTGCAGTTTTGTGCTATTTAGTTAAGTAAAAATGGTTTGTTTATTAATTAATTGCTATTTATCGCTATGGATATTCAGATTAATAGCATTCCATTGATTTAGACAGGCCACTCTCCCAGTCCAAAAGGAGGGGATGAGTATTAAATAGTGATGCACTGATATGTTTTTCCTTCTGATACTGATACCTGAGCCTCAACTATCTGTTGATACTGAGTACCGGTATTTATCCTATCCCTATCTAGTCCCATTCACAGACACTCTGCCCACATGTAGATGGAGAGTCTGATACTGTTAGTGAATTAACCTGGCCACGCTGTCAGGATCCTGCCAGTTGCATTCTGATTGGGTATCCACACTTCCACTGATACACATCATTTTGCACTGGTCTGATGTTCATCAGATGTTTTATTGTTCTATTTTAGTTCAGCTTAATGAACAGTAGTCTCAGCCACAAGTGTGCCCGCCATCGTATATGGTATTTGATGACACTGTTGTGACTCTGCTTTTAAGTTTTAAGTGCAGTAGGAAGGAGGAAAGTAACAGAAAAATTTCCCTTTCCTACAGTAGTAGGCGGGTCTTTCAGCTCTTTGCCCCTGGAGAGTCCGGCAGTGTAAGACTGACACGTTGTGTCTCCTGCACCACCCAACATGCAGCACTGTATGGAACGGGAATGTTGTATGATTTTGTTGTAGGATTAACCAGTTGCTTTTTCCCTTCAAGTATGTTTGACAACATAATAGCACAGTATTAACTCAGACGTTGTTAAGCTGACCCTGGTGGCTGCAGGGCTCTAACCAACTTGTTGACAGAACCAGCACCATTGTCGTTATAGCCACAGTGGTGTGGAAGCAGGATGCTGCTCTGGCAGTTGACCGATTGGATCAGAGTGAATGAACTGACCAATCAGAGGACACTGGGCTTGTCATGCTGTGGGTTGAAAGACACAGAAGCTCAAACAGAGGGTGTATACAGATTTGCAAAACATACTTTTGCGTTGTTTTGTGAGTTTTGTGAAGTAAGTCATTCTTTTCTAGTAGATCTCAAAAATACAATTATGGAAAGCTGAAAATGAGCATAATAGGATATAACAGCATAATCCCCTTTAATAAAGAAGGAAAGCAAATTAGCACCGAAAATGACATCATGCTAATTGGTAGCTACTGACTTACATTCATTGTCAACATTGGCATACATGATCACTGAGCTATTCCTCACAGTATAGTCAATGCAGAGCAGGCATTTAGTTGTGTTGCCTAAGAGTGTTAGTAACAGACCCCATTTTAAAGATCTTGCGCACTACCAGCACATGTACTCCTCGGTGTGAGTGAATGGGCACAGTGAAAGCTTTTGAGTGCAGTCATTCCCCCTCCCTTCTCCTGCTTGCAAACTATCAGAAATGAATTGATTCTGACAGCAGTCCTCTCTCTCTCTCGCTCTCTCCCCCCACTCCCTCCACACCTCCCCCACCCCTTGCTCACGCGCGTACACACACGCTCTCACTCACTCATTTAGAACTGTGCACATGAAAAGCCCCTTACGTAAGAGCCTCCCCCTCCAACCAGCGAGTCCTTGGCTCCACTCATGAGGGTCAGGTGAGGACATGCAGGCAGAGAAGTGTGTCTAGCAGGAACGGAGGGAACCAGCTCTGGAACATGGGTAGATACGTGGGCAAGGCTGGAGGCTGTAGAGGATGAGAAGCTTTAGAGTGTTCAGAACTTTAGCCATGTGGAAGAACAAAAGGGAGACCATGAGGGTCCACTACGAGGCAAAAAGGGGGAGCTTTCAACCAGGCCATCCAGTGAGAAGATGCAGTTTAGCACGGCTTTAACACAAAGCGAGGACGCAATGTAAAAAGTGCCCTAGCCTTGGCTGTTATGTTTCTGCAGCTGTGAGGAACACTGACCGCAGCAGAGGCCCAGCATATGGCAAAACTGGTCACGTTCCAACCGACTGTTGCCCTCTGCTGATGGATATCATGAACTTTTAGAGAGCATATATTTAGTAATGTTAAGATGAAAAGGCTTTATTAATCCTAAAGAATCGCAACCAAATGAGTCGAATTACTGAGCATCCACATCATTAGCATGACAAATCTATCATTATAAAACAGACCGTTCTGATGAGTCTGATAACCACCTCACAATATCTGAGCTCTGTATTACTGCACCACGGCATGAATAATCTTTCACTCTAATACTCCTCACATGGACCATCAAGTGTTCTGATGAAGTGGGAACCATTTTTTTCCTTCTGAGGGGCTTGAATAGGACTAGGCTGGTTATCTAGCTAATAGGCTAAATAGGCAAAAATGCTAAACAACTCCATCTTTAACATAACAGACTTAAATTTAAGTACTTACATCATGATACACTGTAAAGCTGCAATATGAAGTATCACCTGAATGACTGACATGCTTCAAATATTCATGTTTCAGTCCGAGGTAGCATCAAACCCACCCGCCAGTCCAGTCACCTCCATACTCCCTAAACACTGCACAGTGTGGGTTTATATATCTAGCTTGTACAGCTGAACAGTGCACTGCTTGTGAAGTATGGCTGTAGCTTAATCCCTCCGACTATATTATGGGCTGTTGGGCTACAGAAGCCAGCCTATAGTGCCCCATGAGGAGAGCAGGAAGCCATTTGAGACTCAGATTCCTATTTCAGATACGGAAGAGGGGGCCTGTTGGATTGGTTCGATTTAAGAACTGTGGTTATAATGTGGTGACCAAACAGTATTTATGAAGTGAAGGCTCTTAATGTTATATGTTCATTAATACAGTAATATAGACGGGAAGTTCATGTAATGACTGCAATAGACAGTGATGAGCAACTAATTGTTCCTCTTTTTAGCCGCAGTTCCTGGCTGCTTGCCAGTAAAGTAATGCTGTAAAAGTCAATTACTATTAATAATAAGTTATTTTCTGGTTAAAATGTGTTATGTTTTATGTTTCCTGCTGTTTCATATAAGCAACAAGGCACCTGAGGCCATGTGTTGTTGCAAATTAATCACTGGTACTTAGGTGCTTTCCCAGAAGAACCCTCCCCATGACAAATCACAGTAATGCACAGCCTCATGTGTCTTATTGCTTTATCCTACAGATTGAACAGAATTACTGATAATTCTCTTGTTCTACCAACTGATAACCTTTTAGTTATTGCTGCTGCATCCTTTAGCCTTTCCGTACAGTCTAAGCGGTGGCATCATAAGCCTCGAATTATTACAAATGTGTTATTTTATTATTATTAACAGACTAATAAGCAGATGAAATCACAAAGAAAAGTACATTTAAAAATCTTTGGATTTAAAGCATGTTGTGTTAAAGGCTTTGAGGCTTCTGATCAGGATTACTATGAGATTTCCATCATTCTATCAGTTGCTATAAGAAATCTTCCATCCTAACTTCCTGAACTTTTTTGAGTCTGCATAACTCAGATCTGCATATCCAGTTAAGACAGGTCTGTGAGACCACAGTCAGTCTGCGAGTAAGTCTGTTTCAGTGCAGCATCATTTTCACTCTCGTTTTTCTGAATAACTGTTATTCTTGAACTGAAGTTATATGGCCAGTGCAGCACTTTTGGACAGCAAAGGCCAGGTAGCTGTTTGTAAATGGCTGTGTGGTTATTTACAGGGCGGTAAGAAGCTTAGGCCTGGAGGGTCCTCCGCAGCCTGATGGGGGAGTGAGAATATGAGGCAGACAGACGGCAGGAAGTGTGATGGGGTGCTGGGGCCGGGTGGCAGGAATAGAGGGTTATACAGGGACAGGGGCAGGATATACTCTCTGCTCCTGTTACATCATGCCTGCATCCTCTGCCTCTGCGCTCTTACATAATGCAAAGCGAGAGGGACCGAGGGAAAGCGAGAGAGGCTGAGAGAGAGAGAGAGAGAGAGAGAGAGAGAGCTACAGACTGGCCCTTTCCCTGCAGCCACAGTGCTAAAACCCACTCTCTAATCCTCTTATTGTGCCAGTCATTAGGTGGAGAAAGGCCCTACACGTACAAAGCCGTCTAAACGCTCTTGGGAATACAACAGCTTTAAATTGCTTTGCAGAAGGTATAGACGTGTTTAAAACGTAGCATGTGTAAATGTGTAAAAACATCAGCAAAGCAAGTATGCAAGCGCTAATGCATTGTGCATGCTTTGCTTTATAGCACTAGGGCTGCTATCTAAGTAGGACTCAGTATATTATCCATACTATAACCAGTATGGAATATTAACAGTCAGTGTGTTCTACTTATTTGTTTAGGGAAAGCACTCGGACATCAGGGACAAACCTCAGGCGCCCTGGAGACTGTCACATGCTGCCGTGCAAACAGTTGTGGTTCTAATGTTGGCATTTCTATACTAAGTGTGAAAGCGTACTCTGCTGTGAAAGACAGTTTTGCTCGGTGCCCAGCCATGCAGCGGAATGATGGGAGGGACATGGCTGCAGTCATAGATTGTGCAACAGGAGCCCCATCTAGTGGTGGAATTGACTGCTGTTTGTATGGAAGCAGAAATATAATAATATAATAATGTAAAATAATTATAATAATATAAAAAGATAATAGAGTTTTTAGGGGGACTACAGTTTATTCTTTTATGGCATTGTATTTATTGGCACCTATATTTTTAGAACTGCAGGGTTATATGTCATTTTTGTGTCTGCAGCAATGTGAAACTTTTCATGAGATAAAAGAGAAAATCTTGAACACTGTTGTTTTTGTACAAATTCAAATACTGTATTAGCAAAACAGGCAGATTCAAAAATCTTACAAAATTGTCTCGACTCCACCCAAAATGATGCCTCTAAAATGTACATCTACCAGCTAACACTCCAGTTTAGCATGGAAACAATGACTTCAGAGCAACAACAATGGCAGACTATGTATCTTTCCGAAATGTATCGTTCCAGGCTGTGAAGGGGATGTCGGCACTTCTCACGCCCTTTTCAAGGAATCAAACTGTCAACAGACATGGTTGATGTTCATCCACGGCTTCCTATTTACAAGCCTCTTAATCTAATGTTCTGTTCCACCTTGAATGTTACATCTTGTACTGCCCTTATAATCTAAATGTAGCACCATTTAAGGTGGGACGGAAATATCGCAAAACAAGCTGGTGAGTAGGAAGCCAGATTCACTGTCCACATATTTAACAAGCTCCGGGACAATTTCAATTCAGAGTTGTTAGTTTGTTTGCACATTTCACTCTGGACAGTTTCTCAAACCTTCCCACAACCCCAAACTCAATCTGTGTAACCTGAGTGGATGTGTCAGTGATCTGTGCTGGTTTGAGCAGATCACCTCAAACTGAAGGTTTTATAGTGAATAAGCTCTTCAGTTTACTGTGTGCTGAAGGCGAGATGGGAGGAAATGACCTAGTATAAGTAACGTTAGCTAGTAGCAGGTAAGTAGCATTAGCATAGCTAACTGACCAAGCTTTACACAGAGACTCATTTTATTTTCCTACCTCTTGTCTGTTTCAACATGTTGTTTCTGTGTAATTATTGTAGGGTTTATCTGTAAACCAGCCAATCAGAGCACAGCTCAGGAATTTATTTATGAGCTCTCCAAAAATAAAACAACAGCTCATTTCATTTTTGGGCCAAATCATAGGGTGAAATGGGCACGTAAAACTGCATCTGGGCATTATTCACCCTGATCAAAGTCACATGCCTTTTATGCAGACATCAGAGAGCAGTTTTAAATGCTGAATTAATGCAGTCTATGGTACCGTAAAGTAAAGGCAATGGCTCACCTGCCTTAGCAACTCAAAGAAGCATTTGAATGCATGAATGGTTCTCTGCATGTTTAAATGGATTTTCCTCTGATGTAGAAAATAGGTCTATATGTTGCACAAAGAGAAAAGTGTTCCTCTACTGTGTACTGTACCCAAACTATGGACGAGCTTTTTTGCTATAACGCTGTACTCGCTTTGAAAGCTGAAATCACATTGGCATTTACTCTTCAAAATACAAAACCCAGTATTGTTGCCCAAATTTTGTAGGTAGATTTATATTGTATCTACATGTATGGTTCATTTAATCTGCTCTTGTTACTGTATAGGAGCATTTTGTAGTTCTACAATTACAATTACACACTGTAGTTCATCTGATTTTCTGCATACTTTGTTATTCCCATTTCACCCTGTTCTTCAGTGATCAGGACCACCACAGAGCAGATATTCTGTGGGTGGTAGATCATTTTCAGCACTGCAGTGACACTGATGTGATGGTGGTGTGTTAGTGTGTGTTGTGTTGGTGTAAGTGGATCAGACGCAGCAGTGCTGCTGCACAGCTCAGTGTCTCTGCTGGACTGAGAAGAGTCCACCGACCTAAACTATCCAGCCTACAGCATTCAGTGGGCAGCGTCTTGTGGGCAGCATCCTGTGTGCAGTGTCCTGTGGGCAGTGTCCTGTGGGCAGTGTCCTGTGGGCAGTGTCCTGTGGACAGTGTCCTGTGGGCAGTGTCCTGTGCGCAGTGTCCTGTGGACAGTGTCCTGTGAGCACTAATGAAGAACTAGAGGATGACCAACACAAAGTTTCTGTCTCTGACTTTACCTATACAAGGTGGACAGCGAGGTAGGAGTGTCTATTAGAGTGGACAGTGTTTAAACACTCCTGCTGGTGTGTCTGATCCACTCACACCAGGACAGCACACACTAACACACCGCCACCACACCACAGAGCAGGTATTATGTGGGTGGTGGATCATTCTTGGTACAGCAGTGATGAGAATGATCCACCACACACATAATACATGCTCTGCGGGGGTCCTGACTATTAAAGAATGGGGTGAAAGGGAACTAATGAAATATGCAGAGAATCAGATGGACTACAGTCTGTAACTGTGGAACTACAACAATAAAATAACTGCTATATTGTGAACACAGCTCAAGTATAGATGCACAATGGGTTTTTTTTTTATTAACTACAGTAATAACTATTATTAAAAAGTGAATTTAAACATAGCCCAACACTGCTAGTAAAATATATGTTTTTTTTTTTGCCTTAACCTTTGATAGAGTTGTTTCCACCATCAGTAATCTGTCTAAACCAGCAAAGTGCTTATGTTTCCTAGCCTAAGACCATGCTTCCCTGTTATACAGATTTGTTACCTTAAATATTACTTTAATAGAAAGAAATAAATACAAATTAAAGTTACTGAAACACGCTGAGTGTGTGCACTTCAGCAAATCATTTAATTATGTTCATAATAAATGATTTTTATCGCCATGACTCTGGTTTAATAACCTCTTCAGCGCTCATGCCATAATGTTTACCCATATGATCTAGAGATGAACTCAGAGCCTGTTTACACAGCCTTGGTCAGACCCACAGAATCGGTTGTCTGGTTGAAGATAGTGTAGTATTGCCTAATAAACACATCACCCAGAATCCATAGGCTGGAGTCACTGTTGCTGAAGCCAGTGTGGCAGCTGAAGTAACTACACCGTAAGAACAAACTGTAAAATGAGTCAGATGCTGTTTGTTACTATACACAACCCTTCTATAGATGAAGAAGATATTACCAGCAGAGGTGCAGTAGTCTAATCACATGCTCCAGTACAAGAATAAAAAGCGGTGCGTTGAGTAGCACTGCTGCCTCACAGCAAGAAGGGCCTGGATTTGGTTCCATGTTCTCTGTTTTAGCTTGCAAGTTATCTCCATGTCTGCATGGGTTTTCTCCCCCAGTCCGAAGACATGCAGACAGGTGAATTTAAGATGCTAAAGGTCAATGTGTAAGTGTGTCAGTGTGTCTGCCCTAAGATGGACTGGTGGCCAGTCCAAGGTGTTTCCTGCTTTTTGCCCAATGAGTGCTGGAATCATCTCTGGCATTGTGATAGAATCACCAGTATCATAATCACCCTTGCCTTCCCATAATGCTAACTTAGCAGGAGAGGGAAATACATACTTTACTTTTAATGCATATCAAAGAAATGACCTACCATCTGCTGGAAAACCATCTTCACGTTACATGAAGACGTTTGTCCAGTTGATTTTGTGCCATTTCTTTTGGTCCATTCATCATGAAATGTAAACACAATGCTGAAAAAAACTGAAATGCAACAACAATGAAGACGCATGTCATTGTTCTGACAGCAGTGATATACTCCATTTACACACCTGCAACAGCTCTCGATGTCTACTAAGAATTGTGGAGGTGCCCTTACAGTGGAAATGTAGATAGTTACCTGTCCATAGTGATTTGCCAGTGCAGCTCAGATGACAGAGGGATCCAGAGGGAAGACCAGACAATGACTAGCTTTAGTTTAAGACGTGGTTTGGAATAATACAGGATCTACTGTCAGTATAAGGGTTTTAAAGCTCCTCATTATGAACTTTTCCTTTGTGTATCGAGACTAAGTCCTGATCTAAACCAGCTGGTGCGCTGGACCATGTTTTATTAGTCCAGGGGATATGAATTACAAGCGACTTGACATGTACTGTATGTTCACATTAATTGCAAATATCTTTGCCAGAAAATATAAAGAGCACAGAGTTCTGAGGTTTCTACCTGCTCAGGCAGACAGAGAAGTAATCCTGCACAACACCCTTCTGGACCATGTTACCAAAGACAGGCTGCACACTGCAGACAGACAGCTGGGTGTAGCCCCGGAATCCATCAGCCTTCATGTGGGACATGACGGGAGCCTCAGTTCGACTCATTCCAAAAATTTGATGAGGGACCTGGATACCACCCACCTGGAGAGAAGCACAGGAAGTACTCAGTTCATGAAACCTAGAGTGAAGTCATGAAACTGGATGGCCTGGGGACCCATATAATTGCATCCAGCTTTACATGCATAAATACAGCATTAGTGGGATATTCTTTTTGGAAGCTCTCACCGTGATGGTATCATATCCCGGAAAGTCAGTCGTGCTCCTGAAGCCATACTCAACAGAAAGAGACGGCTCAGGGGTCCAGGAAGGTGCTGGACTGTGAAAGCCTGAACTTGATGGCTGTCAGTAAGGCATGTGGGGAAAGGGGATTTAACTCTACACCATGAAACGTCTTTCCCTTTAAAATGTTGTTACAATTTAAATGAAGAAGGAGAAGGCGTTTTGTTGACCCGACACATGCTAATGCAGTTTGTATTAATAGAACTCATCAATCGTCCTCCACTATCTTTTCTTTAATCTGCCCATCATAAAATAAAACCCATCCCCTGGGTAAAGGTACAGCTGTAAAACCTGAGAGATTTCTTCCGGGGTTGCCAGATTGCTTTAGTAATTTCCAGTTAAATAACTGTTTAAAGTTTTGCAAATCTTTTTTCAACTGTAATAATGAAGCGTTTGCATCTATCATTGGATCATTAATGTTCATGTAAAAACATGTATACCATATATGGTATACAAAAATGTATATATACATTTTAACATTTTCATATCTCATGTTAGCATGCTAAATCACATCCTGCAGGGGTGCTAAAGTAGTGTCTAGAGCAAGATTTTCAAGTTTACGAACTAGCAGCATGAAGGTAGGTACAACATTTTATATCCCCTCACTGTCCTCTCTATCAGACCCTCCTATCCTGTTGGTCCACATTGTAGAAGGAAAATCAGAGACAAGAGCTCATCTGCTTCCTAATCATTGGTCACAGGACGCTGCCCACAGGATGCTTCACCACCTATGTTTTCTGAATTGCCTCCGTCAAAATTCTAATTATGAAGAGTTGATTCCATGTACATTTACTCTGTCAGTCATGGGCAAAGAGTCAACTCAAAGCACTGAAGTTGAAGAATCACTTCTTTAGAAATTGACTTTCCAGCACTGCCTAACTCAAAGGAATTATTTGATACGACTGGGCCAACTAACACATCCTGGGAACCTCAAGTCAGTTACAGTTTTAAAATACATTCCCTCAGCAGTGATTTTAACTCTACCCATCTCAAACTCTTGTACGGGAAATCATGTAGGTGTGTTTGGGACTCCAGATGGATGTGCATGTGCACCTCTTATTCATAATACAAACAAAAAAAATAGTTTTAAAACTGAATTAGAGCTTATTTTTAAGAAATACTTTTAGAACAGATATTTTAGAACACATACTTTAATACTACTGCTTAGGTAAATGTACTAAAGTAGAACTTAAATTTTTACTTGAGTATTTAGAACTTGGGTACTTCTGCCACCTCTGACAAGAAAGCAGTTATCATAATGTTATCTTAAATTAATTACTTGTATTTAATAAAGAATGCAGTATATGAAATGTATGTATGAGTGTATGTATGAGTGACCGTGGTATGGCCATGTGGTTTTATTTAGAATGATAAATCAATACACTCTAAATAGTCATAGTAGTTGAACCGATAAATACTTAGATTCAATAAAATGCGGACATAAGAAGCAAAAGCATATACATAACCAAAATGGGTCCAAGATTTTTTTCCCCTGGCCTAGTGGTTTCCACAGCCAGGAAGGAAACACATGACTGAAATTCCTAAAAATAAACATGTTACTAATGCTTCAAGTTTCAGGTTTATTTGTCATTTGCACAACATGTCAGGACATAATAATAATAATAATAATAATAATAATAATAATAATAATAATGCCATTAAAATAGAATGTTTTACATCATACTCATTTGTCTTGAGTGTGTCATTGTGTGATGTACTTTAGCTTAGGTAACAGAGTCTTGCACTATGTGTATGTACTTTGTAAGCCACGCTGGAGTCTGGAACTATGGGAACCCTAGCATGCATCAGACACTTCAGTTAGTAATTAATAATGCTAACAGTTCTCCTTAAATATGTTGGTGAGGAATCTATTTCTTGTTCAGTTAAAATTAAGTCTTTAACAGTTTTTAATGATTATTAATCCTGTTTGTCTTTTATTTCAATATGTTACACTAATGACAGCATCTGTACTGTTTTGTAAATTTCATACTTTTATTGTAGACCAAGAGCAAATCAAAAGGAGCCCAACAAACCACCTATACTGACAGGTGCAGAATGTGGAAACCCAATTTCAAAAATGTTGGGACAGTTGGAAAAATGTAAATAAAGCAAAAAAACAAACAAACAAAAAAAAAAACAACAACAGTGAATACGAAATTCTTCTTGACCATAATTCAGCCGGCAACATGTACTGAACATTTGGGAAAGGGACATTTACTATTGTGTTACATTGCCTTCCCTTTAACAGCAGTCATCATTTTGAAACAGAGGACCATGCTACAGTTTTGAAAGTGGATTTTGTTCTATTCTCCTGATATAACACTTTCTCAACCGCCCAGGGTCTCTGTTTTCACATATTGCATATTACAATTTGCAATAGTTTGACAGTGGGAATCAGGTCTGGACTGTGGGCAGGCCACTCCAGCACCTGCGCTCTCCTACTAGAAAGCCACAATATTATAAAACATGCAGAATGTGGCTTGGCATTTGGCTGCTGAATCAAGCAGAGACATCCCAGAAAAAGTCATATGCATATGAACATATTGCTCCAAACTGTGCACCCCTCACCATCAGAATAAACATTAGCAAACAAAAATAAACGCAAAAATACAAGATTCTCACCATGACTGCCATTTCCAGCAGCATGTTGGAATAGAGTGAAAAAGAAATCAGTGGTCTCTTGCCAGATGTGCAAGTTACCCTTGTCATAACAGACTTTGCATCAGTCTATCTGAGATTTAATGCCTGGCGTAATAGTCTTAACTTACATTTTATATGCAGGGTTTTCCTAAGGATTCCCAAGCTCATCCAATTATTCACTCAATCAGTTTTTACTGCAGTGCCATCTCAGGGGCTGAATGCATATACTGCTTATATTACTAATAGATTATATTAGTAATAGAGATTCTTAAGGACACAGAGATTCTTAAGGAGTCTCTGATTCTTTAGATAGTGTTATATACATCCCTAAATTCCCTAAATGTCTTGCTAGTGTGCATTGAGAAACACTGTTCTTAAACTGTTCCCTGTAATAGCATTACCTGTTACCTCTTTACTTAGTGAAAGTTCCTAAACAGGTGTTTTACACTACCTGGTCCCAACTCAAATTTAAGACAGTCATATATTTACCATATATTTTGAACTTGCATTTTACATACCTCCCTGACCTTTAGAAACTGGGTTTGTACAAAGCATTCCACACTGATTTCACTGTGGTACTATAGTTACTCATGTGTACTTGTTGGACCTGTTGTATTTGTACTTGATGCTCGTATTGCCCCCCACAGAATTAAAGACAAAGAGCCACGTAACAAAACAACACGTAACAAAGAGTAGACATGGGGCAGTCTTTATCCTACTCCATCTCAGAGCCTTCAGGGTGCCAGGCTCTTCTCTTAATTGGCATGCCTTCAGTCACTTCACTCCTATCGCCCTCCTCACTACGAGGTCTTACTGGAGCAGCCACAGGGTTCTGAGATATGGGTGACCTCTGGATGGGATCTGCAGAGTGACAGGAGCCTGAGTTCCAGGCTCTGCGCCTGGGAAAGCTCCTGATGTCCAGTTCTGTTTGACCATGCTGCCAGGCCTGCTTTCCAGAATGAGCACTGAGATGAGTGACAGGCCCTGTAATAGATGACTCAGAGTGGGTACCACGGCGACGAGGGATGATTTGAGGTATACCCTGCTGAGAAGATTTCACGTCCATGCACTGAGATTGGTCAGGTTGAGACACTGCTGAGAGTTTTTGAGAGGTTTGTGGCCATAGTTGTGGATCTTTGCGCTGTATTCTGTTCTTGGCCATTCTGCTGCAGGCTTTTTGAAGCTGGAGCTCAATGTTCAAGACATCATCAGTCAGCTGGTTAACACGATCAAAGCCAGCGAGGAGGCTGTCCACAGAGGGCAGTAACCGGTCAAGGTACTGCTGGAGGTCAGGACTGTCAGAAAGAGTAGAGCACTCAGAGGCCAGAGAGGAAGCAGAGGAGATCAGGCGGGGCCCTGCTGGACTGCTGGGAATGCTGGAACTTATGGGACTTTCGGCCACGGACAAGCTGGAGAACTGGGAGCACCGGGAAAATCTTGAAGGTGGAGACTCCATCCCCTCAAACCTAACTCGGTGTCTGAACTGAAAAGGACATAATACAACAGGAATGGAGTTCAGGCTTTATTAAATAACTAATAAAACACATGGTACCATCTACAATTTACATCTTAATATAGACAGGTATATAATACACTCATCCTCAAAATAATAGTAGCACGAATAGCTGCACCCAGAAGGAATTAACCTACAGTAATAAAACTTGGTGGGTAGGTTTGAAATTGTGAGACATGCAATGATTCAAGTTTCACGCTCAGCTGTGCACGTGACCTAAGTAAGAATGCGCGTTATTGCTGCACCTAAGTTACCCAATAGCCACGTTTGTGGACATTAATTGAGCAGTGAAGCCCTCCATGAGTCAACCTGTTGATGCCAGCAGCCAATGGCCATTGACGGCTGCACAAAGCAGGGCTACATGCACTCATTATGACGACTGCCTCTAAAACTATGTCAACGTCACTGAAGACTGTCATGGAGTGACTCAGAATGGCAGCAGGCCATGTTCAGTGACGAGTCACGGTTTTGTTGTGGTGGAGACGACCAACGTATCTGTGAGTGGAAGCACCACGGTCAACCCCAAGATGAATAGGGTGTAGTCATGAAACAAATGTGCAGAGTTTTTCCGACAGCCTTTACCTTCTTTCCCGATAGCATTGCATTTTTTTGATGATGAGTGTATTTACTAATTATTATATTTTATATAATATAATTTTGTCTTTACCTGTGAAAAATTCTTTTGATGTTAATAAAAAATAATTGTACTCATTTTTACTATTGGTTATAACCATTTTCCAACCTCACTTAGAAATTAAATAATCTATCTAGGACAGAAATATGCATGGGTGCTCTCTTCTGACTGGCTGCCCTGTAAAAATCTGGATAAATCACTCAAAAGTCTTCAGCTTGCAACATGTGTACCTCCTTTGCCTTGCTGAGCCCCATCCACAGCTTGAGTCTCTTGATGAGAAACTCCACCATCTCATAATCCTGTGGCTCCACGGACGGTCGATACATTTCTGCCTGGAATGTCTTATAGGTGTGCACTAACACGGCTCCACAAAGACGTCCAAGCAGCCAGAACCCAACCCCAAACACAGAGACACAGTAAATGGGACCAAGCACAGGATGCTGCTCGCACAGTTGATGCAGTGCCCTACGACCTCTCAGTAAACCCAGTAGAGACTGGTTTGTTTGCCACATGGTCCTAAAGCCCTCAACTGAGCCTGAGAAGAGCTGAAACACAAGGAGCATTACATCTATTTAGTGTGCACAGTGTGTAATGATGTAAGAAAGGGCATGTAAATGGATGGCATGCTGGGGAAATACAGAACAAAGTTGTGCAAGATGTGCATTATAAAGACTGGATATAACAGAAGAAAGTACCATGCTGCCAGTGTGGGAGAAGAGAAGCAGCAGAAGCATAAACAGGAGAAACACTCCACACATCTGACAGCAGGCCTGCCGCAAAACTTTGCCGAACACCACCCATCTCCTTACAAACCGCAAAGCACCCACCATCTGCAAAAGAAGCACTGAAAACAGTCAGAACACTGCATTCTGAATTCTGAACAGTCAGAACTGAACTATCTGTTAAAACATACGTGAAGTCAAACGTTGTATTGCCATATCATCACTGTGTTAACAATATCCTGTCTGCTGTCTCGTATTGATGTAAATGAATGTAACAGATACCAGTGAGGGTCCCTGAGCAGGTTAAGTGTATGTTGGAAAAGGAAGGTTGTTGAGAACTGTTGTGTTTCCTCACCTGCTTGTGCACGATGATGTAATTAAACCCCCCAAATACCTTCTAGAGGCAGGGGCAGGGAAAAGTCACTATACGTTGTTGTTATCTTTTGACTGACATGACATGCTTTAAATCAAATGTTTACCTGTAGAACCAGTAATGTCAGTAAGACTGCTGAGAGCTGGGAGGACCTCTGGGCCAGAAGGGCCGCACTGTGGAAGTCAGTGAAAGTGTTGGGCTGGGAGAGGTGGGTGGAGAGGCAGGCGGTGGCCTTGGACAGGAAACAAAGGCGCAGCGAGGCTGCTGCTAATGACAGCAGAGCCAGCAGGAGCTGCAGGAGATGCCAGCCCTGCCTCAGGTACTGAACTCCTTCCCTGAGCATGGCCCATAACTCAGCACTCAGAATGCACACAGAAAACAGCAGCAGGAGGGCCTAGCAAAAGGGCAGAGAACTTCTAAATCCCAGACAACAAACAGTACAGCACGTTTGATGATGTCTAAAGTAACCAAAGATCCTTTTTCAAAACATTCCACTGAGTTGTTATGGGCATTGTTGATGAACTCTGAACAGTTAATTATCCATAAGCCTAATATAACACGTGGAGCTCCTGCGTGAGAGAAGCAGGTGGTAGATTACAGCTGCAGTGCTATTCAGAAGAAAGAACGAGCAAAACAAATGAAGAACTGATTGGCTGTACATTAGTGCTATAGACACCATTCATTTCAAATATATAAATATATAAAGAGTCATAAAGTATATGATATTCTACAACCTGGAGGCAGGAGAGGAAATCAGTGCTGTATAATATTGTGATATTTGGGTTCACTGTAGATTTAGAATAAACCTGTTACACACTCAGATTACCCACATCTGTAACAGTCTCAGTAAGAAACACAGAGAGGCGACAGTAGCGCATGTATATTATTTATATTATAAATATTTATTTTATATTACAAATATTTCAATATTTAATCTTATCACTGCTCAAGTATTGTGATATTGTGATATCATATCCCTCCCCACTACAAACCACCTCTGCCAACAGCATCATAGTTTGCTTTATGGTTGCTGTACCGTTAGAGCGATGTTTAAGTCCAGTCCAGAAGAAGATCCTGGGATGTGGAAGGACTGAATAAAGATGGTGGAGAGAATCCTGTGAGTCTGCGTGTTCTCCAGTAGTATAGAGACTGGCACGAATAGACCAGTCTCTCTGTGGTACTGAGTAAACTCAACTAACACAGCCTGGGTCCTGTGGCAGAAACGAAATACATGAGTACTGTACAGATTCTGTAAATTACATGAATAAAAATCATGGCCTAGTACCAAGACTGCCCGCTAATTTATGACTACTGTGCAGAAGTCAGAGACCACCGTTAATTTATTTTGTTTGCAGTCAGAATTTACATACATCCAGACCTTAGCATCACTGTATCTGTTTGTAATTGCTTGTATTGTGAGAAGCATAAAATGCAACCAACTTAGACTGAACTTTGGAGGTGTACAAAAATGAGCAAGTCTCTCAAAAAAAAGAAATGTGTAAAGAAGTCAATGTGAATAACTGAACGAATAAATTAAGTAAGTTAAAGTAATTATTTTGAACCTTGAAGGCTCTGACTCTGCATTGTAGACAAATCAAATCAAATCAAATCACTTTTATTGTCACATCACATTTTCACAGGTGTGAAGGTGAGTGAAAAAATTAGGTGCGTAGTCCCTTACAGTACTTCAATACAAACATATACATTAGACGATAAATATATACAGTACTAAGTAATAATATCTATGTTACACTAATTTACAGTTATGAATAAAAGGTATGAATAAAAACTATGATATATGCAGATGTACACATTACCATATAGCACTATGGTAAGGCTGAGGTAGATGAGAGATGCAGGGTATATACAGGGCATAGAATATTATATTATATATGTATATAAATGCACTACAGATATACAGTGTGGATGGAACAGTAGGTCAGTCTATGTGCAAGTGTAAATATCCTAATGTAAAGTGCAGAGTGATGATCGTCCATGGAGATCATCGTTTAGATGGTTTTGGTGAGATGTGCTGAACCAGGTCCATATACCGGTGCATCAGCACTACTGGCTGAATTTGAATGAGATAAAGATAATGCATGACTTGTTCAGCTAGGGCTATAAGTGCACACTCACTCCGCTGTGATCCAGTGGGCAGTCTGCAGACCTGACAGGATATGACTGGTGGACACACTGCTGTTACCTAGGAGTTTCTCTTCTGTCTGACTGACCATGCATGACTGGGGTTTGCTCCGTGACCTAAAGAGTAGAAGAATGAATAATCAGACTTGATTGCTTTTATCTGCTGATGTATCAAAGTTAAATTCATTATTTAAAAAGTCTCCTTCCTATTAGCAGACTATACATTAATCTCCAAACTGTGGGAGATGGGTTCGGTCATTCTCAGACATCTCAGCTTAACAGGATACAGAATGTAAGCCCATGTATTAATAATTAACGGACACAGTTAGACTTCCAAGTCCTTAAGAGGACTGTCTTACCAGGGCAGGAGGGAGGAAGTGTGGTTGCTCTTTCCTCTCAGGTGATGAGAATTTGAATGTGACAAAACAGAAGCAGTAAACATCATCGACGACAGGTCATATTCAAGGACCTCTTCCGTATTTCCCCCACAAACTGGAACATCAGCAACAACGGTGGATAGTTACTAAGGACGCTCTTGGAGATGGTCTTTATTGTCAGTAATGCTTTTAATAACAGATGTTAAAGGTAATGATACTCACCGTTTTTTGATTGCACTCTTTGTAGTCGTGATGAGCCAATCAGAGAAAGAGACACATTTTGGTGGAGGTGTGTTATTAAGCTTTGATCCATCCACTGCCAGGCTTCCTTCCATCTGAACAAGAAAAGCACAACCTCCTTAACTGTCCATCAATTCTCATTGATCTTTGTCCACAGTCAGTCACCCACCACCCTGCCTATGTCCTACATCAACACATGGGATTCATTATATGAGCTGATTTGATGAGCCAAGTCCTTTAAAAGGTCCTGAATCAGCAGTGTTAAAGCAGGGGATCACGCTTATCAGTGGATTGCTAGGAGGATCCAGGGTTTAAATCTAGCTTGGAGTCAATAGAGCTTTAGATGTTCACCCTGATAGGGCTGTAAGGTTGGGCTGCCCTCGAGAAGCAGAGGTGATGGAGCGTTTCACTGCAGATTGAAGCAGCCTACTGTTCATCTCCTGGATGTTTTCCTGATAGTTCACCATGAGAACTACCAATAGGAGCATCATGTAGACCAGGCAGTTCTGCAAACAGTGTAGAAAAAGAAGATGCAGAAAAATCATTTATTATATAAATCAAATGGAGTTTTGTTTTAAAGTGTTATTTATTATTCAGTATTCACTTATTATTCAGTAAATGCTATACATTATTTATTTTACACTATGTAAAATTAAGTCAGCTATTCCCAACCCTGGTCTAGGAGGACGCCCTGCCTGGCACATTTCAGTGTTCTCCCTGATCCCAACACACCTGATCCAAATAACGAGCTCATTAACAAACGCTTCCTGAGTTTAGGTGGGTATGGCAAGGAAACACTTAGATGTGCAGGGCAGGGGCTCCTCTGGGATCAGGGTTGGGAGCCCCTGTTCTATATCATGTAGTTTTCAGCCCTAAAAATATTAATTATAAGATTACCACAACTACTATTCCAAAAACTACTACACATAGAGATCAGCTACTGTATATGTATATACCATATTACATGCATTAAAATGCAGATCGCAAGATCAATTTTAAGAGAAAAAGTGAAATGTCTTAATAACCCTGAGCAAGCAAGGTAATCAAAATAAATAGTCACCAATAATGTGTCTCTATAGTTTAAATGGTTAAACATACTAATACACAACAACTGTAGTGTTATTGAATCTTTATTGTGGGACTTGCTCACCCTCATTAGAGTTCGGACCATTCTGACTTTTCGTGCCTCCTCTTTGGCTTGCAGTAAGCTGTATCCACAAGGAGGACGCACTTTAGTTCCCTGTTCCTCCACTATCCTTCTCACTACTGTCTCTTGAGCCAGTCTATCTTCCACCTCTGGATCTACAGGCTTCACCACAGCAGCAAGGTACAAGGCCTGAACACAAATCTGTAAGAATGTCAGACAAATGTAAAACTGAGCTACAGGGAGGGATACTTCACCAAGATGATTTGCCAGGGCTGCTACATCTCTATGCTGTGAATGTAAATATATAAAGTGCTATTGCTATAATATAGTCATGAAGTAAAAGAAGAAAGTAGGCCTACATAAACTGGGCTGTTGCTGTGAAAACGCTGCGAGTAACAGCATTGCATTCTAACAATACAATGAAAACAACCTGTCTTAAAATCTAACTATGATATAGATGTATGATATTATAAAGATATAAAAGATTAAACTATATATCTTCAAAAATGCTCACATGTTAACAAGCAAAAAGTAAATGGCAGCTAGTTTTGACTACTTTGTTCATGTAATGGTACCACTCATTGTTGGTTCATCTAAGTCCGCTCACCTTCAGGGGCTCCAGGAGCAGAACAGAGGTGAGGAAGGCAGAAACAGCAGAGATCAGCCACATGAGGACCACAGAGTTGGAGAATTTACTCCCATATAAGCCCACCATAGCCAGGCAGGTTCCCAGCATCAGGACCACCAGCAGATACACCACAGCTAACACCCAAGAGGGCAGCATTACACCTGGCTGACCACGAGCCACACCTGGAGTGGTGACCACAAAGCTGTTAGTTTAATCTTCACACGTGTGAGTATTATCACTCAGTACATATATGTGCCTGTGAGGATGTGAGTTAATCCTGAGATTCTGAGCTGTATATTTGTGAAAGCTAACTAATACAAAGCGCATAAAGTACAGTTTAGTCTTTATTTAAAATATGATTTATATTATTATTAAATTATTTGTGCAATAGAAGTTCTATTGTAGTCTGTAGTCTAAGCCACCAGCATTTTGCTAATGTGGTGGTTTTATTCCTATTTGCGGCCGCTTGCAATTTAGTGGCCAGATATGATAGTGTCTGTGCTGATGTAAGGTGGAAAGGCCCAGTTTGCTGGTCCAGAGCAAACCACATGCATGCATGAAGGCAGAAGCCACATTTGTGGAATGTGAAACCTACAAGATGATGACTGTCTACAGTCTTAATGGAATTTCTTTTTTTTTCTGTGAGGGTGGTGATATCCTGCTCTGTACTACTGACACAGACTTGACTCGGGGACAGGGAATGAGAAGAGATGATTTGATTAGATATTGCTGCAGCATGCATAACCACACCAGCTGATACTGTGTTCATTCTAAACCCGCCCCTCTAAACACTTGTACAAGTGATCCTGAAAATAACAATTTTCAAAAAAGGCACACACCCACATATGCATGATTAAATATTAATATTCAGGTACACTTGAAATCCTCATGCTTCTGCCCATAGAGACCTGTACACTGCCAGGCTTTAAACCCATGATCTCTGTTTGGGTTAGTGTTTCTGAGACTCTAGGAAAATGACAGGAATGGAGCCCCCCAATGCACATTTAGAAATCCGTTGATGTTCTGGGCCTCTGAGTGGTACAAACATCTACACTACAAAAAACATTTTGGCAATTAAAGTTATCATTAATCAAGTTAATATACAAGTACGTAATATTTCTAGTTTAGAGACTAAGAGTAGAGTAGCTGTAGGAGTAGTTTAAAACTATTGGACTTATTTGTAGAAATGTTTGTGTAAATTGTTTTCTTATTATTAATACATTTATGAATTATGAAAGTAATGGAACATCATACTTATTGCTTTAAAGACAAGAGGGATATGTTTTTGAGAAAATGGGACTCCCATATGGAGGACCATCTAGACAGGACTATCTGAAAACAAAATGTATGTGCTATGTTCTGTGTTGTATTTTACTGTTTCTTCAATAAAAGGTGAAAATAAATAAATAAATAAATAATTGCAAAAAATGGTATTTATTATAAAATGACCTCACTATATTGCAGATAATAAATATAATATAAAATATGAAAAAATATTTATAAAAAAATAACATTATCTGCAAACATGGAGAGATGATTTGGTTTACGTGTAAGTAATGAAAAAAAAGAGAAGCACTTAGTAACGTAACCGTGTTCTTTTCCTGTTTAACAGGCCCAACACTGAGTCTGCTGACCCTGTACAGGACTCTGCTCTGAATCAAAATAACAAACTATTGCTTTACTTTATGCAGTTGCAGTTGTGTCATCACATAGCAACATAGTCTATTATTTCCATGACTAGGAGGTTTATAACTGCTTAAGTTGGAATACAGTAGTTGTAAATGATTTAATGAGTAAATGATTTATGGTATTTATGGAATAATAATTCTGCAGTTTAATGGGTTAAGCGTGTGTAATAGTAATTCTTCTGCATCTTCTTTTTCTACACTTTATTTATCTGGTCTACATGACCAGGTTCTTGTTAGGGGTTCTCATGGCGAGAATCCAGGAGGTGAACAGTAGACTGCTTTATTCATTTTAGCTTCTCCAGGGCAGCATGACCCCTACAAGGTGAACCTCTGAAACTCTCTAATGACTCAGCCTTATATTTAAACCCCAGTCTGCCTAGTGACTCACAGACAGGCCTGACTTCACATGCCTTCTGCTTCAGTACAGCTGATTCAGCTTTTAATGGGCTTGGTTCATCAAATTAGCTCATATAGTAAATCTCATGTGCTTAAGCAGGACACGCTGGCGGGTGACAAGGACTGACACTGACCACTGACTGTGAAACTGAACTTTAGCAATTACCATTCTGCTTTTCTTATTCAGAGGGATGGAAGTCTGCCTCCATGCCTTCAGAGTGGCACAACTGTCTAACTACTTCATTATCACAGGAGATCATGAGTTTAAATCCCAGAAATGTCTCAGTCCTTCATGCTTAACTTGTGTGGTGTTAAAAAGCACTCATGATTTAACTTAACAGAGTGTTTAGCTGTATTAGGTATTGGAAGGTAACAGCAAATATCAGGGTCCCTCGAGGATACAGTAAAAATCCATATATTATTTTTGTATTTGTTTGAGTATTAGTGTTTTCATTAGCAGATAAACCCTTACTGTCGCTATTTGGATTGATTTAAAGGGGACCTTTGGGCTGAACAAACCTCATTCACTTGCTTTTACAAATTGAAGCAACTCTTTGAAGTTGGACAAATGAAACATTAGCCTAAATAGCTCCTCTGTGTATTGTGTGAGGATGGTATGAGGGCAAGAACAATTATTTTACAAGACAACATCACGTGGTCAAAGGAAAAGTCTGGACAACTGTGGGAGAGTTTCTCTCTCTGACATGTACTCTGGGCTTGTAACGCTGCAACAGAAAAGTACTATAGAGCTCCTTCAAATATCAGTTTCTTAGTTGTCCTGAGATTTTTGTGCAGTACTATAGCTGAAGACCCCTTAGTGACTCACCTATGCGTGTGTTGGATGTGATACTGCAGGAGTCTGGAGGGAGACTGGGTAGGAAGGTACTGGCCACACTACATACTGATACAGAAGAGGGGGATTTATAAAGCCCACCTTCATACATAGGCTTATCCCCACTCAGCTCCGACCATTCACTACAGGATCTGTCTTGACTAGAACAAACACACAGAATTGAAGATGTCAATGAGAAAATACTTTACAGACCTGAAAGCAGAACATGGCCTCGTTTAAATATTAGATGGGGATTAGTGTAAGTAGGTATCGGTGAGATGAATTTAGCAGTTAGCTATTAGAGACTAGCACAGCACTCACAAATCAGATAAAGAGGTCTCGTCGGGTGAATAACGGCCACTGTCAGATGTGGTAGGCCCCGAGGAAGTGCTGGATAGGAACGGGTCTGTAGAAGCAGATCCCAGCTCTTCATCTGAAATAATTCATCAGAAAGTGTTTAATTTATAAACGCTTTCCATTTACAGGCACTACATCTCCAAAAGTTTGTAAACACTTCTGAAACCAAGGACATTATCTGCCAGCCTCTGTTCTTTTGTGAAGGTTTTAAACTAGATGTTGGAACAGTGCTGTGAGGATTTGATTGCAATAACATCAGTGAAGTCAGGTATTGATGTCGGGTGGATACGTCTGATCACAAATGAAATCATACCAGCTCATCATCTAGAGAATGCACTTTCACCACAGCCTGAGTGCTGGGAGACTTTAAACCCACTTGGCATTGGGCCTGGCTCTATCAGAGCGCCCCCTTTTATTGACAATGCTTTACTATGGAGAGTACTTTTATGTATGTATATATATATATATATATATATATATATATACTGTATATAAATAAATAAATTGTGGAGATGGAAGGGAATGTGCCTTGATTCTCTAATTTGAAAGAGATGACTATAATATGACTATAATATATAATATATCTCATAACATAAACTAAACCGACATTATCATTTCATTATTTTATAACATTGTGCTAAGATACACCTACCACAACCTTTTAGACACACCCACCTTTTAGTACACCTGGTAGGTGTACAGTAACAGATTGTACCTCACCTTTTTCTTTCCACAATTTATATTAATCATCCCATAGCCACTAATCAATGTTCAGTATCTGGCCACAGAACAACCCCCCAAATAACATCTAGTGGTCCTAAGGTAGTACCTTTCTATTAAAGGATGGGGTAGAGGGTGACAGATAAATTGTCTAGGACATTAATAAACCTACAGAATGGATCTATGAAATGGCCAATGAGTATACCTAACACACTGTCAACTATGTAAAATGTACAGCTCATGCCAGTACAGACAGATTAATAACTGAAACCTAACACACCTGAAAATAAGGGAGCATGTTTTCTCGTATTTGGAGAACTCCTAGGCGCAGGGTTTGGAATATCAGAGGCTGGAGAGCCCAGTCGTAATTGTAAAAGCGCTCTTTTTCTCTTCAGGAGTCGTGTGGGCCCCATCAGCTCAGGAAGGCCAAATATGCTGTCATTTGATGCCCACTGGTCCACACTGCTAAAGAGAGGTAATATGTGCATGTGATTTTTTTATACTTGTAAATAATAAAGGTTCAAGAAACATTAACTGCAGAATCACCAACACTTTGCTGTACCTTTCATTTCCCATGTTTGAAGTTCTGAAAAGCTCAGACTGTAGTTTTAGGCTTCCCAAGGACTCCTTTACAAAGAAAAAAAAACATGACTATATCAATGCCATGTCATTTTAAAACAGTAATTAAATAACATAAGTAAAGGAAGTATTCGCTGTAAAAATGCTCAACACAACTCAAAGGACGCTAGAGTTTACCCAAGTCAAATTTTTTAGTCTCCCAAAGTTCCCCCAACTCACCCTTCTAGTTCTGCATCTCAGATTGGTAAACAAACTAGAGGGTTTTTTGCTTGCTTGTGTTTCACTGATAGCTGGGACTTTCAATAACACACGTCCCATCACACATGGTCTCCTTTTGGATATCTAGATGTGGACATGTGTGGCTTTGCTAGGCTTCAACCTCAAAACTTCCTGATGTGAGGGGGCGAGTTACTAGACAAGTACATCCCATGTGACCAACTTATAGCTGTTAAAACAACTCTTTATTCCAGAGTATTAAACATTTATAAAAACAAAAACTGGAACACTTTAGCTGTGAGGTGCAACCGAGCGTGACCAAGCTGTCACACGACATGCTCCCAGGGAGTGGGGATACTGAGTACTAACTGAGAACTTTAGACTAAACTAAGAAGCTTCAGTAGAGTGAACTCTAGTTGACTTACTTCAAGAAACATATTGCTCAACATATTGCACATTGCTGTGCAAATGTAAACACGTGTCTCCATTTTTGATGATTGTCTTGTTCCACTGACTTACATTAACACTAAATGAGGTTTTCTCCTCTCCTGAGAAGTTGTCATTGTGGTGATGCTTGTTATTTTTGGACAGCAATGGTATTTAAAGTGGAGCTGACTCTAATTTTTAATGTGTGAGGCTGGAAAAGGCTCACAGTAAAAGGGGATGATCCCTCATGTGTGGAAGATTCAAGGCCTCCAGGCATTGACAGAAAGGAAGAGCAGGAAAGGTCTGGGTGACTGAGATACACGTCCATCTCTACAGTGTCTGACACAGGAGAAGGAGGAAGTGAGAGCTCCATCAAAACCTGGAACATAAACACCACACATTATTATCTGTAATCTGATAAAGGGATATTATTAACACTAGCATTATATTCTCCAAACCGTCCTATCGTTGTACTTTTTTGATAAGAGAAAGCTACACATGTGGAGGAAGTGAGTGAGTGATTTCCATGCCTTGCTCTTTGTCATTCTGAACAGGGAGGTGAGAAGGGACTGTAGAGGGAACATCACAACCGCCACTGTCATACCAACCAATATGGTCTCTGGATTCATTAACATCTGGTCAGCAACTGGACCACTGTGTTACAAAGTAAAGGGAAGGCAGTAAGCAGTGAGAACGAAGTTCTGCCTGTAATTATTTCCAGTTCACACAATGGGGGAAATTTCATTAGCTTACTTGTTTTGATTCAGTTCATTACCACATGTTTACAGGGAGTAAGCTGTTGTGGAGGATTTCCCATTTTAAACTAGCCCTAGGTTTTTATTATGGGGCAAAAATGAGTGCATGCCTTTTTAAATTATATTTAAATATTGTCATTTTGTTTGAATTGAGTGAACAGGAGATGAGCGTATGATAAACACTTTTGGTTAAGGCCTTTTTTATTATCCCCTTGCAGGTTATCTTTCTGAACTGTGTACCCATATTAGGACGCTGAGTTGTCCTAAGTTGTCATATCATTGAAGTGTTCTAGTACCCCAAGGTTCCCTGATTTCATACACATGATTGAAAACATCAGCAAATCATTAAGAAAAACGAATGTGCTTGATTAGTTCCAATAAGAGACAGCAATCACTGACGTGACACTTGACTATGAGCTGGGCTTATATATGCAGTATCCTGCAGTGTACTTGGGGTAGAGTGCTGAGAACAGCAGTGCTGTCAGTTTGTGAACAGCATTAGCTCTGTTACCTGCTGTCCTTTGTGCTCACTGCTCCATACCACACTGCACCCCCAGCCAGGTACAGGTGCAGAAGGAGAGCACAGCTGGTCACTCGCTGTGCCCTGCTGAAATTGCTGTGAGCTGGTCGCTCCCACAAAGACACCCAGAGGTGGCGATCTCGCAGTCCGAACAACAGCTGAGCACGCAACATCCTGCCAAAGTGCTGCAGCTCCTGTGGGCCTATAAAAACACACACAAAAAAATAAACAATATAAAAAAGGCTTATAACTAAGACCCAATCAAATTTCACTCCTTGCCCCTAACACTTAACCCCTCCGTTTTGCACAATCATTGGCAAGATGGCTGCACAATTAAGCGACCAAAGAGACCCATAAATAAGGGTATTTTCTCAGTTAAAAAGTCACTGTATTGTAAGATAACCACTATAATGGCATTTTATGGTTATTTTCCTCATAGCACGTATACAAATAGCTGGTAATGCGCTGCATTAGGCTGGTAGAAAGCCATGTTCAGCTTCATATCACCGAAGAATTTCTTGGTAGATAACAAGTAATTGTTATCCCCCTCTTTGAAGGCATATGATGCCCTAAATGTTTTTAAGCAGTGAGAAGCTTAACTATCAATATTTGTTTGTGCTGTTTTATTCAGTGACTCGTTGGATTGATTGATGTGTAAAACTGAAGTTGTGAATGAATACTGAGCGCCAGTGTTTTTAATCTGTTTACATAAAAGCCGCTGATAACAGCTGATGATGTACCCGGTTCTTGAAGGGTTGTCCCATTTCATAGGGGGAAGATTTTAACTACTACCCCTTGTACCTGAAATTCTAAGGGGGAGGGTTACTTTCGAATCAAAGGGTAGGGGTAAAAATACGAAATGGGATTGGGAGTAAAAAAAAAAAAAAAATTGTATGCACAAAAATAACTTTTCATTGAAATGAAACGATGGTTTCTTCTGCTTTCAGAAACAAATGTGGTATGGATGGAAACTTTCAGCAGAACTTCTTCACTTGTTTCTATGAGTGACTGCGAAAAAATCTGAATAGAGACTTTTTTAATGAAGATGGTTAACGGGGGGACTTGGATGCTTTAAACGGTACAAATAGTAGACATTAGAACTTCTCCTTACAAGTAGCCAGTATCACTTTCTGAACCATCCCAGCATTCTTGTCATTCTCCACAGACAGCCAATCTTCCACCAGGAAGAAAAACATGTTATCCATCTGCATGTCCCACACGACTACATGCTGTAGATACCAGGAGGGGTCCAGACCTGGAGCGCAGAAGAAACTGTCACTGTTCATTCTTCCTCAAGCAGTTCAAATAAAAGAGAGTAGGGATGCAATGTGGCACACCTGTGTTGTCATGCCAGATGCATATTTTCCAGATTTCTCCTAGGTTGGCATCCGTTTCTACCTGAAAGTCATCCAGACTATTCCTCTGAAAGGCTCCTTCTCTCTGCAGGTGACGTGAGCCACTTTTGTTTAAACCATACAAACTAATGCCAACATGGGCGGAGGTACCTGTGGAGACATTGATCCACACAGGCCATCCCTTTAGTAGAGGCACCTTTAAGATCCAGGCAGGATACTGAGAATAAATACTTGTATTTGGAAATGTGTCATCACAGAGAGACATTCCTTCCTCACTCACCAGCCCCCCTCTGCCAGCCTGTTTTAACCAAGACCCGGTAATGGTAGCGACCTGCTTGGCCACACAGCGGGATGCAGCTTAGGCGCAGGCTCTCCAGATGGTCCAGCTTGTGGGCAATGAGTCCAACCAGCAGATGGATGAGAAGCAGAACTCCACACACTATCCCCACCACCACATTCCTCACCGGCCCATCTGACTATAACAACATCATCCATCAGGTGAATGGAATGTGCAGACTGTCTGGGAAGTATAATCTATTATGATTATTGTACATGACTGTGATGTGCTTTATTTATGGTATGTTCATTCTGAGACAGCAATGACAGAATATTTGTGACATCTGTGAATGTTAATGCACAGTTAATTTGACTGATTTAAAAATAGAATCTAATTTTAAAGATACAATTAAAGAGAATTAAATTAGTCTCAGGATGCAATTATTACTTGTCTGACTCTTGTACTAACATCATGGGCTTCACCCAAAGTGTTAGTAAATGCCCTACCTGTGCACTTCTTTAGGAAAACCTATCTAAACCCATTTTTCATTTCACCAGCTCCTTTTAGACGCTTTCCAGTTCCACATATAGGTGCACCTTTTAGTACTACAGTACAATTGCAGACTGCAGTCCATCTGTTTCTCTGCATATGCTTGCTAATCCCCTTTCATCCTATTCTTCAGGTGCCAGGACCCCCACAGAGTAGGTATTATGTGGGTGGTGGATCATTCTAAGCACTGCAGTGACACGTGATGGTGGTTTGTTAGTGTGTGTTGTGCTGATGTGAGTGGACCAGAGACTGGTGCTGCAGGAGTTTACAATCACATTAGTGTCACTGCTGGACAAAGAATAATCCACCAACCAAAACTATCCAGCCTACAGCATCCTGTGACAACTGATAAAGGACTAGGCAATGACCAACACAGACAACAACAACAGATGAGGTGCTGTCTCTGACATTAAATATACAAGGTGGACCAACAAGTTAGTCTAATAGAGTGGACAAGTGAGTCCACACTAACACACCACCACCATGTAAGTGTCACTGCAGTGTTGATAATGTTCCAACATCCAGTAATATCTGCTCTGTGGTGGTCCTGTAAGGGTCCATAACACAGCATGCAGAGAACCAGGTGGACTACTGTCGTAATTGTAGAACTACGAAGTGCAATTATATGGTATGTGGGGCTGATAAATTGATGAGGGCTGAAATAAGAAGTGCTCAGTGAGAATGCCAGCTTAATAGGTTTCTTTTCCATTAAAAACAACAGTCCTCTAAAGGCTCACACTGGCTTAAACACTTTAAGTAAAGTGTGCTTATTAAGCCCAGACCTGTTGCCTTTGTTAAGTTATACCACGTTTGTGCCTTATTGTGATACATAGGAGGACACAAAGTGTTAAATTTTTACATGGTATCAAAAACACTAGAAATATCACTCATCATGGTGATGAAGGGTAATTAAGAGGTTTACGCACTGGGGGTAGAAGCAGGATGGCATCAGGGTGAACAAACAGGCTGGCTCCGAATAGGGTGAGGTGCTGAGTGAGGCAATGGGCAGTATTGGGGGTGCTGCTGCGCAGCACGCTAACACCTTCCGTGCTCCAGTGCCTCTGTTCCGCACTGAAGAACTGACAGAGTGAGCTGAACACACACACTGAGACATACACGTCTGCACCACTCATACTGCTATTCAGGGTCACATACAACTCCTGCGAAGAGCCAGTCAATCTGGGGTTGACATAAAGAAGTAGAAATCATCCCAGAGCAGATATTAGAAACATACCTACTTAAATATAGATGAAAATATAAGCATCAGCAGTACAGAGTCTAGCATGCACAGAAAGGAAGGACTTACAGAGGTGTAAGGAAAATGGTCTCCTCCATTGAGGGAATATCAGTAGAGAGAGAGAGGTTGAGCTTTTGAACATGATTGTGCTGGGACAGTGGAAATCCTTGTTGGTCAGATACACTGACATTCACTTGTCCAGAGTTAATCTTACCAGGTCCTGCTAATACATGCACAGAAAAAACAAATGTAGATCATGTGACCGATTTGAGAAACAGATAAATATTAAATATTAAATATTGCCGAGTCCTGCCTTTCCACCTTTCCTCTTTTTAAAAATATATGTTTTTAGTCAAAACTGTTTTGCAAAACTATCATAAAACAGCATCAGTCACTAGGCAACATATTTGTAATCATTTAGTAAAGACTCTTAATGCTTTGAACATGTGGCTTGAGTAATTAAAGCAAATCAGTGTAATTCCTCCTAAACTGTGGAAAAATCATCTTATGACTTAATAATAGGGTCCACTGAAAAAGATACTGTGGCTTAGATATAAGGAAGCTACCTTGAATCAAGCTGAAGTTAAAGGTGATGAAGAGTCCAGCATGAGGGTTCATCTCAACAGCCCTCACTGTGAAGTTCACACTCCCTTTAGATGGTAAAGTGATATTGACCCTTGGTGAGGCGTCCATATCCTCTTTCTGTAGAGTGACATGTATGGCGGTGTCTGATGTAAGGTTAGCGATGGTGATCGGCAGACCCTCTGGTGTAGCAAACTCCATAGCTGCAAGTTTGGTAGAGATTGGTGGATCTGCAGCTGAGACAAATGGGTTTCCCTGAGTTTCCATAACCAGAAGAACCTGAAAGACATCTTCACTCTCTTTGCTTAGCTGTGAGCTTAGGGCTGGAGGGATTTGGAACTGACAGTGAGTGGAGGGCTCTGTGCACAACAAATTTGAAGTGGGGTCACCCCGTATGCCTGCTGCACTGATCTGAGGAGATTTCAGGAAAAGAGCTTCTTCGCCAGGCATCCGTGACCACATCAAGGACTGCATGAGCTCTCCTATCTGCTGAAAAGCTGATACTACAGTTTCTGAAGTATCTTGATGCTTGTAGTGGTAGTTTACACCTGAGGCGTCTTTTGACTTTTGAGCAGCAGTCATGGAGTTACCTGAAGAAAAAAAACAGCACTTTTAGAAACGGAAAAGCCCTCGTCAGCTTTACCCTGCAGGCTGAAGATGTGGACACTAAGAGGGTTGCAGGGAAGGATGAATATACAGTACATATACTGAAGACACCTTCCTTTTTTCATGCAATAATTTTCACATAAGTAAGTGTATGTGCACACTCTAATTATTGTATTCAGGTGTTTTAGACACACCCGTTGCTAACAGGTGTACAAATCAAGCACACAACCATACAATCTTCATAGACCAACACTGTCAGTACAATTTATTTTATTAAAGAGCTCAGTGATCTTTTCATAGGATCTTATAGACATTTCGTAAACTCTACATCATTACTTCACCATCACCGGCTCAAATTGTTGAAGGCAGCCTGGATTTATAGATTTCTGATCAACCAAATTCTGATCAACGGCATGCACCAGCAAAAATCAAGATTTATTAGACCAGACTTTTATGAGCCTGTGCCCACTATACCCTTAGATCCTGCTTTTGGCTGACATCCATATGGTCTTCTACAGTTGGAACCCACCAGCCATCCATGTTGTGCAATGCTTATCTGATCATCACTGTTGTAAAGAGTGGCTATTTGGTTACTGTGGTCTTCTTGCCAGTGATGTTTTCTTAAAGAGATGCTCCATGTTGTATTGGTGGGATTTCCAGCACTGACATAACACATTACATTTTGGTGTTACTGAGAACAAATCTACATAGGTGGTCAGTACAGCACAGAGGTGATATGAAATATGATTAATATACACACCAACCAAGAGGGTACTTTGTCTGAGCGCAAAGGGGCAAAGACCCAACAGCCCTGGGTAAAAACGAGATCTCTTCTTAAAAGTTGGTAGCACCATGTTCTCAAGCACCACAGTCTTTTCACATGAATTGTACTTACTTAGAACGGTGAGAATATTCCTTCCGGTGTCTACTGGGGTGACATCTCCTTGTTTAGTTTGCTCTCTGATCACTTTTATCATCTTGTGTGTGGCTTCCACAGCTCTACTCTGGCAGTCTACACATTGAAGCTCAGAAGGAACAGCCTATGAGAGAGTGCAAACAGGTTCTTTATCGTAAGGGTCAGAATAGGCAGTCCAGTTTTTGGGTGGGACAAATAATACTAACTGACTAAATAACATTTTCATTTTCAAGCTAATTACTGTACTGCTTGTTACTTATTACTCTTTACAGTTCACCATGTGACTGTCTTCATTACTATGGTTTAATAATTTATTTATTTTACACACACCACTGCAGGCAGTCAATATGTAGTGGTGACCTTGCACCCTTTATGCCACACAAGATGACTGTTAAGTACATGTTCTACAGGACACTGTTGACCCTTTGGTGTTAGGCCTTAACTGAAGTTGAAGCTAGCAGAGTAGAGGCCATTTTTTGATGCCTTGGGGGAACTGCTGTCTTTTTCAATGAGCATCATTAAAGCAGAGACATACAGTGGAGTGAGCCAAAGCAGAGCTGATCTGTGCTGCATCCTGGAGTGAGGACACTGAGAGAGAAGCCAGGGCCCGGGTCACATTGCCTCGCATCTGCACTCTGTCCTCAAAATCCTGCACACTCACGGCCTCCAACTGGGCAAAAGGAGAAAGGCAGTTAATAGTGTGGAGCGGTGGAGATATTTTTGTATTTATTTATTTATTTATTCATTTATTTAAGGTCACGACAGTAACCACATTGATGCATGTATAAAGTAACTTTTCCCCTCTTAGTTCTGTCATTCATTCCTATTAAAAGTGTCAATTACCAAACATTGTACCAGCCATATCCTAAATACAAGTACACAATTTCCTTATTAAGTATGTAACAATGCTGTATTGGATATTGTGACTAAGATGTTATATAGTGAAGTAGATTCAAGTTAACATTTCAAACTATGTGCTTTTATAATGTTGAGTGATCAAATGAACAACAGAAATAATAATGTATTAACATAAAGCTTTTTATCTGACCATTTTCTTATTTAGACTGAATTGAAAAATTTATCAAATCAAGACACCACAGTATCATATTAAACTAAATGTTGTGTATTGTTACACCTCTAATAATCATCTATTTTGGCAACTGCCCATCAAGCTAATATTTGATCTCTACTTCTTGAATATAAGTCCTTCTTAAAGGTCATTTTTATTCTAATATCTTTCCTAATGTCATACAGCTTTCTCAGTTCATAAGCAAGCCTCTACTGTTTGGTTTATCATCATGGATACATCTAAAACTTCTTCTAGATGTAGAAGCTTTTACAGCTTCACTCTAATTCGTTGAAACTGTTGAATCTGCAACAAAACTGCTTATATAATATTGAGATCATTTTTGATAACCAGGATTTCTGTTATTGATTTAATGTGAAGTCTCTCATGCCTCACCTGATTGAGCAGGCTGATTAAGGCAGCAGAGTACGGTATAACATCCTGAGGGTTGCCTTGCTGCAGTAAGGCAGAGAGTTCCAACTCAGCCTTTTTCTTCAGCCATGCTGTTGTAACTTGGTCATTCACTGGAAACACCACTGCTAGATTCCTGCTTAACAGAAAAACAGAACTGATCACAACAGTATCACCAATGTATGGAGTGTCTGAGGGCTCTAACACCAGCATTTAGCAACCCCTGTATTAATCTCTCTAGTAACATCTCATCTTGCATACCTTCTGAGAGCAGTGACTTTGGCTCCCATATCGTCCTCAACCTGCACCATTAAAGTAATGATGGAAGCATTGTCCCTCATTCTTACAATGCCCAGGGGTACCAGGGTACTAAATGTGCGTTGTGTGCCTCTGTACAGAGTAATCAAAGGACACTGTGGCCCAGGGTCTTCACACTGTGCCACCTGGAGAGAGTACATCATCTGAGCAGATTCTCTATCCTCATCCGCCCAACCTGTCAACAGAGAATAGACATCCAGGACTGCATTCAGCATATAGACACCTCACATCTCTTTATATATTCTATCTTCAAAATATATAAAAATAGAGGTTCTGAACTGTTAGTTAAGTGGAGCTAACGCAATGATATTTAATTTAAGCAATTTTGGATCATTTTAATGAAATATTCACACAGTTTAAAGGCCAGCTGGGGAAGTTAGGAGAGGAAAATTGGGTTATGTGATTTTAATATATTTAGCTTGGCATAAGATGATCAAATGTCCCCATTTTCCAAGGACAGGTCCTGTTTTCCTTTTTAGTCTTTGGTGGCTGGAGCTGTCCCCAGAAATGACCCCATTTTAACTGTAACTTTGAAACACACCGGGGAGTCTTAGGAAAGACCTGGCAGCAGAACAGAAGGGCAGACATGTCACGGTATGCTTAAACTTGAGCAGAAACTAGTAAGTGTCAAGTAAGACCACAACATTGCCACAAATGTCTTTTCAAGACACAAGGTAACCCAGGGATTAAAACAGGGATGGGTTTGCAGGACTTGAATTGTAATGGATTTGTATCAGTACTTGAATGTAGCTATCATACAATCTACTACTAGTGCATAATTCTCAGACTGGTGTACTGAGAAAGGCTCAGACTGATGCACTGACAAGGACTCAGCCTGATACACTGAGAACAACTCAGACTGATGTACTAGTAAAGACTCAGACTGATGCACTGACAACGACTCTGACTGATACACTGAGAACAACTCAGACTGTTACACTGACACCGACTCAGGCTGATGTACTGAGAATGACTCAGACTGATACACTGAGAAAGACTCAGACTGATACACTGACAAGGACTCAGACTGATACACTGAGAACAACTCAGACTGATGTACTAAGAAAGACTCAGACTGATACACCGACAAAGACTCAGACTGATACAGTGAGAAAGACCCAGACTGATGCACTGAGAACGACTCAGTTAATCCATTGAAAAAGTTGAATGTGATCTTATTCCTCTTATTATTGTGAGCCTGAAGCTTCCTTTTCTGACATTTCCAGTCCACCATGATGCAGCAGTCACAGGGGGCACTAGTGCCAGAATCTGACTACAGTGTTACTTGATGTGAAATGGAAATTAGAGTAAGATGCTGGAAAAACAAAGCACATTTCAACTCAGTCCTATTTCTACACCAAATCATGAAGAGAATGACAAGCTGCCAGCTGCAGTGTAGGACATGTAGAAAATGGTAATGCAGTTCAGAGTTTCTGCTCACAGTGGCTGGTGAACAGCACTGCCTTTGCTTTAAACTGCTAAACAAACGCTTGCTATTCAAATTCAGGCTCTTTTCTGCTTTTCATTCATGTCCTTCAAGCCAAAAACATGGTGTTGACAGTCAAGACTCAAGAGTTGACCCCAAGTTCCAGACGTGCTGGAACTCTTTTGGAGCACCATTGGGTTTCAGTTGGGAACAGCCAAAGCCACATACCAGAACTCAACGGCCTAATAATAATAGATACAGTTTCACCACTGACTTCATCTAATCATATTCCACTTACCTGAGCAGCTGAATGAGACTCTATCCTGCAGGAGCTGAACAGAATCTTCTGGGGAGAGTGTGCAGCTTCCGCCCTGAGGTGGGCTGCTGAGTTTTAAAGCAATGCTGGCTAATCCACATAGACCAGTATTTGGCATGGACACATTGAGAGTGAAGATGTATTTGGATCCAGCCATCAGTACATCAGGCCTAATTACAAGAACTGGAGCGCTGTCTCCAGTTGAGGTCGTAACTTCGTTGAGATGTAAAATGTCCCCTACTGTATTCTCTGCAGTCCACTTAAACTGTTGGATCGAAAATTGTAATATCAGAAAGGCACTCTGACCATGTGAACTCATCAATAAACATTATAACACATAGAAAAACACATTTATAATACCTTAACTGAGCCATTGCATAAAAAACAATGACCAACCAAAACGACTGGATGGCTGTGACTGACGTAGGAAGAGAAGAGCTGACTGCAGGACACACACTTCACAGCCACAGGAATCACTTCTGTTTCATAGATTTTCACCTGAGTGAGCATAACAGGCCAGTATTACATTAATACACAATAACTGCATGGTCATTTTCAAATTTCACATTACAAAGAATAGAAACAGTTTGTTACACTGTACTCACAGACTGCTCAGTGGAGACCGCTGGACGTCCATCTTTTTGAACT
Organism: Prochilodus magdalenae; assembly: GCA_024036415.1. Classification (NCBI taxonomy): domain Eukaryota; kingdom Metazoa; phylum Chordata; class Actinopteri; order Characiformes; family Prochilodontidae; genus Prochilodus; species Prochilodus magdalenae. The sequence goes on from JAMWET010001278.1 coordinate 750,051, forward strand.
GTCAGTGTGAACTGGTACACACTGCCTGGCTCTAGACTGTGCTTGGGGAGAATGAGGGAGCTGGTGTTGCACTGAATCACTTGATCAGGGAAAAAGGACTCTGAAGAACGAGACACCATAGAGTCCTGCTGCTGGAAACATTGTCAGAGAAGATTGTAGAATTTAAAAAACAGTTTGGAAAATGCTTACTCAGCCAGATACTATCCTCTGTCAAGAGCATAACCTTCAGTGAGAACATTGATGGCAGTATATGCATCAGAATTATTAGACAAAAATGATGGACAGCTGTTACTGAGGAACCGTATAATGCCAGATGCGTGCTATCCTGGTCATCTCGAGGACAACCTTGTTTTTATTTTACTCATGATCCTGAAACAGATTTAACTTTGTGAAACAACAAACTTAGAGCTCCATATTAAACAATTACGCAGCAGGTTTATACTGGGTCTAGGGCAAACAAAACTTTTTAAATATGTTTTAATATGATGTTTATTGAAACTATTATAGAAATGTTAAGATAAATGATCTACAATAATTAGTTAGCTTTTTTAATCTTAGCTGTGTACAGTCAACTTGATAAAGTCAGATTAAACAGGACTGTACAGTTCTCAAATGTATAAATAAATAAACCATTATTTATAAATACAGAAATATTAATGCACTCACACACAGGCAACTCTTTGTGCTGTTTCATTAAAGTTTAATTAAGATTAATTAAGTATAATAAGTGCAATTATTATATTTGTTTTAAACATACTAATATGTATTTTTAAGGATAACAATTCATATTGACCCAAACCGAATATAAGCAGTCAAAAAGCAAAGCACGTACCACTGTAAAATCCCACTGAAACTGTAAGCTGTCATCATGGGCTGCAGAATCGGGATCATAAGACTCAGTTCCATCCAGTATAAGGTCATTCTGGCTTGACCACATCCTGTGAGAGCCTCCTTTGATTATAGGGACCAGTGGACTGTACACTACAGAAATCTTGGTGGTTTGGTGATGGTGCAGGGGTGTTCCTTGAAACCTAGTAGAAAACTTCAGACAGTAGTCTCCCACTTCAAGTGTATGCTTTGGAAGAGAGAGGAATGGTGTTGCCACATCCACCGAACTGCTTAATAGCATCTTCTTCTCTATGCAGTTTGGATCACGGAAGATCTCCCAGAGATAGGTGGTCTTGTAAGTAACACAACCATTGAGTTCCACCCTTGCTTCAAAATAATTTGGCATGGCCTTTAGGATTTTGAACTGGTCTTGGATCAGGGTCACTCTGGGCTGTTTGCATTCAAGCTTTCTGACCACAACTGGCAGCTGTGTAGAGACTTGGCTGACGTTATTGAAAACAGTTACTTGGACCAGAAATCTGCCTTTAACCTTGTATTTGTGGTCTACCGTATTGGATTTTGTAACTTTGACTGCATCATCAAATGAGTCACCAAAGTCCCACCGGAACATAAGGTCACTGCCACTGTCAGCAAGGGCGAGAAATATAACAGGACAATCGATAAAAGGTCCGTCTGAGGAAACTACAAGCTTCGCTTCCTTCACTGGCCACTGAACAACTACTGTCTCTGTTATGGACTGCAAACAGAGGGTGGAACTACTTGCCTCTACTGTCACAGACAGGGAGCCATTACTAATTGGGGTATACAAGACATTTTGCCCAATTTCTTGTGATGAACTGAAACTGTTTAGCTTGAAGCGCCATTGGTAAATTACCTGTGATCCAGTAATAACTGATGCTTTAAACCTGAAAGGTTTCAAAGCTTCCAAGACAGTGGAGCAGCAGAAATGAAGCCCCTTAACTCTTTCTAGCACTTGTACAGCCACAGTTGCTGATAAAATACTAACATGATTACTGGCAATGGCTTTGACTGTGTGGTTCCCAACAGGAAGAGATGAGAGTGTAAAGTCTTTCAGTACCAGTAGGGAAGAATTCCTTCCTGTAACTTCCAGGAGGAAGGAAACACCACTTCCTTGAGAGATGATTGGCATGAAAGTGACTGCATCATTCTCACAAACGACAGCTTCACTGACTCTCAGGTTTAGACCTTGGATGGCATCCTCCACTGTTATTATGTGCGAGACACTTTGCCAACTAACGTCATTTGAGACGTTGAGTGTTACTCGATGATGCCCTACATCCATAAAGGAATAGCTAACTGTTTGATTATTACCTAATATGTTAACATTTCTTCCCTGCACGGCCACGGTCCAGTCCCAGTGTAGAACATTTCCATTTCTGGCAGATCCATGAAACTGCAAAAGGCTGTTTGGTGTAACAAAGAATGAATGTGTCTTTCCATCTACCTTAAAGTCAACTTCTGAAATATATTCCTGAACTGTGACTTGTTTAGTGGTGTCAACTGAGCCAAAAACATTGCCCACTGACACTCTTAGCTTAAAAATGCCAACAGCTTTGAATACATGAAGGACAAAAGGTACATCTGTGGTTAGAGGAGCCATGTCAGAGTCAAGAAACCAGATATACTGAAGGTCTGTCCCAGTCTTCACACTTACAGATATCTTCACTGGTTTTGCTTTGGCTATTACATGAACAGGTGTTGAAATATTTACACCTGAAACACACTCCACTGCTCTCAGAGTAACATCCTTATGCTCTACGCCAAGGACATTGGCAACTGTCAGACTGATAGATACATTACCAGAGCTGTTGGTCAGGAGCTTAAAGTGTTCACCATCACCAACTGTTCCATTAAATCCATCATGGTGAACAAGCCAATGATATGTCAAGTTAGAGCCATGTTTTACAAAGGCGGTCAAAGTGATGGTCTCCTTTGTGGGAAAGTATCGCATAGATTTTAGAACCTGGCCTGTAATTTGAACCCCCTGTATTCTCTCAACAACCTCAATTGAAGTTGAGGTTTCCAATTTACTGACACGGTTCTGTGCCATAAGTTTAATCTTAAAGTTCCCTGCTGTGGCAAACACAAATCTGTACTCCAGGGTTCCAAGTTTTGATGGAAAGATGGGATCCACTGTCCAATAAAATCTTATACCATCCACAACATTGCAAACAGCAGTGAACACTGCCTCTTGGCCTGCTTCCACATATGGCTGATTAGTATGGATTACTAGAGTGGATATAGGAACTTGCACATCCACATCAGTATCCATAAACTCTTGACTGACTGCATTAAAAACTGACGCAGTGACACGAAACTTCCCCGCTGAAGCGAAAGCATGTGACTGATTTTGGCCTTCCTTCTTTGGAGAGCCATCACCAAAGTCCCACTCAACAACTCCATTATCCTGATACGGTTTAGTCCAAAAGGAATAAGACTGATTGATGGCAAGTGCGTCAGAGATACCTTCATGTTGGATGGATAACTTTAATACAGGCCTTTGAACAAAAATAGTTGCTTTGGCTCTTTTGCTGCTGACTTGATTATGTGTGATCAGCATGATTTCATGCATGCCTTCCTTTGTAAAAACAAAGCAGTGATGTGTTTTTCCACTAACCGGAGAGTCGCTGGAGGAGCTGTCATACCACAGAAATTGGTAACGTGCACCACTGGGAAGTACCAAAGCTTCAAAACATACCTCTTTGCCAACTGCTACAGCACTTTGGACTGAATGAAGGCTCAAATCTGTGATTAAGGCCTCAACGCACACAGTGGCCTGGTAATGTGCAGATCCTGCTTGGCTGTAAACACTTAAGTCAATAAGATAATTCCCAGAGCCTGAGAAAGTGTGAGCTACTGCAGATGTTCCTGTCTTCACAGATAAGAGGGTACCATCTCCAAAACTCCAATGGAAAGTAAGCGAAGAAACATTCCCAGTGACCGCAGCCTGAAGATTTACTTCCTTTCCGCTCATTATGCAGTCTGATGGCTGGATTCCATTAATGGCCAGCTGATAGATTTCTACATCGATTGCCTGTCTCACGCTGCTCACTGCATTAGAAACTGTTACTTGAGCAGTGTAGTTTCCCACAGACTTGTAGATGTGAGAGATTGAACTTTTCGGGAGATCTTTAAACACTGCACCATCGCCAAGCTCAAAAGTCCATCTGAGACCGTTTCCTGTAGAAACTCGTCCATTAATTTCAGTGATGGAATTCAGCTCATTCGGCCCGTTATAACTGAGCCGCACACCTGAGATAGCTTCAACAACTTCCACAGCCATCCAGGCAATCATCAGCGACAGAGTGTTGTTGGAACACACAGAAACATTGTATATACCAGCTGTCTTAAAAACGTGGCTGATTTTGTTATGAGGTCCTTGAAGCTCCTGGGAGCCATCCCCTAAGTTCCATGTGTAAAGTATTCCATATGAGGATGGAAATGAAGAGGCTTCAAAGAGAATGCTTTGGTCGACTTTAGGGACAGCAGGCATTGAGGAGACTAGCACTCTCGTCAGTGGAGACCGCACTTTAATGGGCACATCTTTTTTAATGCGGTCATATTTATTTTCAGCTTGTATCCTTAGTGTATAGTCACCTCAAGAGAAACAGATGAAAAAAGACATTTTTTAATGTAAATAGATGAAGAACAAGGATTATATGGATAAAGAGATGCAACAGAAAATGCGACAAACTTTAGTAACACTGTACAATGAGCATTGACTACTAATATAAAGAAATGCTTCAGTTAACACGAAGTAATACATGAAGAATGGTTACAACGGTTACTAAACTTATGTTAAGTAATGTTCACATGTTATATTTGCATGTTAAGTTTATAGGTAACAGTTGTTACATTAGTTAACCATTGTTAATGTATTACTTCTTGCTAACTAAAGCCTTACTTCATGTTAGTTAGTCAATACTTAATGAAAAGTGCAACTCAAACTTCGGAGACTGTTTGACTGAAGTTTGGAGGTGCTGAAAAATATCCCTACAGATTTCTTTGGAAACAATTCTCAAGCATAAATTCTCAAAAGAAGGGTAGATACACTAAACATAACTTGCAAGTACTTGCATGTCACTGTAGGCTTTTACCTGGTGTGGTGTAGGTGTAAAGTACAGAGTCTTGAAGATAGATCTGTGTGGCGGTCTGATCCAGCGAAGTGTTCATCCTTTCTAATGGTGCAGAGAATGTATGGTTTACACAGGTATCACCAAAATCCCACCTGTGGAACATCAGAAATCACATCATCTGCATTAAAACTTTTAAAAACTTATACCACTGCACAAAGCTGAATTGTGAACGAGTGCTTACCTTACTGTGACCTCTATGGAGATGTCCACTTTAACACTTAGGGTGTAGATATTTGGTGTATTCACAGCAATGGCTTCCTCCTTGGAGAGTAATGTTAGGTCAGCTAATGGGGCCATTACATCAGCTGTGAGCTTGACTTCTAGGAACTGAGAGCTAACAGGATTTTTTGCTGTTACCTAACAGAGAGAAAATAACAGTGCCAGTTTGTATCTTCTCTGAAGCATTTGTTATATTAACCTCCTGAGACCCAGACTTTCTTGGTGTACAATTTTAATTTCTCCTAGCTATTTGTGATTAGTAGGACCTAACGAGTATAAAAACTAAACATTATCTTTATATATGAAGTTGTTTTGGCATAAAACAATGTCCTCCTATGAGGCCAAAGAGTCAACGTTATAAAAAGTGTCATCATGGTGCAGAGAAGCAGAAATGTAATCTCCTCATATGAGGACGCAGAGGTCTCAGGAGGTTAAAGTTGGGGTTAACCTTTCATGGTCCTTAACACTGCCGATGGGACTCCTAACTCTACAGTGTTTGCTTACCTTCAGCATATATTCTGCTTGCTTCTTGAATACTACATTATAAGTCTGTCCTGTGTAAGCAAACTGGACAAGGTTATCAGTAACCCAAGTGTACTTTACAGATGAGCCAGTGGCCACTGCTGCTGCGAACTCCTGTAGAGAAAGAAGAAAAGAGAGCCTAAAAAAGGGCCGGTTTGTGTTAGCCATCCTTTTGTCATTAAAGAGTGTCCTTCATTGGTCAGCTTGTGACTAGAGGGCCATTGTTGACTGGACAGTTTTGAATTATGGACTATTTTCAAACCAGGAGTGACACTGGGGTGTGCTACACTCATACCAGCACAACATCTATTAACATGTCACTATCAAATGAGTGTCACTGCTGTGCTATGACCACTAGCCAAATAATGGATACCATTGCCCTAGAGGTTGACAATGGTAGAGGATGACTGTTACATTGAGAGGCTATAGTCTGTATATAAGACAGTTGAACTAAACTAAATGAAAACTTTATGTAATTCTGCACACTAACAACTTTGGAAAGGCCCATTTATTGTACTTTCTATTATTTAAATTTTTGAACACAACAATTGCAGTTATGAGGTTTTATGTCTTTATACTTCTCCATTGCCCCTTATGCAAAAAGCAGTCCAGACTACAATGCTCCATGGATGGATACATGGATATAAGAGTGCCCAAAAGTCAGAAACAATGTTGAAAATCTGAGACGTATGTAAATTTGATCTGATCAACATTTTTGTCACGGTTAGTAAGTTCATGCTAGCTCCAGTGTAAACTGATCATTCTAATATATAACTCCATAATATAGTTCTGTAATTTGTAAAAAATATTGTTGCTGTTGGAAAACATATAATATCTCAGTTTTGTTGCTGCTTTTTTTTATCTAAATATTGTTTTAATTTTTTTATTTTAATTTCTAACAAATTGTGTGAATATCTGAAAGATTCTGATTTTTACTCAGGGCTATTATGCTTTTGTGACACAACAATCTGGTGAATTAAAAAAATGGGCCATTTTTCCAGCCGTGTTTATACATGTGAAATGAGAAGTGAACAATATATATTGAAACTTTAAGCGTTTACGCACTACATCAATCAGTAATTTCAAGTTTATTTCAGATATGGGCCATTTAATATTTAATAAGTGTAACACTTGGAAGTCCACTGTGTGAACAGCTCCGGGATATTCTCTGTTTGAAGGTTTTTAAACCTATGTAGAACTGAATACAGACATGAGTAGCAGTACCTGTGGTATGTCCACCAGAACTCTATAGAAGCCCTGTGGCTGTATACTCAGTCCGGTCACTGGAATATGAGCTTGTAGTTTTACACTCAGCATCTGGGAGTTGAGTGTATTTGAGGCAGTAATGTTAAGAGTTTGCTCCCCTTGGGCTGACAGCTTTATGTCAACATAGGAGAACCACACATCTGGGGTGTCCCTCTTACAAACTGCCTGTATTTCAGACATATCTGAGGGGCAAGACAGCTGGAAGGGGATTCCTGTCCTAAGCACTGGGGCTGACCATGTGCTTGTAGCGCCGTGTCCTGAAAGGATCTTGATGATTATTGTTATTTGGACATTTACTGGCAAATGTATTTGGTTTTCTTGGTCAAGTGCAGGATACAGAACATGGAGTCCTGAGACTGGGGTTTGTGGTTTGACCAAATGGGTGGTTGGTGTTGTGGCATCCATCCTTAGGTCACTCTGTGTGCTGCCAGGAACTGGTGGAACACCATAAAGATGAATAGGGTCTTCATAGATCAGCCGCAGATCACACAACATATTGTCCACCCACTGGCCTCCGTCTGTTGGGACAGACACACCAACCTCTACCCAGCCTCCTAACTCAGGTCCAGACAAGGAGAGGTAGCTTTGTTGCCAAGCAGAGTCAGAGCTGGTCACACAGTGAAGGAACTCTCCTGCTTTCCGACTGTGCTGCACTGCTATAATATCATCTGGATATACAGGGATGCCTTTTTCTTGAAGTGTTACCTGCGTGAATGAGAAAAACACCTGATGAGATTATTTATGGGAACATGAAAATATGTTACTGACCTAGACTACACTACCTGCTTGCACTCACGGGAGGTCTGATTTCACTGTTTTACATATTCTACTGAAATACGGATGAAAAATACTGTCAAAATTATGAAATAACACAAATGGGATTATGAGGTGACCAGATATTAAAAGGATCTATCAAGAACATTAAAACTACCAGAAGGAAAACATGTTCTTAACACTGAATAGAAGTCAATAACCAATATTTTCTTCTAAGCATTTCTTTTGTAATTCTATTTTATGATTCTTGTACTGTCTTGCGCATTGCACTTTCTGCAGTCTGTCCTGTACTGTATTGTTTTTTTTCTCGTTTTGTTCCATGTGGCGCCCTTGTTCTGGAAAAACGTAACTTCATTTCACTGTGAACTTGTACAGAGCTGAATTGACAATAAAAGCCACTTGACTTGACTTATTCTACTTTTCACTTCATCATAAAACTGTAACACATTGTAAATATGAGAAGGCAAATTTCATGAAACAAAAACAAAAACTGTGATAGGGATTATATTCTGAATGTTGAGAAGTAATTCGGAGTGGTTTGCTGTAGAGAAACTTACTGAAGTGGATGTCTTTAAAGTTTCAGTGTTAGGAACCAGGGGTTCTGATCAGGGGTTCCGATCTAGACTCTAACAGTACTAAAGCAGATTTTAAATGAGCTTTAATGTAAAATCAAATGTGAAATGTATGTGTTTACTATTCACCCTGTAGTGGACAGGCTCAGAGGCTGGGGGGATTTTCAAGGACAAGTCTGCCATCATATGGTAGAAAGGAGGCACTGCAGGGTAGCGAGGGGGCAGGGGAAAGACCAGTCCTGCAGCAGAGGAGTGATAAGGGCTGCATGGGCTGGTAACTGGCAGACAACTTTCCAGCAGGTGGCACCAATAAAGTCCACTGATACAAGCACCGGTGGTGTTGCACATAGGCTCAACTGAGCAGCAGCTGAAGGGGTTTAGCAGAGAACTACAACCTAAAAGAAAAAAGAAAGGGAGAGAGAAAGAGAGAGAGATTTTATATCCGCATGTCACTTTAAACATTTCCTAAGCTCTCCTCAAGGAAGTCCAGTATGTACAGTTACCATTCGATACCTGCTTTAGCTAATCTGTCCTTCATTAAATGGCATCAGGTGCTGCTGCTGGAATTGAACAGATTTCTCTGGAGTTTACAGAGAACTGGCATTCTTGTGCTTGTGACCTTCTAACCAAAGTATTAACAACTTTTTTTAAAAACAAACAAACAAAAACAAACTTACAAATTAGGGGAGCGTGGCTCACAAAAAAGCTTTAACATGGTTTAACATGCTATTGGTCATCTCATATCCATTCAACAATATCAACTATGATTTCTTTAAATTTGACAACAATTTACTGATTTCTTGAGATTCATCATGATGTATGCCTTTTTTTCAGTTACTGGACTGTATGAATTCACACCTAAACTAAGCAGTCACTAGATGTTTCCTAGATGCACCTACTTCTATTACCAGATCTTCTCATCATACAGGAGCACTTTATAGTTTTACAGTTACATACTGTAGCCCATGTGGGTTCTCTCATTGCTTGGTTAGCCACCTTTCATCCTGTTTTTCAAAGCCCAAGACCTTCACAGAAACACCAGAGAGCAGGTATCATTCTCAGCACTGCACTGAACTGGTGTGAGTGGATCAAACACATCAGTGCTGCTGGAGTGTTTAAAGACCTCAGTGTCACTGCTGGACTGAGATCAGTCCACCATCCTGAACTCCACATGTGGGATATCTCCTTAGTCACAAAGTGTTAACTCCACAGTCACTGTGCTTTCAAACGAATAGTTCATAAATGCTAGAAAAATGTCATATTTCAGTTTGTAGCAGGTTGCTTGTATAAAATCATGTACCTTGCTCAAATACTTTCAAAAGAATAGCATTACTACTACTGTATGTGTGAGAAAGTCTGGGTTGTATACATGGATAGGGTAGTAAAGGCTGATGTTAAAAAAACGGCAGTCCACGGCCCAGATTCCTTGCCCCAACACAGCTAATTCACCTCAGGAGGGGTTTGAAAATCAGCTGGTGGACCACTGAGCTGGATCAGCAGGAGTGAAAAAGTGGTTTTAGAACATTATGAAAGCAGTACATGTATTGTATTGATCTAGATCTTACCTGGAGGCACTAGATGATGGGTTGGGCTGCAGTAGGGCCGTAATATCTGAACTTTCACCATGGTGAGCACTTGACTGGGCTGAGATACCAAATCTAAAGAGATCACTTGGCCTCCATGACTAAACCAGAGTCCTGGAAATAACATCATCTGTCCATAAAGAGGGGAATTATGCAATGTCACCAACGAGCTACATTCTAATACAAGCAATCAGTTTTGTAAGACAGAATCATAACTATACATTTAGTACAACTGAATGGCTGTGAAGCAGTGAAACTGTGTTCTCAGGAGTGAAGGATCTCCATCAAACACCTTTGTGATAAGCTGATGTGGTGTAATCCAGAAATAATCACCCAGCATCAGCACCAGATCTCACTCTTGTGAATAAAGTGCTAAATGCAATCAGATCCTATATAGCACTCATAGTCTAAAGACTCCCAAAGTCTAGCATAAAGCCTCCTCAGAAGAGTGGAAGCCTTTACTACAGCAAAGGATAGATCCACCCCTATTAATACCCCTGTCTACCAGTTTTTGGACATATTGTGCACATTATTAAATTCTATTCATTAAGTAATGTCACAGTGTGCTCAGTCCGGGTACACTGACACTACGTATACCTACCTCCACTCTCTGTTGTCCGAGGTCTGGTGGCAAGGGTAGTGCCTGTAAGCGGCTCTGTGTGTATGTGCCTGACATTAGTGGCACTCCTATCACGTAGCTGTCCAGTGATGGTAAAGACACTTGAGGGAAAGGAGAGCAGTTTGGTGCTTTTAGTCAGTGTTGGTATTTTAGTCTCTTTATAATAATAATTATCTCTCTGCAACTAAATGTGTACTAATGTTGATGTAACTGGTGTACATGAATACACAGTACTCAAAACTAAAGCAGCTCTTCTGTTTAATGTGCCACTGGGGAAAATCTGTACAAAGTACTACTGATAATGATAATAATGTTATTAATATCAATAATAATCAGGAGTGGAAAGAGTCCTGAAAATCCCAATAAAAAAGCACTGTCACTGCAGTAACGTTAGTTCATTTTTGGACACTCTGAAAATATATCTGTCTCAGGTGAGGTAATGTTGGTTTTGATTGTGTATGGTAAGCGCATAATAACAGAATCTGACATCAGACATTAAACTTGCTTATAGTCATTTACCTGCAGTTTTTTTCATTGGTTTCACTCTATTGATAATTAAAAATTTAAAAGTACTTCAATGCAACACGAGTAGAAGTAAAAGTGCCACGATTAAATCCCACTAGGAAAAACATGGTCTACATGAAATAACAGCACGATTATAAGCAGCATGAGAAAAAGAGCCCTGATATGTCATATGCTTAAACGTCTAGTTCAAAGCATCATGAATGAAAGTAAAGTGCAAATCTGCACAACAATAAAACTCCTTGTAGTACCTGATATCTCTTTACCACAGATAAAGTGATGTTCTTGGTTGCATGGGCTGTTGCTCCATTGCCCCAAACCCAAAGTCATCTGAGAACAAGTTCCTTTCTCTCCATCTCCATGCTGGTGCTGACCAATAGTGATTCTGGTGCTGATACTATTTCTCAGCCAAACCAAAACAGGTGCTTCTCTGTAACCAGTGAGTATGCACACAGATATATCAGCACAACCAGGTTAATGGCTTAAGGACTACTGTGAGCTATTTTCCTGTGTACTGAATGGAGAATATCCACCACCGACGTCTGTCTTAGCTCAAGAATAAGTTTACTTCAGGTTATAATAGATAATTCATAAGAAAAAAAGATGAGTGCCTTACAACCGAAATGAGTTGTCTATGAAGTTTTGAACGCTTGGCTTATCCACCATGGCAATATCACCTCCTTTCATTCTCTGACAAACAGCTCTTGCCTCCAGCCACGTTGATGCAGTAGCTGACATCCAGTAGCAGTGTAAACTCTCTCTGTCAATCTGGGACCTTTTTGGACAAGAATCTTCATCTGGTGGGTGATAGATTTTAACTACAGTGAAAAATTCCTCACAAGGTGAACACAAAAACAAACGACTATCTTTTTACATGATTGTTTTTTTTATAGTTTGAGTTCAGCACTCATCCTTAACACTGAACATTTCTTGATGACTGGACTAACAAAAAAGCCTCAGAACTGCTTGGAATAAACCTCATTACTTTAATTTATATTGAAAGTGAAGGATGTTTTTTTTGCCCTTTTCTGTAAAGGTAACATTTTGGAGATACTGAAGTTTTTCTCTGGACAGTAATTATACAACAGTAGAAATATTGGGCTCCATTTCCAAAACATAGCTGCATCCTCTGGGAGAAAAGAAGTTAAAACATCTCACCGCTGAGGCCTGTGACGGCACCAATGATCCAGAAAAGAAGCAGATGCACAAGAGTCGCCATTTCATTGGTGTCTATTGTAGAGCATCCTCACGAATGTTGATGAACCATACTACAGTACTCTCAACAGTGAGATCCATGTTTGTATCCCATCCCTAAAGGTCAGTGCCTTACAAATGAGTTGTCATGAAATTCTGAACACTTGACTTATCCAGCTCCTGTTCTCAGGTCTCCTTTTCCTTAGCACTCTTGGTCAGCGTCTTCCATCGTACAGCATTCACTTGGTTGTTCACCATCCCCTCTTAAAAAAGTCCCTTCATTCTCTCCGGTCTCTGCCCTTTCTCTTTCTTTCTTGTCCTCTTCTTGCTCAGTGACTTATTAGCATTGTGTTCAGCATAGCGTTGCCCCTCACCCCCTTTTAAAGTATTTGGATGACTTTTGGTTTGTCTCACAGCAACAGGCCTATGAGTGCAGAGGACAGAGGAGTCCTCATTAGCATGCTGTAAAATCTCTCCCTGGTGAATAGGCAGTTAAAGCCCACGTTAAGCCCCTCTCCTCCACCATTATACATAAAAGACAGAAAAGACTGGAGGATTTTAGAGCAGCACATCATTTGCTGTGAAAAGGCAACGTGACCAGGTGTTCATACGGCAGTCCAAAAGATTTTAGCTTGTGATTTGGGAGGAAATCTCATTGCTATTTGGATCAGAAGCCAATTTGTGTAAATTTTACATGAAGCCCCCAAAACACCATAGCGCTTCAAACTCGAACTGCTTCAAACATAGAAAAATACAGGACAGGTGCAATGCTTGTTGCTAGGCAACAGCTTAGCCGGAGTACCTGTTGACAGTTGCGTGGTGTAGTCATTTATTCAACAACCGGTATGCTCTTGGCACCCGTTCAGATCTATTATAGGCAAATCACACTGGAGTTACCACCTGGGTTGAAAACTACACTGGGGCCTGTAGTACTGGGGTGCCATATGGTGACCTGCCCACTCTTTCCTGGAGCCCCTCATACCGATACTGAGTCAGATGTGTAATTATCCAATTTACTAACCATCTCACCCATTAGCTTCCATCTACACTACAGCCTCAATGTCAAAGCTTTCAAATGCCACCTTCATAACCTGCGAAATTATCTATTTATTATTTATGCCTTTAAATGTTAACCAGCCCGCTGTAAACACTGAAGGCCAATGTTAGATGGTAGTGGGTGGAGTGGCATATGGAGTGGAATAACAATAACATGTAAACAAGCAAATTACATTGTCATTGGAGATTTTATTAAAAGTTATTTTCATATGAAGGTCTGGGGCCACTAAAACCCTACACATGGCAGTGGCCAGTCATGAACATTTTTGTGGTGGCCAATGAGAACCTTTCCGCAAGCCTTCATTTCAGATTGTTATTTGCACCATTTAAAGACCACAAGCCTTAAACGCTGTACTATACGTGCTGTTCCTAAAGGAACACGTTCAAATCCGATCACAAAAACGTGTGGATTATATGGTGAAAGGAGCTCAACAGCTTTTATAGCAATAGACTCCACAAGGCTGCAACTTCTAAGAAATAGCTCCATAAATCTTGAGGAGCTTTTTGAGCAACTTTGCTCTCCGCAGCTCTGATAAAAGAGAATTCATTAATCTGCAATGTCCTCAAGAAAACCCGCATGCTTGGCCTTGTTTCTGTTGGTTGATCTTATTACACCATCAGAGGCTTCACATGCGTCCAGGGCTCTCATTAGCTCGAATTTGTGCAACGTGCATTTAAGGGGAAAGGAGAAAATACCAGTGAATGCAGAAGCTGAGAAACAAATCTCCATGGTGATGAGGCACAATTAAACAGCCTGCTCTTCCTCCTCCTCCTCTCTGTCGCCATTCTTCTTCGGCCAAAGAGGACAGAGTCAATAGCAATGACGCACTGATGCGCAAACAGTGCAAAGCAGCCTGTTGAAAGACAAAAAGGTCAATTTGTTACCATACTGGAGGCTTACTCCAGTCCTGTGATTTCTTAAACCCATCAGTAGTACTTTGTGATAATCACATTGTGATTATTTAGGCCTAACTTTGATAGTGATTAAAACTGTGGGACATGATCGTGATAGTGTATTACCAATTATGCTATACAGATCATTGGAAGTTCACCGAAGGGGAACTGCAACATTTTTTACACTAATATGGTGAAAACTTTTGGCTTTTGGAGAGGAAAACTGAACTTCTGCATTTCTTTATTTCAGTTTTCTGTTTTTTCCTTAGCTAAACCCTTTTAATCATAATGGATGTTTTCATATTTTGATTCACATTTATTACCAACCACAAATCGGAAAGTTTTGTGAAAAAACTAAGTAAAAACAACAGTTACAGTTTTTACTTAGACAGTATAAACCTGAGATATATTGGATATTATCAATAATATTCAAATGAAGGTATTATGTATGTTTTGTCTGGTCAACTTCATTTAATTTGTTAATATACATCCATCCCTGTATTTCAGGCCCACAGCACATTCATAAAAGAGTTGTGATGAGGTAAAAAAAAACTAAATGATGTGATTCCAAACAGATGATGTCAGCATTATTTGGTACAAAAGCAGTACCCATGAAAGGCTGAGTTTTTGAGGAGCACAGCTGGGCAGGGTCCAGTTCGTCAACAAATGCATCAGAAGGTGATTGAAATGTGTGTAATAGCATTTTTAAAAAATGTTTGTCAAAGAAAGATCGGAAGGGCTTTGCATATTTCTCCCTCCTCTTACACCATCATACCATTAAACGATTTAAGGAATTAGGAGGAATTTCAGTGCCTAAAGGAAGTAAGCCTAGACGACACTACATCAAACATGTACTGTGGTCAGACATATCAGGCCGAAAGACGGAAAGTACCAGCATTAATGCCAAAAAGTACATTGAGATCCTAGAGCAAAATATGCCACCTCTACCATATGCAACCCTTTCCAGGGATGTCCATTCAATTTTTAAGGCCATTTAAAACCACATGCTGGACACATTACAAAGACATGGCTGTGAAAGAGGACGATTCGGGTAATGGACTGGCATTACTGTTCAGATTACAAATATCTGAGAAAGAAGAGAAATTCTAAATCAGTGTGGAAACACCCCCTGGTTATGCTTTAATACCTTTTAGGGACTCCATTATTTTATATACAGGGCATCAAGCGAGAGCATACCATGCTGACAGCTGACAGCATATGATTTTCGCACAATATGTTACTTATACTATATAACATTTGATAATTAACTGAGAACCCCCATGTATTTAACACCCCTTTCTAAATACATTTAAGCTCATCAAATGTTTTTCATATCACATATTGCTTGTTATAGTCTATTAATTATAAAGGCTTTGGAACACTAGTTTCTGAATTAAATGAATAAATCATCGTATTAGTCTAAAGTGTGGCAGGCATACAATTTGTCATGGTCTTTGAAATAGCACTCAAATACACTAATTCATCTTCTCCACGATCATAATCACCAGATAATTATTACTTTCCTGAAATGGGAACGCAAATGTTCAATAGTCAATTTATTATTTTCAACAAAGGTATTTAACAGTGTGTAAAGTTTCAAAACATACTGCTCTCCTTCCATCCATATTTGGAAACTTGGCTACACACTCAAGACTGTGTTTAGGTGTATTTTAACAGATATACATATTTGTCTATTCAGCCCACAGCAGTTTGGCCCAGTCGATTCATTCCGAAGTTATAATGAGTGTTTCAGCCTGGGCTGCTCTTTGAAAGAGACACAACACAATGCAGCCAATCAGAACATCATAATTAACCCATGTCAGTATTTATTGGTGCAATAACACAAACAACCTATTCAATGCTGAGGGATAAAGAGGATGTTGTAAGTAGACCTCCACAGAAAAGGTGGATATGGAGCCTTTGATAAATCCTAAAGAGATTTTTGGTTGGAATTAATCTTGTAAACATTGCAACCATTTCACAGATGATTTTGTACAAGGTCTGAGTTTATTCACAGGAGTGAAAAAAGTACTTGCTGTTTCATCAGAGGTTAGGTATTAAATATCCATCAAAGCACTTCTGAAAGTCCACAACACATTCATACAGAGTTCAAGGGAGCTGTGCAGTCAAACCATGTCTACTAGTTTGAAATTATTTTCCTGCTTTGTGGGAACGATGTTGATGAAGGACTTGTAGAGAACAGCTCCTTTTGGTAGTTTTGGGATCACATTCCTGGCTTCAGGACTGCGTGGGCGAGGAACATACACCTCCTTGGTGAACCTGACAGTGCCGTCCTCCAGTGCATACAGTGTGTTGTTTGTTCCAATGCCAACCTATAAGAAAAACAGATATTAAGGAAAAGAAAACAAAACCCAATGTGGGGATGGGGGGTGGTGGGTTCTGTGGTGCTTTCACTCGTCAGGACCATTTATATAAAATACAAACTCTGCAGTAACTGTTTGAAAGTCTGTGGAACATGGAGGTGTTTAAGTCTAATATGTTTAACCTAAAATAAATACTTCATGGAATATATCAGTTCCAATAAATACATGGTCAAATGATCAAAAGCAACAAATACTTAATTAAACAGTGATTTATTTTCTTTTTCTTACATGAGCTCCTGGATGCCAGCGCAATTGCCGCTGTGTTGCCAGGATGTTGCCAGCATGAACAGAGTCTCCTTGAAAAACACACAAAAATAAGATTAGAGTATAATATGAGAGGGGAAGTAAGACTAAGTTGGTGTGTCTTTCTGTGTTTACCTGTTGACACTGAAAGAAAAAAAAAAAGGCGTTTGCATGATTTTGTTTTTTATAATAATAATAATAATAATGTAATAATCCCAGACTTCAACAATAAGATGTTCAGCAACTTTAGGGAAACCTGAACTCTTGTTGATCTGCTAAAACCAACATCGAGTTTGCTGTTGACCATCGACCATCATGTAAATACAACAATACAACAGTACAATACAGAGAACTGCATAGAATTTACTGTCTACTAAGGCTGTATATTGGAAAATAACCTGGTGATATGTATCATTATACAGGGGTTATGATTCAACATATTGTAATATATTGCAATACTGTTACAAGGCATTATAAGGCAATTTGTAACGTCTAATTTTAGGTAAACTGTGAATAGCACACAAAAAAAACAGCAATATTTGATAGTAAACTATGGAATAAAAATCTATTACTGCGTTTTTGTGAACTGACATGGTAACAAAACATAATATTACGTTATTTTATATATATATATTTTTTATTTTCTTACTACATACTTACATATCTCATAGCAGTCCAAAATTAGTTGTGGTGTTAGTAGTGGTGATTGATAAACCTAAAAAATAAAGAGCGTCAAAAAACATTAAACATTACCATCTTGTTTCTTGAATCCATATCTGCGGCCAGGACTTTTACCTCCCAGGTTTTTACTGCTCCCTCCAGACTTCTTAGAGGCAAATCTTGTAGACACCAGCACTGCTGGCGTTTGACATGATGTGAGAATACCTACAGGACAAGAAAATATTCTTTTTGAAGAGATCTAGAGTTGCCACCTTTCAGAAATGAAAATAAGGGACGCCCCACCATGGCTCTTCTGGGCCATGACCACCACAGACCCGACTCCCGCAGCAGTGGCATGTGGGGGTGGATTTTGATAATTATTGTTGGATTTAGCGTTCATGTGTGTGTGTGACAGACGTGTGCATTGGACATCTACGGAACAACGGAACAAATCGCGTCCCCGTATTGGTTTAATATGGGACGCAACATTTAATTGCCAAACAAAGGACGATTCCGTTTTTTACGGGACGGGTGGCAACTCTAAAGAGATCTATCAGTTTTTCTACTTGTACCGTGTATATGTCACAAATAAAACTTGATCTGATTTTCATGAAATCACTCACTAGCTGTTTGCTATGTGTAAGATCAGCACAGACGCAGAGAAGAGCACGGACATATTAAAGCATTATTGCATTCCAGTTTTGGAAACCTCCTGTCGCGAACAGATTACACTATTCCCTGTCCCAGGACACCTGTTCTCGGCTTTAGTAGGTTAACTGAATCAGCGTGTCCATAGACGGAATAGTGTGAACTTCACAGAAGATTGGCGCTGAGAACTACTGATGTAACCATCTCAATAAAATAAGCTACACAGACTAAAGTGAATTAAACGAGGTGACGACAAAACCCAAAGCCTTCCGGCTAAATGATATCTGCTCTTTAATACGATCACATCCCAGTTTCCTGCTTTATCGGGTGATAAGTGAGTGTCGTGCTCCAGCTTCAGCATCACTAATGTGAAAGGGAGCACGTTCACCCCATAAGAATATCGACTATTTTCACTCAACTAATGCCTTGTTAACAATATCCGCTTTACTACATGCACCACGTCTTCTTTGTTGTTATTGCAGATAACAGAAATAACTAGTTTAATAGAAACACTTACCAGCTCTCGGTCGTAACAACAAGGACACGAGCGCCGCCATATTGAAGTACGTGATGTTGATGACGCTGTTCAAGATCCCGCGAGATTTCAACAGGCCCCGCCCAGAGATTTACTTTTTTTTTATTTAATAGTAATTTGTGCAATGAATGTATATGTTCATTTGAAAACCACATATAAAGCAGATATTGAACATATTTTGATGTCTTATTGTCTATAGCGAATATACACATAATACATATGTGGTTTAGAAGTAATACAAAAGTTACTTAATGACTAATTATTATAAGAAACTGCTAAAAATATATATTATTTTATTCATATTTAAACATACGAATGTTTGCAGATGGTTAGAACAGCCACGCTCAGTGATTGTAATGTTGTCTTCTTTGCCTATAGGTGGCAGCACTCCACTTTAACTCTGTTTTGAAGTTCTGAAAGAAGAAGAAGAAGAAGACGAAGACGAAACCCGCGAGATGTGAAGTTTTGTGTCGCGAGTCGGTGGAGTTTTAGATGGTGCAAGGAAGAACAATTTTAATCAAAACATTTTTACATTTTTTTTTCGTTGGGATATTTTTTTCCTTCTGACCGTGTCTGAGAGGTTCGCCCTTCTATATTCTATGTTGTTTCTCAGAGAGAGAGAGAGAGAGAGAGAGAGAGAGAGAGAGAGAGAGAGAGAGAGAGAGAGAGAGAGAGAGAGAGAGATAGATTATTATTGTGCTTGTGATGATACATTATACATTATGGAGACTAACCTAGAAAATCAGCTCATTACATCTGTAGGTATATGTAGGTGCAGCCGTCACCGCCCTGCTGCAAGTGAGAGTTAGACTGAGCTCTGTCAACTCCATCAGAGTGATGTTCCTCGAAACCTTAGAGCAGGACAGCAGAGTATAAACACGAAGCCCAGCAGGAGAGAAGAGTGACTTATTGTTTGCACTTCTTTATAAATGTTTTTTTATTTTATTTTATTTTTTAGGTTTGATGTTTGATTCTGAGGCCGAAGTTAGATTTGATTTTTAGGTATTCTAAATTTACATTTACTAAAGCTCGAATTACACATCACACAGACTGGACTAAATGATAGTACTGCACTCATGTCGTCACTAGCAGTTAATTGTTTAAAAAGGTATTTGGATATGTGCACAAGTTGTTCTGATATTTAGGTTAGGTTGGGCTTGTGTCCTAAAATGTCTGCATTTTATTGAATTGTTTAATCCATGTTGTCATCGACAGTCCTGTTTTACTGGACTTTTAGGATCAGGCTTTAGCTCAAACTGATACAGCAGAACCCACGGGTTGGTGGTTGACCAGTCAGATTCTAGCAGAACCCAATAATAAATCATTATTATTATTATTATTAGAAAATGTCCACCACAGAGCATGAATTATTTGGTTGGAGGATCATTCTCAGCACTGCAGTGACACTGACGTGGTGTGTTAGTGTGTGCTGTGCTGATGTGAGTGAATCAGACACAGCAGTGCTGTTGGAGTGTCTGAACATCTCAGTGTCAGTTCTGGACTGTGAATAGAAAAACTATCCAGCCTTGTGAACAGTGTCCTGTGAACACTGATGAAGGACTATAGGATGACCAACTATGCAGCGACAGATTGAGAACATATGACAGTCTCTGACTTTACATTTACAAGGTGGACCAATGTAGGAATGTCTAAGAGAAAGCACATTGTGTGGACACTCAAAAATGAACCTAGTGAAAGAGATCAAATCAGATGAACTTCAGTCTGTTATAGTAGAACTGCAGAGTACACCTATATGGTATGTGGCGCTAATAAAATGGATAATGAGTGTAGAAACAAACAAATGTACTTAATGTGGCCAGTCTGTGTAAATATACAATGACCAATAGCATATATTTACATGCAGACAAAGACTATGTTACTAGGGTCATATTTCAAAGCTGATATCAAAACAATTTTTTTTAACAAACTGCATTTTTTTAAACATACTGCACAAAATCCTATTAAACAAGGCTTGTTAGGCTCTCTTTACAATGGAACATGCAGTAGGCCGGTGTTCTTTAGGTACTGATATTCACAACATGCTCAGAAATACGTATTGTGTATTGTGACAACAAATATCATGACAGAGCTAAAACGGACAGAATTTGCTAGTAGGAATACATTTCAAAAACATCAAAATCTATGAATACAGTGATTATTAGTCAACATTTCTCTCATGCATGCTGTTGGTCAGTGATCTTGACGTACTGATTTATTATCCAAGCAAAACTGGTCAAAGTTTCAGCATTATATAAATGCTTATGTTTCAGCAGATATGTACTGTAAAATATTGCATATGAATATATCCCTGTATCCCTAAAAAAAGCCTGAGCAGTTGAGCATTAGGGGTGTAGGAAATTATCAAAACGTTATCCATACACTTGATTTTGTTCTCAGTATTATGTTCTCTATAGATTTTTCAAAAAAATGGTGTAGATTTTTAATTCATACTTTACGTGTAAAGGCTTGTGGCAGACATTGGTTCATTTTATGTTGTGTTCAGTCATATTATGTTGTGACCACCTTAGCTATCAGACTCATTCACTCCATTGTAGATAAGTAGCATAAGTGTGCCCTGCTAACATTAGCATTATCACACATATGCGTGGTGGTTTTTTTTTTGTTTTTTTAATTTATTTTTTATAAATACTAAGACATTTTTCCTAAAAATGTCCTGCTTACAGTCTTACAGTATATTGAATTGTAACCTCTATTTGATAATATGTATCGTATCGCCAGGTTCTTGCACATACTTGGCCCTCTTGAGAGAGTGGATAAGATACGCCACAAGAGCTGACAAATAAGACCTTGTGAAGAGTCTGTTTTAAATGTATACTTCAACTTAGATACTCAGTTGAACAATAATGTTTTGGCACTTCATTGAAATCATCACACCCTTTTTAGCTTTAATGTCATCATGATACTGGAATGCAAATATCTATGTAGATATGGATAGAGAGTTATATCATTTTTTCCCCTCTGTTTACAGGAAAGGAAACCAATGACGCTTGGATGATGGGTAGCAGCAGCAGAGCAGGGTTCCAGATCAGTGGTAGTGACTCCAGTGACTCGGAGGAGCTGCCTGTAATTGATTTCTCACAGCGTAAAAACACGCAGGAAAAAACAAAACATGAACTGGTGGTTTTGGACGGGTCTGACTCTGAGATGGGTCACCCGGTCTCATCGTGTGCACGTCTCACGGTGACTGGAGCTGCTGGATGTAATGTTCTTATGGTCAGCAGTGAGAGTGAGGAGGAGGAGGCTTTTGTTCCTCTTGCTGTAAGACTTAAACAGAAACAGGCGGGCACGGCTTCAAGCACAGGTGTGCGTGAGAGTCAGACGTCATCTGCTCATCATAATTCAGACTTATTGGATAAGCAGTCACCTGCCCTGACCACCCATCATATCACTGTTGTTCAACCAGAAGATTATCCTGGGAAATATTCAGATAACATTAGTCATCAGAGCAGTGATTATGACGCAGCATGTGTTGCAAAGGGCTCCCTGTCAAGAGGGGAAAATCTGCGAAAGGGCAAGCGGACCCCTGTGGAAATCGAGGCAGCCAAAGAGGAAGCCCTGAGGAGGAGAGCAGAGCGAGAGACGCAGCAGGGAGAGCGAGAGAAGCTGAGAGCAGAGAAGAAAGCGCTGACGGATGCTGTTAAGGCCATGAGACCAGAGGAGTGCCTCAAACACATGGTGGTGACAGTAGATCCAGGTAGGTGGCAGTGTTGCTCCAGCATTTATCTGCTCTGAGTCTGTAAAGCCTCTGTGCTCTTTGATACTTGTGTTGATTTTTTAAAAAGCACTGGCACGAAGTATTAACCTGTATTTGCTGAATGGATTACTATTGATTAACTGTCTCCCTGTGTAGGCCTGCTGCAGCTAGAGGGTGGCGGAGCTCTCCTGACTTCCCTGCATGCTATGGGCTGCAGCTGTGCCATTGAAAAACAGCCTCTCCCCCGCAGTGTCTCTTGGGTCAGACGTACGCCCTGCCTTCAGGCTAGTCATCAGCGCACTTACACAGACACCGTCATTTTGGCTTTGTCCTTTTGCTTCTGTTCTGCCATACACTACCACAGTCTTCATGATGTCAATATATTTAATGAAGGAAGTATGTAATTGTCAGGCTAGGACAGATATGATATTTTAGACTGCACTACAGATGACCAGTATAATGTTGTCATTATCAGGATATTGTTATACGTCTCAATAGATTTTTTTAAGTATATGAGGGGTATCGTCAGTAGTATGAGACCACTGAACAAATGCAGTGTTAGAACGATTGTAGAGGGTGGTAACAATCTATAATGTTCTCGTTATGTTCTTTAGAAAATATTGGAAACTCTAAATGAGAATATGCCACATATTCGTACATGTATATCAATATTTCTCGACGTTCATTCGTTTTTACATAATCTGTTTTAAATGTAGCCCTATTGTTTTGTTTTTTGTTCATTTCAATTTTATAACAAACCACAGACCAAATATCCAACTTTAACACATATAATGCAATTAAAAATGTCTCTAATTATGTGGTGTTAATATTTTGCAAATCTGGCAAATTCTTTTCACCGATAATTCAAATCATATAATCAATAACAAATCATTATTTGTTGGAGATTAATTGTTAACTGACACACAACCTTTTAAAATCCATCACAGCACTGCGGTTTATATAAACATCATTATTGTAAAAGGGCTAGCTTGAAGTTCATAATGCACAGTTTAAACAATAGTCAACATAGGATTGGAGTGAGGTGGAGTCGAGAATAGGACTGCATTGGTCAGTCATCACATATAGTAGGAGCGTGAAATGCTAACTAGGAATGTTGTGACATTCCCTCTCACTGGAGAGTTAACAGAAGTGTGATGGCAGGCTGGGGAACAAAATCCTCGAATTTGTGGGAGCATTTCATGCTTAACTCTGAAATAAAAAAGGTTGTCAGTCACACAATTTGTAAAACCACCCTTAGCTAGCATGGAAACACAGAGTAGGGCTGAAAGATTTTATATCGAAATTGCGATTTAAAAGAGTGGAATTTTCAAATCGCAGAAGTTGCAGTTATTATGTTATCAATTCTCTCCTCCTCTCAAAGGTAGAACTTAATGACATGGAGCTTGTAAATCCACTATAAATGACCCATGCACTGTGTACATAAACACGACCTTAACCAACAGGCAGTCTGTCTCCTGGGTTAACTGGCTTTGTTAAAACCTCAAGCCAAAAAGGGTGGACACATTGTCTTTATAGACTAAAAAAGGTCCGGCTCACTGTTTCTAGACAATTATTTCCATTTACATATCAATTGCAATATTCATAAAAAAAATTGCAGTTACATATTTTGCCCATACCTTTCAGCCCTACATGGGAGTAGTGTTGTCTTAATGAAGCATTCATTTTTATTGTCTTCATTGTTCGTTAGCAAATGCACAAAACAGCCTCAAACATAAAACAAGCTGATGGCTTTGTAAGAGTTATTTGGTAATTAAGCAATTCCTAATCCAGATAATCAATTACTCATCTCAATAATCAGCAAATTATTTTACTACCAGAATGAAGTCTCCAAAAACCTGTGCATTACTAAGTAGGTCTTCCAGAACACGTTGCCCTTGTGCGACCTCATGCATACAATCCAAAAACGCTTCTTACGCCAAGCGAAAAGCTGCCTGTGCAAGTATAATTGCCTAGATCCAACATACTGAGTGACAATTAGAAAACTTACAGAATCTCATTTTGATTGCAGACTGGTGAACTGATGTCTATTCCAGAATGGAATACAGTGATTCAAGTCCCAGTGGAAGACTTCACCAGCATGGTTCATAATTACACACAGGTGAGCAGTAGCATGCTGGCTTATGCAGCCATGTTTATAGTGCACATAAATTAGATGGCAAGAATTATGCATTTAAACATTAATATGCTAATTAGGCCATTGACTTGCCAGTGGCTTTCCTTTGCACATTGTGGCAAGTTGAGGGTCTAATGAAATTAGCAAGATGGTTTTAAAGGCAAAAGGCTGACACAAAATCATAGTTTGGACCTGTGGATTTAATTGAGCTATTTAAATTAATGAATGTAATTACATCCTCAGACCTCTATTATCTACAAATGATCTTTTAGCCTCTGATAATATGCTGTTTCTCATTTAATCTCACAAAAAAAAATCATGTTTATGATATGGGAGCAGCATGTCTGGAAGGCTCTCACCACGGTTTGTGTGCTTATATAGGAGCAAAGATGTGGACGAACATTGGACTGTGGCATATCCCTGACTTCTTGGATTCTTCGTCTCATGGCCAGAAACCCAGGCAGAAACCTCAGTCTGGTAGTGATTGACATAGAGAAGTATTTTAAGTAAGTACTGGAGAGTTTTTAAGTAAGTACTAGTGGAGAGATATGAACTGATAACCCTCATGTCGGACTTTTTTTGATAGCATGCTTCATGCTTCCTTCTTTTGAGGCTGTATGCTAAAGATGAAAGCAAAGATCTAATTAACGTATCACAAAACACTCCTTACCATTAAGTGCCATTACATTTTGGATATTCTGTGGTGACCTTACCCTTGGATATTTTTTGGTTTAGATCTTGTGAAATGTTCAGTTAAAAACTGCTATTTTACACTGAGTGAACAGTAATGGCTTTAAAGGCCACTGGAGAATAGAACAAAGTCACATTGCTCTAAAGAGAAACAACCTGATTTACTTCACACAGTGGGTTACTGGAGCTTGACATTCCTTGCTTTGAGAGAAACACCTCTGCGTATTTGTGCTGGAACTCTCATTTACAGAAGTCAGAACGCTAAGAGTCGTCAGAAGTTCCGTGATGCAGTGCTGGGTGATGGCGGCGTGAAGAAAAGGAAGCGGAAAGATGCGGAGGAGCATCCCAATGTGTCTCGAGTAGAGATGGAGGAGGTAGCTTAACTACTTTCTGTTTTGGCATTTCTGTTAAAAGGCATGGCTATATCTGTAAATCTCTTATGATAGTTAGGGGTGCGCAATGGCAAACGCTATCATATAACGATACATAGAAGGCCTAATTATGATCTTTTTATATGGAAACATACAGGACAAAATCCACAGTAGGCTTAGAGAAGCATACTGTTTACCACAACAACCTTTATCACAGTAATTATAAAACATACTCCCTACATCCATCTGCTGTGCTTTCAAAGACATATAGTGATGCCAGTGTTGGTCTCAGGCTTTTACAGATAAATTCATTATTTCTCTTGTGCTTCATCAAACTGCTTATTTCATCAGTTAATTTGGTCTGTGCTGGTAACAGATTCCTTTTATTCAGAGGTGGAGAATAATTGCCTTAAACGTTTAAGCCCGGCTTGGGATGAAGGGGTTCCGTAAATGTTTTCGTTTGCATTTATTTGACACAGGTTAAGCTTCAACCCACTCACTGTGTTGCTCAGGTGTCTGTGTCGGAGTTAGAAATGATCTCGGAATTACTGGGAAAAAGTGCTTCAATAGCTACACTTGTTCTTATGGTAATTTTGAGGCAGTCTCTAATTCTGAAGTGGACACAGGTGCAAACACAGTGATGGTGTGCAAGTTGAAGCCTGATCTTTGTGAAATAAACAAGCATAACAACAGAAGTGTAATTAATCTAGAAATGAAGAACCAAGTTGTGAATGTCGCATGGAGTTAACTGTCCAAAGCCATGCATGCTGTGTGTGTCTAGTTGTTCCTCTTAGCTTGATTGCACAAGAGCTGAGACATGTCCTGAAGCCATTTTGTCTGTCTGAAACCTGACGCTGTGGTCTGAGGATAACCTGAAATGTGCAGCGTAGCATAGACTGTCTTATATAGAGACATGATATCTGCCTTCAGCCTCCAGCGGGTTCAAGCAGCACAGCAGCTGCATTTTGGCATCAGGCTCATCTAAGAAGTACAATAAATGTGATACTAATATAGGTTAGCACAATACCTAAAATTACCTTTAGATATACAAGTCATAACAGATCCCCATGATATGGCTGTATACAGCTGTCCATCATTTATAAAGAACATGATAGTGGTGTGGCATTTCCTTGAGGTAGGGCAGATGGAATCGGTATGAGGTATGAACATGTAAGCATGCATCCCTGTTTTCCCTGTTGGGACTTATGAAGAAGTAGTTCAGATTAACATAATCAGTCAGGACATGCTTGATGTCTGACGTTTGCTTCTGTGGTTTGTAGTGGGAGACGCTCCTTTAAAGACTGTTTTAACTTGTTGTTGTTGTTGTTGTTACACATGACGAGTCTCACTGACCTGGCGTGCCTCACTCAGTCATGTTCAGCACGTTTACCACGTTCATCACAAGTGGATGCTTCATGTTAAATGTATATTGTCTGTCATTCTGTCACCACCTTGCTCATCGGATGCAGTCCTTGGTGCTTACTTATTATTTCATTGTTTCTCAGGCAGATCCCACAAGCTAGTGTTAGTTGCTGTTATCGCTACAGTACAGAGA
The DNA here is from genome assembly GCA_024036415.1 of Prochilodus magdalenae. NCBI lineage: Eukaryota > Metazoa > Chordata > Actinopteri > Characiformes > Prochilodontidae > Prochilodus > Prochilodus magdalenae. The sequence goes on from JAMWET010001278.1 coordinate 777,213, forward strand.
AAGAAATGGCAAGTCGTCACTTTTGAATTCCATCCAGTTGCTAGTGGCAGGTGACTGGGATTTGGGTTTCGGTTGAATCCAAATCCAGAGTTTCTTTTTTTCTATGTTGTAAGTATTTCCGCAGCAGAAGATGATACACACTGTCTCATGCTCGCTACTTCAGTTAGAGAGGCTTTATAAGCTATAGCTTTCAACATAAGACTTGAACTCCACTGTGGATTGTCTTTATATGCCATTCTCAGTGTATGTGTTTATTCTCATATGTATTTATGTATTTGTCAGACATGTTCTCTTTATTTAGTTAGTTGATTTTTTTTTTTACATTTTAAATAATGCAAGAGATTCAGCAAAACACTGTTACACTGTACATAATATTCTGTATATGTACTGTATTTTACTAGTGATTGCTTAAAATATTATCATTCTGTAAAAATTATCATTGAAGAAATAGTAGCACGAAGAAGGAAGTGTGGGTTTGCAATGCTTTTGGGAAGAAAGAATAAAGGTTACCAGGTACAGTAAATGGTAATAAATTTAATCCGATATGGGCAATGTTTATTGAGCTACACGAACAGAAGTAGTGTCTCTCAGTATGGTGTCAGGCCACCATGTTTGCTAATGCAACATGCATACATCTTGGCATAAGGTTGGAGAGGTTCCTAATGGTGTCCAGTAATGATCCATCCCATGCAGCTTGAATATTCTCACGCAGTCCCTGCAGATTTTGCGGGATAAGTGGAGGTGGAGTGACACCAGGCCTTCTGGACATGTGACATGTGACCACGGTACCTCCACACACAGATTCATTGGTCAACTCCACCAAAACAAAAGCAGGCCTAATCAGTGAAGATGACCCCCTGCCTCTCTGAGTCTCTTCATGACAGTCTGGAATGACACCTTTGCAGTGTTTGGCAACCCAGACGTGGTTTTAAGGGCAGCCGTTGTAGCGGTCTGTGTGCATGTAGTGCGGCCATGTGCCGTTCACAACCGAGCGTGAAACTTGAATCATTTGCATGTCTTACAATATCAAACCTACCCAGCAAGTTTCTTTCCTGTCGGCTGATTCCTTCTGGGTGCAACTATTTGTGCAACTATTCTTTTGATGATGAGAGTAAATTTAACTTATTCAGTCAATTTATCTTCATATGTTGACATCCTCACATCTTTACTATCTATCTTTACTACTAATCTATTTATTATCTGTTTCTCAGGCGTTAGTTGACCTGCAACTGCACACTGGGGTCCAGGTCCACTTTCACTCGACCTGGAAGGACTTCACTGATTATATTACTATGTCAACCAAGGCAGTAGCTGAAGCACCATTCAAGTGAGTGGGTGGCAGATGTCTTCTCTCTTTTCCATCTGTTTTGCTCAGAGTTATGGATGGTCTAGCTGAGCGGAAAGGTCGGGCTGGGTCATTACTCACTGTGCATGTGTGCATGTGTGTCGTGGCCTTCTAGGCGGGAGCGAGAGAAGACAGGCTTTAGTTTTTGTCTGGAGAGTGAGTGGGCAGGTGGTCAGAAGGTGGATCGGACAGGAAAAGGCCTTCTGCAAGTGTGGAAGAGGCAGATCCAGCAGCTGAACCGGGTCAGCCCAGACATAGCCAGCGCTATACTAAATGCGTACCCCTCCCCTCAGCTTCTTATTCAGGTAAACACTTACATCGCACTTCACAGAAACAATGCATGTGTGCAAACAACATTCATTTTCTAATAATGCTTTCTCTGCTGGAGACAGGTTGTGCTGCTTGAACTTGAGTTTATTTGAAAAGATAATGAGCGTTTTCCTCATTACATTTCATTCAGATAAAGTAACCGAAGTGCACATTCAAGCTGATGATTGCACTTGTGATGTCGCACACAGCAGGCATGTTTTTAGAGATCTCACAGACCGGGCTCTCGTATGTGCTTCCTTGTTCACAGGCGTACCGTCAGTGCAAATCGGAGCGAGAAAAAGTCACCCTGCTGTCAGATGTGCTAATTCGCCGTGGGGAAGGAGTGACATCAACGACCCGTAGGGTTGGTCCAGAGCTGTCCAAAAGACTCTTTCTGCTGATGATCTCAGCAGACCCCCAGCAGACTCTTGATTCCGTGGCATAAATATTCATTTCTATTAATCTTCGGTATGTTTTCCTTGGGCCTTGGCAGAATGTAAAGTTTTACTGATAGCGCAATAAGACAATTAAATTACTCAAATTTGATCTCTCCATTATAACTTCTTGATTTTTCTTATTCTGTGCTGGCCAGTTCCTTGTCTCACATCTTTCTGTTTATACCTCTAGAATGTTTTTACATGTGTTATTAAATATATTTTAGCAGTTTGGTGTGCTTGCGTTATAATGTGTAGAGGAGGTTAGCTTAAAAACAGCACTTGAAAGCACTTACCTCATGCTTTCTTTTATATGAATCTGGACACCAAGAAGCTCTGTTCAGCTCTGGGCTAAGAGACATTGTGTTTTTCGCAGAAATGGTATACACTTAAAGCAATTTTCAGGTGACACTGACCTGCCACTTGATGGTCTGTCAAGAACTAGAGGTCACCGACCATCCAGTTCCTGGGGGTTCCTTTTGCCTCTGCAGTTGTCTACCGTCTTACTCTGGAGTGTAGTAGTGCATCAGTAATTGCAGAACCAACAATTTGCTTACTCTTGCTGTGTTATTTTGACTTTTTTCCAGCTTAAAGTGGCACAGCAAACCTGTCATTTTCTGAGCTAAAATGGCTCCCAGAGCTCTCAGTGCTGCACTGTCTCAGGACTGTAGAGGCTCACGGCTCATTTCCAGCACATTAGCGAATGGCACCTGACCAAGGAGTGTCGTGTTGCCTGAAACGAACAACGGGGTAACGAGCCGTTAAATGTGCTTAAGAGATGAGCTGCTTGCCACATCCCTGTCCCCGAAGGCAGCACTTCTCCCACATTTTAAGGAGGACTGCATAAAAACTATAGCAGGTAGAGGCGTGTGTGCATTGAAGGGGGAATTACACAAGCAGGAGCATTATGGTGGTTTGAAAGGGGATCACCTTGGCGTGATTGTTTAGCTGGAATGTATGAAATCTCTTTCTTAGGTTCCCTAAAACCAAACGATGTTAACTTTTATTACCTAGAATAAGTAGAGCTTATTACCTCTGAAAATTTCCTGGGGAATTCAGCTTTTCAGACATTTTGTATGAAATTGGGTACAGTTGGGTGCAGCAGTGCAGTGGTATAGTACTGTTGAGTGTTGTAAATGAATCTCTGGACCGGGCAATATTTTGACTAGCAGTGTCGTTTTTTTTGTTATTTGAGAAGAAGCATTTTTAGCTAATTCTGTTGGATCTTTCTTTTATCTGCTTTCCACCATTTATCTACCTTTGCCTTAATTACTCCAATATCCCCATTAACTGCTGCTACTGATCATTTACAATTTCAGCATGCTTTTAACATCCTGTTACAGAATTCCTACACTGATTTGTTGTTCATGCTGCTGGAGATTTCTTTAGTAATAAGCGATATTATTTGGGGAAAAAATACATGCTGTTGGCTCTGCCCTTTGATTTTACTGTGGCTGTGCAGCAGAATTGGCCAAGTAAAGTTTAAGAATCTTTTTGAATCCCTGTTGATGACTGTGAAAGATATAGCTCACATTCTTGTAGGTGTATCCTTTTTTTGTGTTTTTGTTTATAAACAGTATTTTGTGTTCAGTGGTTCAATTAAAGTGTGGTGTTGTAGTTTATTCCATGTTAATGTGCACTGTATGCTGTATTTTCTCCTTTAGGGATGATATCCTGCTTATTATTATTATTATTATTATTATTAATAATGATGACAGCCTGTTACAGGGTAATAACATCATAATTTCATCACTTTATTGATGAAAGTATTATCTACAGATCAACAGCTAAAAAGCATTTATTGTATTTTCAACACTACTAGGGAAAACCTTAGACAGATCCCCCACACGCCACACACATACAACCCTCAGTCTATATTAAATTTAACATTTAGATGTTTTTAGTGTTGAAGTCAAAACAACTAAAACTTCATACAGCTGTTCAATCATTAATCGCTGTCTTTAAAGTTCATATGCTTTCAGCATTCTAGATTAAATTAGTTGGCTCACTTTAATTCCTTCATCAGAACTCCTAAAGAACACCTCTGGTTGGCCGTGGTTGGTTAACATTAAAGTTTAAGAATGCTAATTTGAATACTACCCTTATTTTCCAATTTGGATATGGCCAGCCGGCAACGTTCTTTATACACAATGCCTTCGCAGTCCTAATTCTGCTGGGTTCTCTCTACAGTAGGTATAATCCATTCTTGTACTCTTTCTGGCTCTGTTTCCTGCCTTGTACTCTTTACCTGGCTCTTGCTGGAGATTTATATGGCCTGAAAGTAGCAGTAGGTCAGTCTCGGCCCACGTTGCTCTCAAGCTATGCAGTGGTGAGCAGAACGGGCCGTTAGTCACTGTTTCACAGCGGGCATTCTCCACTCAGCTCATCTCTCTGAGAAGAGGGGCTTCTTATCGGCCGCCACACAAGACAGAATGCTGCAGGCTCTGCTGGGCTTTTTTAAGCAGCGTTTTTGTTGGTGCATCTCCCTCCTCCCTCCCCTCTCTCTCTCTCCCTCTCGCTCTCATATATATACAGTGTTTTGTTGAGAAGCCCTGGCCAACATAATGCAATCTATGGCAAACTAGCCTTAAGTGAAAAGCACTATATAATAACTTGGTCCTAGAGAGAGCTGTACAATAATAAAATCATATGTCAGCAGTGTAACGTAAGGCGTCTTGTATCATCCATGTGTGACATGCTGTAGAGTTCTTCCTCTTTTTAAAATGAAGCATTAGCCTCATGGTAGCTTCAAAACAAGGAATAAATATTCTATCACACAATAACACAATCTAATGGAATCAGGGACCGGTGATGTATTGGTTTCCTTGCCACCAGCACTCGATTGTTTTTCCTGCGTCCTTTAATAAAAAATTGTGATTAAACCTCTGTGTGTCTTTTTTTCTATTAGCAAGCATTAGTTCAGAGGGCTGAGCGCTAGTAAAAGGCAAGAAAGCAGAGCTTTGCATCTGCTTGCGTTTAAGGTGGAGTTTTTACCTCAAAGGAAATAGGTTGCATCGTTATTGCAGGATGTTGCAGATAACCACTTTTTCTCTCCAGTTCTCATTGGCGAGTGCATAAACGATGCACACAGTTTTTCCTCCTGTCCTCTGCTCCATGCAGTGACTGATTTCAGTAGTTTCCACAAGAGGGCAGACTTGCTTTACACGGGTAATAAGTGCAAACCAGACAGCTCAGTCCCTGAGGAGGTCAGACGGGCCAGCATAGCTAGAAAGTGGAGACGAAAAATACAAATCATAGATGCACGCTGTCTGTGACAGGTCATCTGAACACTTTTAGCTCAGATACATCATTGTGAACATTTTTTTTTTCCCTTTAGCTTTTACATTGTTGATATCCATGTCTTCTGTTTGCATGCTTTTGGGTTTTGAGATGAAGTCCATAGTTGCTATTAAGAACAAGGTCTTGAAACTCAGACCTTGTTATGAATTCACTAAGCAATGCTGAGAAACAGAAGATCTGCATTAATAGTATTTGCACCTTACTTTTGAGAAGTGGAATGCAGTGTCCCAATTCCTCTTGGGGCAAGGATTCAGAAATATTTTTGTGTGTAATGGAAATAAATAAGCACTCTGTGTTATAAAACCAAGACATCTATACATTTTGTTAAATCTATAAAATAGGGGGTCCTCAGACATTTTGACCAAATGGTCAAGCGGTATCGAGTATCGAGCCAAAACCACAGTTATATTTGTACTCCTTAACATGCACCAATAGCGAAATCCCAATAGCAGCTGATAACAAATGACAAGTTGCATGTGTGCTTCCGCACTAATGTTCAAACACCGTAGGCTGGCAGGGAAGATACATTTTGCTTATTTATACTACTTTATTATAATTAGGCTATTTGTTATGGTATTGGACTGTGTCAGCTAGTCAGAATAAATATGTACACATGGACAAAATTGTTGGTACCCCTCGGTTAATGAAAGAAAAACCCACAATTGTAACAGAAATAACTTTAATCTGACAAAAGTAATAATAAATAAAAATTCTATGAAAATAAACAAATGGAAGTCAGACATTGCTTTTCAACCATGCTTCAACAGAATTATTTAAAAAATATTATAATATTATTATAAATAATATTATTTTAAACTCCTGAAACAGGCCTGGACAGAAATGATGGTACCCCTGAAAAATGTGACCAAAAGGGACATGTTAAATCAAGGTGTGTTCACTAATTAGCATCACAGGTGTCTACAATCTTGTAATCAGTCAGTGGGCCTATATATAGGACTACAGGTAGTCACTGTGCTGTTTGGTGACAATTCTTTTGGACAGCAAAAAGTGTAGATCTTAAGGAGAAGGTCACAAGCAGTTAGCTGTAATAAAACTAACACAACAAAGTTCATAACATGGTTGGTGTAGCTCCACAGATTACACCACTACCCACCAGGGAGCCACCACCACATGTGGAAGACCGTGGTTCGCATCTCGGTCTGGGTGACTATTGTGTGCTACACCAATAAGAGTTCTTGGGCAAGACTCCTAACACTACATTGGCCTGCCTGTAATACGATTAACCCTGTCGCTCTGGATAAAAGCGTCAGCTATATGTCATAAATGTAAATGAGTCATACTTAACAGCTTCGCGGCATAACTTTTGTATGGCGCTCGGTCGAGAACCATCATGCAAAGGGTGCTATCAGGTGTCACACTCATTAGCTTGGCCCAGTTGAGATCTAGATCAACCACAGTTGTGTGAACTTTCCCGTAGATGTCCTCTCTCACCGTTGTTCCCTTGAGGCTTTATAGTGCAGCTCCTCTGGGACGTTGAGCTTCAAAATGATGTGCAAGACATTCTGTGGTTGTTGCTTTTCAGTTGTTTCAGTTGCTTCTGTTGTCAGTGAAAAATTTTTGTCTTAGTTTGCATTTTTAAGATGCAGATTTCTACTCTCTGTGTAATTGTTGCCGCAGACAGACTCACAGGACTTAAAGTCCTGCTCTTCTGTGCTTTTTGCTACTAGCTGTTAGCTTGTCCACTGGAAGGCTAACTCATACTGGCTGTATGTTCAGGTGTCTAGCTGAGTCTTAGTAGCACATGTTTTAGTTTTGTTATCTAAACAGACCTCACCTGCCCCATGAGACAATCAAATTTGTCTTCATGGCATGACATAACAACAACATAGGATGTCTTCTTCAAACACAGTGACGAACTCCTATGAGACCAGTGTCTCTTTCTTGGTGCTGCACAAAAAAAGTAATCACTGTTGATTGACAGTCCTGAACTAAGAATACGCTCCTTTCTTTAGCATTAGGCCAGAGCTTCAGAAAATGCCTGAAAGAACTTTGTATGTGCTAGTACATAATAACAGTGGGAAAGAGCTTTAACACTCGGAGACTCACTGCAGCCATTTTTTACTGTTAATTAGCACATCTTCAATGTTAGTTTAAAGATGTAAAGCAGCCAGACAACATGAATCACTGCTCTAGTTAAAGGGGGTGGTCAGATGAAGGCGGCAGGCCGTAGTTTGATGACCCTTGTAATAAAACGCGTTTGTCGGAGCTGTCTTAACTCATTCTCTCTGATGCCGCTTGTATGGTACAGCATGGTATAACAGGAAGCTGACTGCTCCTAATGTAAGCTGACTTGTCGTGCTGCTCATGTGTATGTAAGCAAGTAAAGTTACACTCTGGATGAATCCTTGTAGTCATTGATGCCTGTTGCTTTAATAAACCACATCCTTAAAAATGCTGAACTAAAAGCTCAGATGAACCCTAGATTAGATGATAGATGAACCCCCTTAGTATGTTATCTGCCAAACCCCCATGAAACCTTATATTCATTAAGGCTAGGGATGAGCATAAAGCTTAGGTGGCCCTGGGAAACTCTAATCATTTTACATTCAGTGATCCTTGCTGCGTGAGGAACCCATACATTGTTGTGATCACCTTCTACTAAATCTTTGGTGGCCCTTATAATATATATCTTCAGGAGCTGAAGTTGGCCCATAGAAACTCTCATCAGTATCTTTATATCTCTGCCATATTCACTGATGTTTACTACATGAGGAGACCCTTAAACTCTCATCAGTGTCTTTTTCTCTGCTTATTATGGATTCCTATGTTCATCAATGAACGATTTGGGACTTAAGGACTCCATCTTTACTAGCTGAACATTTAACCTTAAATGGCTACTGCTTTTTTTCCCTGAGGTGAACAGGCATCTTTGTTGCATGACATGTTTAGATGTCTTTTCATCACTGTCTTTGAATCTGGCTGCTATTGGTTCCTGCAAAAACTTAAGTGGCCTTTGGAAACTCTTATATGCATTTTTTTGTATCAGATGCCTTTTCATCACTGTCTTTGTATCTGGATGCTATTCTTTCCCACATAAGTATATTGGTCCTATATAGATAGACACACCTCCACCTTTGCTAGTGGCTAATGGAAATTGTAGCTCAGGAAACCCAGTATTTCTGGTACCTGCTATCAGTATATTTGGTATGTGCTATGGATCAATGGAAAACCTTTTGCTTGAAGAGACCACACAGTTTTCTGCAGATTACCGTAAGTCATAGATGACCCTTGGAAATATAGATGACCCCCATAGGAACCCATGGCAGATATGGAGATAGTAAGGACACTATCTTCATATCTGCCTTTCTGCCAGGGATTCCTATATCCATTGAGGCTTGCTGCATGCCCTTTGGAACCGCACACAAATCTGTATCTTTACATCTGTTTATCTGCTATGGGTCCTTTATCTTCAATGATGCCTACTGCTTGAGGAGACCACACCCTCTATTTTCTTGAGATGAACTTACAGCTTTGGTGACCCTTGAAAATTTTCATCACTATCTTTTGTATCAGTCTATTTGCCCTGGATCTTTATGTTCACTGATGGTATAGGTGGCTATTGAAATCCTCAATCACTATCTTTCTCCCTGCCTATCTCCCATTCACTCACTCACTTGCATGCTCTTAACTCTCTCACTTTGCAGCCTAAGCCTCACCGTGGGAGGCTCTTGTCTCCAAAGGGCTTTTTGAGAGTGGAATCAGTCCAGTCCTCGCTCTGTTTACTCTGTATCACACCCTCAGCCCTGAAGGAACCTTTAATCAATGCTGCGTGCTCACTCGCCTCATGATCCCACTCCTGTGGCAACCTGATGCGATTGCTAATTGTGCCATTTGTGTGGAGCTGGGCAAGCCCGTCCATCTTGCCGAGTGATGGGCGGCGCGAGGTTTATGATGTTTTTGAGGCTTTGACTTATTTATTTGAACCGCATGCCTTCAGGTGTCCACACTCGGCCTGTCCGTAAGGCGGCTTGACAGACTGCATCTCAAGGGAGTCTCTCGAGGATGTGTGTGTGTGTGTGTGTATGTGTGCCGGCATCAGGAGTCTGGCCAGGGCTGCAGGAGTGTCCTGCATGCTGCCGCTCGGTATTCATTACGCACGGTCACCCTCCGGGGCATTTTTATTAACATTCCAATCAGCGTGGTGCCACGTTGCTTGATCTGCAGAAACAAATTGGGAATAGCTTTGAGATAGGAGTTGAAAACGCTTCTACACAAAGAGGCACATAAAAAAACCAGATGCATACCTAAAGCACATAGAGATTTACTCAATGTACCAAGACGACGCCATTACTGCTTTCTTCTGTTATTCAAATGGTGCTGTACCTTGTTTATCTGCATGACTTACTATAAGCCCTTGAGCCAGAGAAACACTACACTGGTCCTTGTACAATGATGGACACTTTTCAAGCTTTCTCCCGTGCTCTGTTGTTGACCCGATTTCTCTTTTCTGTGTCACTGACAGATTCTCACAATGGAGACGCTTGACAGCCACAGTTGTCTGCAAAAGACACACTTTGCTCTTGCAGGAAGGCAGCGGTAAGATAGGAAGATGAAAGAAAGACAGAAGGTGTCATTCATCATCTGTCACTTTCACAGGTCTGTCACAATCCCAGGCGAATTGGCTCGAAACCAGGCTCCATTGTGAGAGCCATGCTGCGGTGTCCATTTCAAAGCTCGGCTTTATCTGGTCAAAATCTACGCTTGATCCAGAACACCAAAATATGTGGAGCTTTCTGCTGTGCTGTCAGTTCTTTATGTGTAAAGTATGACCTGGCTTGCTGTCATACTGAAGCGCATTCTTAGCTTATTTAAACCAGACAACATGCTTTCTGTAACGGGAAAAATGCCCATTGAAACACACAGACATATATTAAATTGTGACGTTGTGACTGAAATGTACCAGTACTGTAGAAGTGTATAATACCAGCCATGCTTCACGAGCATGAATGAGAGCTGCTGTTCAATTTGGCATAGGCCTATACTGGACAACTTTCTGAACGTAAGCGACATCAATGTTTAGCATTCATTGAAGAACTGATACAGCAGCACTGTACCACCTGTCTCAATCTACAAATCCCATCACACACCCCATAGGCTCATCAGCATCTGCACGAACCTGAAATTACTACCACCCTAAATATTCATAAATGTATGTTTAAAAATATGGATAAATTAGGAGGACTAGGGGTCCCATGTGGTCCTTCTCATGAGCGGGCTATGTGTGTGTCTTTTGATTGTGCAGATTCCAATATATATATATATATATATATATATATATATATATATATATATATATATATATATATATATATATATATATATATATTGGAATCTAACTGCAGCCTTGCGTGTCCACAATTCATCATTTCATGGTTTATTCCCTTCAATTAGGAGGACTAGGGGTCCCTATGGTCCTGTTCATGAACAGGCTTTAACTAGGCAGTGGTCAAGGCCAGTAAGTTTGAACAGCAACAGTAGTTACAGTATAACATATATACAGTGTAGGGCATGGGACATCTGTGTACCAGACACATCTGTGAGAAAAGGCCTCTGTAATGGCTTTTGAACTTGTCGAACTTTCATACTCTTTCACTCTGTCTTGCTGTCTTTTCTCAAGCCTACATACTCCATAATTTTCTTTTCATTTGTCATTTCTTAAGCTTAAGGTACATTCTGCAATGCAAAAATAGCCTAACAGCTTATTATGTTCTCACATATTTAAGTGTTAACTTCAGAAATGTGACTAATGGCATCAGAAATGCATATTTCTTTTTAATATGAACCGGGGTTGGAGTTATGACAGACACTGGACAGATACGGAAGTAAGTCCTACAATAGGCTAAGAGTTGAGCTCAAGCATTAGATGTGAAAGATGTGAAAGTAATTGTGCTAGAACCTAACTCCACTTTGAGGTTTGCTCTTCTCTAAAATGTCTTAAAACTCTCTGTGTTGAGGGAATAAATCTAGAGCCATGGCACTGGTTTCCATTCATAAAACACTGGGACATCTTTATAGAAAGATAAAAAGAACTTTCCAGCAGTCCCTAGTCTTTTGGTTTTGTAGATGGTAAATCCATCTTCACTGCTGTTGTTATTGATGTATGCTGGTTAAATGCACAATGAATGAATGAGCGCTCAATAGCCTCTCCATTTTTATCATGGAAATTTGTGAAACCTTGCGCCATTTGTTGCTGTTCTTCCTTATCTGAAAATTTTCCAACCGTGCGAGCATTAAGCATGATGAAGTGAGTACGGCTTTTGGCTGAACTTCATCCATCAACCTTCAGGGTTATTAAACCGTCCAGGCTGGTAAATAATTCAGGATATGTGCTATACGATTCCGTGGCTGTGGGATTTATGTAGTTTTTCTTGACGTCAAATGGTGATTGATAGATAGATAATGATGTAATTATCTGAACCAGACTTTTGTGCGTTCCCATTAAAATGGGTAATGTTGCTGTTGTCCTTGTGGATTTAATTTGCTAATTTTACCCATTCGAATGGAAGAGCACCAGTTTGTTACAAAACAAAAAAGCGAATGCAGTGGCAAGATCAAACTTTGTTGTGTGTTTTAAAAGATGGATAGGGATGGTTACTGAGCCTAACAGAATTGATTGGAGCTGTACGTGACTCTGGTAAAAGAGTTACAGGTCAGGAGGTTTGATAGAGAATCCAATTACTTTAATGTTATTGTTAGTGGTTTGCTAATTTGCAGGTGTTTGTAACATCATTGAGTTCTTCCTCAGAGCAATGATTTTACATTTGTAAACAAATGGTCCTGTCTGCTTAGCCACTTCACCCATGGTTAAAGTGGAACTCTACAGATTTTTTCAGGACTGAAGCTTTTAGAGTGATTTGATTATAAACATGTGCAATAGTTACATTGTAGGATATGTAATGTCTAGTAAGGCAGATTGAGGTACATGGGATGTTGGATACATTGGTAGTCATAGTCCTCAGCTGCCTTTGTGTTTGGTGTCTTGGAACCACGTGTATAGCACTGGAGAAAGAAAGAAAAAAAAAGAATAGAAAAAAAGGTCATTTTTTGCACTACAAAATCAACCTGATCATTTGAGAATGATTTGTTTTTTCCAAATAGAGCTGTTATTTTTTTCATATTGCAATATATTTCCCAGGAAACAATGTTATTATTATTAATATTATTAATGTTAATCTTGCAATGTTAGTTTTTTCCAATATTGTGCAGTACGTTTCAGGTTTAATATGTAATGTAGTGTAAGGTTTATGTGAGATGTACTGAAATGGTGAAATAGTAGGAAATTGTGAAAAAATGTTTTCCCTGGGACTCGTTTACAATGCTTTGCATGTTCCTTTCCACAATGAATGTGATTTTTAAATACACTGTAGGCCAAAGTCTTGCACCAGAACTGTCATAAAATAACATCTTAGGCAGCATATTTGCATCTATTTTATATAATGCCTTAATGTGTTGTAACTTTTAGAGACATTCAATGTCTTGGATGTCCGGGTCCCATCACCATTACTATGAAGAATTTGGACTTTGTATTTATCTCTAGAAATATGCATACAAAGTCAGTGGCTTGGAGAGAGTGTAGTAGACAAAGGCAGTGTTGGTGTGTATAATTCCAAAAACAGGTCAATGAAAATTGACCATGTGGTTATTACAGTTGTTGCATAAATACTATAAATCAATTATTTTTGAACACTTTTAACCCTATCTAACATTCGAGCTCAATACCACCATTTTTTGGATTTCTTCAGTGAATTAAATATAGAAACTTACCTCATCAACTGTGACCATTTCCTGTTCTCATTACAGAGAAAGTGCTAGACTGACAACTTTTTAAGTACTTTTTAAACAACAATGAATACAGAACTGCTGCATGTTAAACAGACAAGACTCAGCTGCTCAGTGCAGGTTTGAACCTGGACGTGTTAACAAGTCGACTGGAGGGGAAGGAAATTAACCCTTTTTAACCCACACTGATGCTGAATAAGCAAGGAAGCAACTGTAAAAAGGTTTACAGGTTCTGTGTTTGGTATTTTGTCTTTCTCTTACCTCCACAAACCTGAGCTGAAGTGAGACGTTGTGAGTGTGGTGGACTGTATTTTGCATGTCGTCTTTATTGAAGAATAAAACGGGGAAAAAGCAAATATCCCAATCCCAAAATTAAAAGCTCTACTGTTACATTCGCAAAAAGCTACAACCACACAAAAGCACAGTAAAATAAAAAGCATAACAGATCCTCTTTAATAGCAAATAATTTTGCATTAAACTGTATTTATAGTCCCAAGACCAACCCAGAGAACAATTGCTTTGTTGTATATACAGGGATGTGTGGCTATCCATATTTGTTCTAATTAGAATGTAGACTCTCCACCGTCCTGCTTAGGATTAGTTAATTATGCTTTCCAGTATGCTACTGAGTGGCACTGCAGCTCCTGCTGAACATTGTTATAGGTTGTTAGCTCTGCCTGTAGCCTGACACACTTTGTCATTGCTCTGCTCTTCAACAAACAACACGGAGGCAGGAGTGAAAATTGCTTTTGTGGTTCTACCCCAAAGAGTGTACATGAGTGTGAGTTCTGAGAAATTGCTAAGGACTTAACTTGTGACACATTATTAACCGGTACATGGTTGTGACCCCTTGAAAATTTGAAATGCTCAACCAGAAAAAACGAACCCTGTATGGTATATTTCCCCTCCTCACATCTTTTTTTCCATCTCTGTGACATTTAAATGTGTGTAATTCTCTGAGGGTATGGACAGTATGTAAGATAATCTCATGAATATTGGTGTCTTATGTGTCATAGAAGGCCAGTTTCCCCTGGAGGGTTTTAATAAAGTATAATCCTATCAAATCCACTCCAATTAAAAACAAACACACATTCTAACACTTGTAGTAGCAAACATAATCTAAGGCTCGCTTGTTTAAGACAGATAGCACAAGCGCCTTAAAACACTGAGAACTAATGCTACATTTCTATATGCTATAAATTGTTTCTTTGTTTACATCTTTGAGAGTCCACCTGGTTTTGTATTCACTCAGTTTGGGAAAATTCATGAGAACTTAAAAGTCATATATGCCCGTTTTCATCCAAAGGTTGAACCCTGGTTCTTGAACTGGTTTCTTTTAAGCTTTGAAGAAACTTGGTGCTGTTCAGGGAACTAGTCTGCGTTTGCACCAGCTTTTATTGGAACCAGGGAAAACCAAAGGATACGTCATCAACATCAACAAAGGACACAGCAGGTGGCAAACAGTACAAACAAAATGGCGGAGTGTATAGTTTATCTGTGAGCATTTGTGCTGTTGTTACAGATGTGTGTATATAACTAAAGCAAGCATGGATCAACTATTGGTAATAAGAAGGCATAAATAGTTTCTTTATCATCGGGTCTCGCATTTGTTGCTTTATTTTTGCTCAGCAACACCCACGGACCTAGTCACAGTTTCTGCTACAGAACCTAATAATCTTTGGTTCTAGCTGGGAGCAAACTTGTCAGGTTCAAAACCGTTTTAATTTTGTTGAAAATGCACCAAACAGTGCAACATTATGTGCACAAACCTGAATGTGACCTGTTCCACAGTAGTGTAAAAGGGCTAATAGAGAACAACAACCATAAATCTCTATGATAATGAAGTCTTAAACTGACAGGACAGCAGGATTTCATGTCATCCTGCAAGATGACCTCTGCATCTCTGTCTCTGTGTGTCTCTCTGACTATGAAAATTTGAACTCATAGTTTAACAACAAAAATCTAATACACACAGTGATTTTTGAGATGATCAACCAAATGAAGTTTGCATCTTATTTTCTGGCACAATGAGACTCATGTGACTAACAAGTAATGCCCACCAATTAGAATTGTGCACTCAGGTTTCTCAGTCATAACATGTCTTGCTCGATTCGCTTTTGCATCCAAATTAAAATGGGACAAAAATCAGACCTACTGAGCCTCTACATACCAAGACCAGTAACCGCACACATGACCATAACTAAGCTAATTAACATAGCATAGACAGGTAGCTAACTAGAATCAACATGGAGAGAACACAGCATGCACAAACCAACCACCCATGGCCATAGCCAAACACAATAATGTACTAAAGACCAATCAGTGGTGTCCATAGTCAACCTTGTTAGCTTGTAAAAGACCATAACGTACCAAAGACCAATCACACGGATGTTAGCAAACCTTATTAACATGCCAAAGACCAATCACATGCAACCACAGTCAATCTTATTAACATACCAAGGACTGTAATGTGCCAAGGGCCAATTACATGCAACCATAGCTAACCTCACTAAAGTACTGAAGACCAATCACTTGCAACTATAGCCAAACTCATTAACATACGAAAAACCAATCCCATGCAATCAGAACAACCTCATTAACACACCAAAGACATATCCTTTTGTGTCAATAGCCAACCTCTTTAACATACCACAGACCATTCATTGGTCAATTTCCCATTACATGCAGCCACCGCCAGACTACTCTCTGCATATTACTATGCAGAGAGTAAAGACCAAACGTAATCATAGCCAGACTTTCAAACATGGAGACAATTTAAATATGGCCAACCATGCCAAACATTAACACAAAACATCACTGCAGCACTATCCTTCCAAACACATACATTTACAATACATTTACATTTAAGGCATTTAGCAGACGCTCTTATCCAGAGCGACTTACAACCGTGCTTAGTGTTCCGTTGGATAATATTTCAGCTAGTAGGAAGCCTAAAACTCACCACGAGCTCACATACAAAATAACCAACTACCTTACCACATTCACACATGCCTGTCTTTCTGTTCCTAAGCTACTGACTGTGATTTGTAACTAGAAAGTCTAAATTTTGAAAATGATTAGATGTTAAATACAGAGAATTGTCCTTTGTGATCTAAGTCAAATACTGATGGTTGGAAATGACCAGGTTCAAGGTGGGTTAGTTAAATGTATTCCATTACAGATTACTGATTATCTGATGGCAAATGTAATTGTAACCTAATCCTAAGTTATTATATTAAAACAATGCCACCTGAATCCTTTCTATCACTTTTGTATTACTGGTCATTTCATATAACTAAATCCAGACATGAAAAAAAAACAAGCCTTTTTATCTTTTATAACTACTTAAGAAAACTACTTAAGTACAGTAACCAATTATGTGTACTTTCTAACTGTCCACCACTGTGTTATACAGGACCTTAACTGGCCTTCACATGAAAATGGGGACGTGAAAACAGATGTATATAGTGTATGTTTTAAATAATATCTAAAGTATTATAAGCTTAGCTCAGTGTTTGATGTTTTTTGTTTCATTCCTAGTGCAGTCTGTTTCAGGGTTCTGTGTGCTTTGAGACTTCGGTTGGTTGCGTCGTGCATTTAAAAGAATCACGTCTTTGTATCTGGTACATGTAAGCCTGCACAGCCCTATAAAAATATGCACTGGAGCTCAGCTTGTTTCAATAAAAGCAAAAATATGCAAATGATGCTTACAGAAGCAGGCCAGTTGGCTAATTTTATTAATTATTGTTATTATTTATTAATACAGTGTGTAATGGATGCGAGTTCATGGCTGTATTTGAATGTATAATTTCTTGGGGGGTGTGGAAGGGAGATGAGACTATAAACCGGCTATATCAGAGTCCGCCACACTAAGCGCTGATATATGAGAAGCTGATTAACACTACAGAAACATAAAGAGTGATTTTTGGCTCGTCTCCCATTCCAGTCTTGAGAGGTGCAGTAACAATGTTTCTGTAATTACGGAGATTCATATTCATCAGAAGCTGATAGTGTGTACGTGTCAGCAGTATTGGTGATCTGAAATGTGTTACAGATGAGTTGTTACCATGGTTACCACATTGGAAGTCTCTTTCCAGTAGGGAAAAAAATAGCGCTTTCTGAGTGAGACGTGCTGTGGGCTTGCGTAGAAACTCACAGACAGAGAAGCGCTCTCAAGGTCAGGTCATCTCGCACTGAACCACCAACACCACCAACAGAGAATGACTTGGGGTACGCGCTACAAAATGTACTTTCTGATTAATAATGGCTTAGAATAACGTGCAGCATGTGAAAGTGCTTTAATGGATGCCCTACTGTATCTCAGTACTCTGGTAGATGCTCTATAGTACTCAAAATGTGAATGTTTTCAGTAGCTTTATCATAATAGGTGAGAGAGTTCGCCTACAGTACTGATAGCACCTATCAAAACTAGAATGCTACAGAAAAACAGACAGCGTGAGAACGATGGCCCTTCAGTTTCAGAAACTGGAGCTCCAAACCACCTGTTGCAGATGCACTAGACAATGCAAGGATAAAGCAGTAGATGCATACGTATGCAGATCTTGTCTGTATAGAAGGATTGAACATGGCTGGTACAGGGGCGGAGTTTGTACAGTTGGAAATCCAATGGGACACTAAGGATATGGACCAGAAACATTTGTCAGGGACTGACAAAGCACTATGTGAAGACACACTTTGCCATGATGTTGCAGAGTGCAGAGGGTCTTTGTATTCCAGCAATCTGGTATTTCATGGAGCAGAGTACACCACCCTGATTTAGCCTCTCCTCTATTTTCATCCATCTTTTGTCTGGGTGTGCTCATTCATGTTTTTGCCAGTTAGTGTTCCTCCACATCAAGTTAATAAGTTATTCAGATATTTTTGAAAATGTATTTCTTTTTCTATGAGTTTTGGCCCCCTGTCCACATGAACATGCCATTTTAGGCAACTAAAGGATTTTAAAAACACTTTCAAGGGTGGATATTATTGTCAACTATGCTTTCAGTGTTTTTGTGTGGACAGGCAAAATATAGCTTTTGGAAAAAGCTGGCATTACACAGGTCACTCCTGCATAGCTCTTGCTATGATTATATCTCTTGTATGAGGCAAATATTTACTCAGATTTTCTTCATTTTCTGTTTTTGGAGGATTTTTTAAAAAGCAGCTAAAATCTCAGAGTACTTGCTTTGCCATGATATCCAGTCCTGGGCTTTCTTCACTTTGTACTTAAGCGTAACTATAAGTAGACATTGTACTTTGTGAGTCCATAAACATGAATCCACAAATTTGTGACCGTTTTTTTTTTTTTTTGTTAAGACCAGTGCCTTCCAATACTCATCCTGAAAAAGTAAACTGGGGTTAGGTAGTGTGTTAGACATGGTATTAGCAACACAATGCTTTAACTATAGTAATAGTAAAGTAGTAGCTTGTGTATAATATATATGCTTGTACTGTTCTTCTTTGGGTTTTTCTCATCACATTTTATTTTCATACACTCAATCAATAAAATAGCTGCAGACCCAGAAGAAAGACTGATATGGGCAATACTTATAGAGCTACACATTCAGAAGTAGTGTCTCTGTCAAGGACAGTTATCGTAGCGGTCTGCGTGCATGTGATTCTTCGTTGTGCTATCTTCCAGTAGTGCTGGTAACAGGGTCATGACTCATGGAGGGCATCACTGCTCGAATTTGCATGCCTCACAATGTCAACCCTACCCACCAAGTTTCATTACTACTGCAAATGGGTATAACCTTATTGGTGACTGCCATTAGGCCAATAGGCCAGTCAATAGGCAATCAGTAGCTGGTTTGAACATTGCATTGGCGATATTTGATAGTGCTTGTTTAAGAAATCAAGGGCATAGAAGCCTTAGACAAAGTAAGTTCCTATGTGTGCATCAATAGGGATGTCTGTGTTTACTGGCACATCTGGAATGGTCACTTGGCCCAGTGGCCGCTTCATTAAGTACACTCTCTGTTTCTACACTCATTGTCCATTTTATCAGCTCCACTTGCCATAATAAAGCAATTTGTAGTTCTACAAGTACAGACTGTAGGCCATCTGTTTGTTTACTTTGTTACTTTGTTACTTTGTTAATTCCCTTTTACCCTGTTCTTCAGTAGTCAAGATCCCCACAGGACCACCACAGAGCAGGTATTATTTGGGTCATAGTATGCAAACAGATGGACTACAGTGTGTAATTGTAAAACTACAAAGTGCTACTATATGGTAAGTGGAACTGATAAAATGGACAACGGGCATTTGTAGTCTGTTTCATTGTTACAGATTTGTGCATTCAGACTCATGCAGAAAAACAGTAAAGACAGTTTATAATAAAAGAAGGGAGCAAAAGGAAAGGATGCTTCTTGCAATATGACCTTAATCTATCACAGATATTCCCTTTTCACTTAACACTGTGCCATGGTGCTTGTTACTGTGTGCAGAGTTTCATCCATTCATCACTTTCCTGTAAGCAGTTAATGTATTCCATTTGTTCTATGCTCATAATGAGATGATGAGTACAACGTTTCTTTCAAGGTTTAAGCCAGACCAAAGATATGGAACAGAAAGGATTGGGCTCTGTCATACGTCAGACAGGGACTGACCAATTGCAGATAAGAGCTTCATAAAAGGTGGGTCTATTCTATTGTTGACATTTGGTATTGAGTGTTCTGTTCCGCTAAAGGTCACACAGTAAAATGGCTGATATGAATCGCATGCCTGGACCAGGGTAAAAGAGATACAAAAGGCGCTTTGCCATGAACCAAGAAGCTAAGGTCTGTTGAAAATAGCCAAGTATCATATGTCACCCAGCCCCTTAACACTGTGTTAACCTGGTAACCCCTGAGAGGCATTTTAACTGGCATTCTCTTAGGTGGTGTGAACTGGTGTCACACTGTGCAGCAAATTGCATAAGTACACAGACTGCACCTGTCGTATTCTACTTCGAATAAAAGCTCTTTTCCTCCTTAGTCAGCAGTGTGGCAAAGTTAATAAATAGCTGTAATAAAACTGCAGAACACGCCTCCTTGAGAACTCATTGCACTAAATGCGAGTTTCTGCATTAAAGTGGAGGAGTCGTTTGCAAATAAATAAATGCAAACTATTAGACTGCTTTAAAGGCCCTTAAGAATGGAAGCAATTAGAATCCCATGGTT